>OZ025869.1:4960881-5275881 GCA_964019415.1 Ianthella basta
CATCCTCCAAAGCCAACAGTGGAACTAGGAATGTGGCAAGTGGTGCTAAATCTGCAGGAGGTGCCTCCACTGCCACAAAGTCACAGCCTTCCTCTAACGCAGAGGACTTATACTCAAAGCCAGACATGGCCAAGAAGAAGAAGAAGATGACTGTAGTGAAGGAGTCGGAGCTGAACGTAAGGGACAGCGCGACTGACACGAGCAGTGGCTCCTTTACCATGTCCGGTGCTGAGAGCAGCCCAAGTGTGAGCATGTGGAACGTTCCCGATGATGATCGACCGTCTTCAGTGGCTTAGTGTACTGGAACAGTTGTCCATGAAGGAACACAGGCTATTTTATCATTTTAATATACAAACCACATCATATATGTTTGTACATGCAGTATTATTACACATTTACATTTATACACTTTGCTATATGATTTAACACATATAATTTCAATTTTTAATCCAGTGTATGTCGTTAATTTTGACTGTATGTGTATGGGTAATAATTGAACTATCCAATGCAATTGCACAGCAGACGATACAGCATGTACACACCCACCCCCACCCACTCCTATCATATAATATAGTAACACACATCATCCTCTGTGTGTACATATACGATAACCACACACATTCACAGCCCATCAGCACCTCATCTACGAGGGCATGAATGCAATTAACACACACACCATATCAGGCGGTTACCACGGCAACATGACATACCCTACACATATCAGTTATCCCATTATTGAGGGTGTGCTCACTGCCAAATGTTGACAGGTGTTGAGTGTGCGCATGTGTGCTTTGATTTGATAGAGATTCACAATTAGAGTTAAGGAAAGTGGCACACACCCAGGAGCACTGAATAGCAGGTGAACCACCACATGGGGGTAGGAAGCCATAGCAGTCAAAGAGACACAAGGGTACCTTCTCCATGCAGTAGGACACGCCCATCACGACACTCCCACAATTGAACTGAATTTGAACAATTGGATGCATAGCACATAGAGCACACAACTGCCAAGCACACAAGGGTATACTGCAATTGTAAGTGCATAAAAAAGGATATTAGAGAGTTTAAAATTGCCGTATACGCCTAACCTCAAACGTCCGTGTGACGTCACCACATTACACGTTCACGTACACATAGGCGTGGAAGAAAAGTAACTTTAGATTGGCGTGTAAAGAAGTACGTACGTACGACGAGATTACAGGATTCAAAAGTTATAATGGAGGCAAAACTCAGATTTGTTTAGCCGTAAACTGCACTGGTAGAAGCGACACACATTCGTCTTTCCATTCCAAGGAAGTCTGGAAGCCGAAACCACGTACGAAAATAGCAGCCCCGACTTTTGAGTCAACAGCGACGAAAACGACTTGAACGTTTTGCTGGTCAATTAGCAACGTCTTGCCAAGGCACTGTCCACCTGATTGGAGGCATCCAGCGCGAAATCCTGCAAGAAAAAGGCTACGAACAACGTAGTTGGCGCAAGACTTACCATCTCTCATATAACGCAGTTGTACTCTGCGAAAGACTTAGGATCCCACGTAAATGGCATTCGAATAGCTGCACAAGATGTTATTCTACACAATTCAACTCACAAAACGGCAAACAAGCAAAGAAGAGCGAAAAGCGCGGCGACCAAAATCCTAACGGCTAGCAAGGGGTCTAGCCGTTAAAAACGTGGCAGACATACGTGAGAGCTAACGTGAACGTGGGATCACGTGATACTTTAGTGACGTTTCGTGACGTTTTCACGCTTGACGTTAGGCGTAAACGGCAATCTTAAACTCTCTATTACATAAATAGTGATAAAAAGGTGTCACACCTGGAGTTGTTTGCACAGTAAAAGGCACTCATGCAATATCAATATATGTTGTTTTATTTTGTCTTTCCCTTCTTCTTGGGCCTCACAATGCTAAACTCACTGTAAGTGTATGAGCTACAATTGGATGCATAGCATATGAGGGCACATTGTAGCTGCTTAAAACAGTATATTACATAAAATTTAATAGTGATAAAAAATTGTCATACCTGGAGTTGTTTGCTCAGTAAAAGGCACTCAAGCCTTTTCAGAGATGCTGTGCTATTTTGTCTTTCCCTTCTTCTTGGGCCTCACAATGCTAAACTCACTGTAAGTGTATGAGCTAAGTGTCTTCTCATCATCAAACACACACTTGTCAATTCTTGAGCTTGGGCTGCCCTGTGTCGATAGCCACTGCTTCCTACAGAGGCAAAAGGCATACAATTAACACTGCTACAGTGGCCCTGATCTCTTATTAACACTGCTACAGTGGCCCTGATCTCTTATTAACACTGCTACAGTGGCCACAAACAATAGGAATGTAAGCCATGTCACATTGGGGTGTCCATGATACGGAAGACATTTCTTGAGCTGTTGACAGTTGTCACATCCAGGCTATGTTCATGCTGCATACATTACCTGGTCCTATTAGACAGGTGGTCTGACTGAAAAGGTTTTCTCTACAGGTAGATATATTAGCTTCCATGCATCTCAAATAGAATGGAAAGGTATTTTGTCAGTGTTTACATTTGATGCTCTGATTGCAATGGGCTACTAAACAATAATCTTTTGCAACTAAACAATAACTTCTTGCAGAAATACAAGGATTGTGATGGCTTGCTAGACCACTTTTTGATGTCCACTGAGCATTGATTGATTGATTGATTGATTGCTAGACCACTTTGCAGTGTCACTTGGACCATATCGGTGCTATCCTCACAATGTACAAAAAGACCAAAATTGTGGCAAAATTTGTTGGCCACATCATGACAAAGAGAAGTCATCATCTATTCAATACTTAATAGCACCAGTGGGTTCCTGTGGTGCTGTGATGGCCATGGAATTATCCTTCAGCTACAAGGTGAAGAAACAGAAACCTATAATGCAGGAATGTGGGTGTGCAGGTACACATTGACTGCTTGCAGACGAGCATGGCTCTTTATCCCTTCCGCTGACCTTGCATCACAGGCTGCTGGAGTTGGAGAAGATACATATGTATTGCCAAGTTCTGCAAGAACAGCAGTGAGTGTTGACGATCACTCTTGGCTCACATGAGGCAGCGTGAACATATTTGTGTACCCAGCAGAGAAGCTGTGATACAGGTTATGGTAATGATGGTACCAGCCACTGAAGTCTTGCAGGTCGTCATATGATCATGTGCAGTGCCTATCCAAGAGCATCATTGCTTTGCTCCATACATTGGTCCCATTATCTGCTCGCTGTAGGTCCTGTCACATGCTCCTTATGAAAATCCAATGAAATGTTAAGGAGCTGCATTACTTGTCATCCCAAGCACATGCAGCACAGTTTTCGTTCTATTTGAAGAGCTAGCTGTTGCTATAGGAGCCAATGTGTACACTCCTGGAAGGACCAAATGACAAATTTGATTAATCTTGACAAATTCGTTTGTAAAGCATCTACAGTCTGAAGCATTGTCCACGTTGCTGGAATACTGCTCTTCACATTCATCTCAAGAAGATGGGTTTAATCCAAATGGCCACCAATCAATGTGTGTACAGATCTTCAGGAGGAGAGGTAGTCTACCAGGGTGTCTACGTCGATGACATCATTGTCGCTGCTCAAAGTGACAATAAGCTAGTTGAAGTGAAGAAAGAGCTCGCAATATTAACATCAAGGACCTGGGAAAACTTCATCACTTTCTCAGCATAAAGATTGAGCAAGATGAAGCAGCTGGCAGTCTTTGGATTGGACAACCTGCGTACACTGAGTCCATTTTGAAGGAATTTGGAATGGAGAATTCCAAGATCAGCTCCATTCCAGTTGACCCAAGCAACAAGTTTGTGTAAGCTACTAAAGAGGATGCGCCATTTGATCAGCATGTCTATCAATCCACAATAGGAAATTTGCTGTATCTGTCTGTGGCTACTAGACCAGACATTTCATTTGCAGTCAGCAATGTCGCCAAGTTCTCTGCAAATCCCACTAACCTTCACTTGCACAGTTTGGGATCTCATAAACTCAACGAAAGCACGGGAGTTCCTCACATGAGAGCTAGTCAAGCCCACCAATGGAGTAAGCAGGCCTGCCAGGAATTTGGACAGTTCATATGTAGGGGAGCATACAAAGGACACAATGGGTCGTAGGGGAACATCTGCTTTGTGAACTTCAGGCAACCCGTACAATAGTGGCACCCTTCCTGCTGAGCTTCTCAGCCGTGAGTAAACATCAGGATGGAGTCATCCAGCTTTCCTGAGCTCCAGTAGGTTTGAATTCATTCTTTTCTCAAGAAACGCAGTGGGGTCCTTGTCCAGTGGTTTGTACCTGTTCTTATCCTTCAGCATTTGTAACATCTTTCCATCGTAATCTGCTTTGTCCATTATCACTGTAGCTTTCAAGCACCACTGCACATTCAAGTTGTGTTTCGCCCCCTGATGACACTTCGCCAATGCCTAGTGCACCCCAAGAACCCAGTGCCCATGGACGAACGGAAGGGGGTGGTATACTCCATCCCTTGCACCAAGTGCCCAAAGGTGTACATTGGGCAGACTGGGAGGTGCCTGAAGCAACGGCTGAAGGAGCATTGGCGTGCCCTCAAGAATGGTGACGTGGCTGCTTCCGGACTTGCAGAGCATGCAGTGACAGCAGGTCATGGCATAGACCTCAGCAAGGCAGAGGTGCTCGACAGCCACTCTTACGCCATCACACGTTGCCTACTTGAGAGCTGGCACATTCAGAGGAATGCAGACAGGCTGAACAGAGAGTGAGGGACTCTACCAGAGGCTTATACAGCATTACTGGACTGAACTCTGTATTTGTGTATGACTCCACCCACTCACATCTTTCCACTGGTATCATTATGTACTGTTTTGCCCATCATGTCACCCCTTTGGACTCATGACTGTCTCCAGCTTGCTTGGTCAACATGTTTTTATCCTCATCATCTGTTATCTAACTTTATCACCTTTATCACTTTATCAGTTGTTATTCATCATGCTATGTCACCACATGCTATTTAGACAGAGTAAAGTGCTTTCTTATGCCATTTACTGATGAAGGTAGCCAATGATTGCTACCAAAACATTTAAAAGATTGTGAATTCTGGCTAGTGTAAACAGCGAATTGAGCATCGAGAGTAGACATGTTTCTATGCTGCATCTTATAGAGCACTCCTCATTGATCCAAACCCATCTGATGCCATTCAATACAATAGCGTCCATAGAGCAAGTGTGAACAAATAGTGGTTCTCTCACGTGTGCATCACGAATACTGGAAGCACTTGTCAAGATTGCCTGGAGAAGCAATAACTTTTGCATAGGAAACGAGGAGGGGGGGAGGAGAGGGCATGCCCCCCAGATTTCGTAATTGAGGGCCAGATGGTATTTGACCCCCATAGATTTTAGCCCTTTCTCACCAAAGTACGTACTGTATTACGGATGGAGTATTTTCGTTCAGATCTAAAGTCAACTAAACCTGTTTTTCAAGATTCAGGCTTATGTTTGCATGTGTAAACCACTTTATTGATTGCACAATTTGACATGTGGCCCGAGCACTATCTGGACGTCTCAGCAATCTCTTCTGAGCTTTTCTTGGAAAAGCCAGCAAAGAGAAGAAAGAACGATGCCACCAACAGGTAGGGTCTAAGGCCCAAGGTGTATGTAGTCAGGAGTGCCAAGCTACAGCTATATTTTGAGGTATTGGACACAGTCGCTGGTGAACTTCACCAAGACTCCAGCAAGACGGGGGGCTTCCTGCGGCTGCTGCTTTGGAGAAACTCCTCCTATGTGCTACTCAATTGTCTGGGACAGATATCTCTCTTCCTAGTGAGTTAGGGATGTATAGCCAAGATATTGACTTGGCTAAGCTGACAGTTCAGCTCAAGATTGTACCAGATCTCATCTGTACATTCAATGCAGCCTACCTTGACTGCTCATTGAAAGAAATTACAACTCTCAAAGCATTCAGTGACATTCTGAACACTATGCCAAGCATCTGTTTGCTGCAAATTGTCCTTACCATTCCAGTTACCACTGCTACAGCAGAGAGGACCTTTCTGTGTTTCGGCGTCTAAAAACATTCCTCCAGTTTGGTATGTCACAACCCGAATGAATCATGCAACAATCCTTCACATACATAAAGGACAGATCAGCTGGACATGTTGCTAAGAATTTGGTACCTACCAGTGATTGGCGCAGATTCCATTTTAGTGAATTCTGAAATCTTGCATGCATCAGTTACATGTTATAACGTCAGACTTGCACATTGCTATTGAACCTTCGGAGGAGTATGCTCGGCCGCCATGGTTTTGAAAGTGTTCCTGTGCCCATGTACTGAGTTGAGCTTTGTCAGGGTATCATATTGTACTGATCAAGGGGGTATTTTCATGGAAATACATACCTCATGCACCGGTAAGTACTTGAACGATTAACACACTCATCAGTGAGCATAGACAATGGTGTTTGTACTACTGTAGTGAAGTTTACGAGATGGCCAGAAAGACAAACAAAGTCTTGGTGGAATGGCTCGAGTTGAAAGACACCACATGCCAGCAAGAAAGCTGTTAACATTGCAGGCAATAAAAAGACAGCCAGTGCAAAGAAATCAAAGAGTTGCCCACATAAGTGACAAGGGAAGAAGACCTCACTGAGGTTGGCGAGTGATGCGCTTGCCAGTCGGGAGAAAGGAGGTTAAATAATAGAAGATTGCATGATGCTCTACCATAGCCTCCAGAATGTTCTTCCCTTCTCTCCAGAAGCAAATTATTCATTCTTTCTAATTGCTTCTGATATTAAAGTAGAAAGATGATTTGATATGACTGCAAATGTCAGTCTTCAGTGTCTAATTCGAAGTGATGTAAATGCTATTACTCCTTCTTGTTTAGGCAGAAAGAACAGAAAAGAAGGCTCGCCTATGCAAACGATTAAGAAACCTGGAACCTTCACACTTACAATATTATTGAATTGTATTAGGAGTATCCTGTTGAGCACTATTCAATTCTATCTGACAGGATAAGTGTCCACAACTTGAGCAGGCAAGGGGGGGCATTGCCAACATGTTGGCAAGTGCCTTAGGGCATAAATCAAATATCTCTCTTGGGAGCTAAGCAACATGACTATTATATTGCTATGTCATGACGTAAAAGTTCCCCCTGGTCTAAAACGGCAACGGCGCTCTTGCTGTATCATTTCCACCTTGCCGAAAAAGGCCCCTCATTCTAGCCATTAAAATGGCAGAAACGGTCAAGCCTGCAAGAAGTATATAAAGGTGCAATCATCGTTTCATCAAACTAATTCAGTTGAGAAGGCAAAATGAGCGAGACTACAGGCAAAGAAGATGATACATTGGAGGAAGCAATCAGTTACATTGTTGCAGCATCTAAAGGACAAAGCTACCAGTATCCTGAAGGATGGGACAAAAACATGAAGCAAGCCATTTGAAAGAGAGCAGACAGAGTCGTGGTGAGAGGCATGGACATTGTATACATGAAGAAAGGCAAGGCAGAAGTTCGAATTGTACAGAGTAGAGAAGAGCAGAAGCAAATATTGGACATGTGCCTTTCGAAGCCAACATCAGGGCACTTTGGAGTGAAGACGATATTCAACCAAGTGAGGGAGAGGTTATGAAAGCTTTGTTCAGATTATTCACAATGACTGTCACTGGGTTTGTGCATCAAACTGTAGGTGCCAAAGTGGTGAAGTAAAGATATTTGATAGTTTGGCAATTCAAAAGAAGAAGTGTCCACAACAGTGAGGAGGCAGCTAGCTACGATACTCCACTCCCTGAGGCCAACGATGACCATGACGAAAGTTTGTGTGCAGCAGCAGACTGGCGGGTCAGACCGTGGATGGAGAAGATGACATGTACCAGTGTAGCGCATGCTTAGAGTGGTACCATGAAAGTTGCACGGTATCACTTTCCCTTACTAATAGCATTATTACCCATGCCTGGTTTTGTCTTGTTGTGGATGCAAGGGGGAACCAAAATGGTCAGGGGGGGGATCAAATTCAGCAACCTTTGCTGTTAAAAGTGTAAAAATTTGCTGTTTTGGTTCTGGGGGGGGGGCAAATTCGGCATGACGGCTACAGTGGCCTGGGTCCCTTACTAACAGTGCTGTATAACACACACATTGTGGACGCATGCTTAAACTACTGCAGCCACAATCCACTTGCCTGTCCATCAAACCCACAGTGAAGTACGTATTATGTGCACCAACTCCACAAGAAAGTCCCACAAAAGACCACTTCAACATTTGAGCACTAGCACCCCATGAAGTGACTAAACCCCGCACAACATCATCTCTCCAGTCCCTCAGGAGTGGAGGGCTGACATGACATGAAGGAAGGCAAGCATGCAATGGTTGCAGCTCACATGCTCTCAACTGCCTCAACTGGTCCCTGCAGTACTCCCACCACTGTCCCCTGAGAAGTGTTCTTCACATATCCCTTTAAGCCTTTCTTTACAGCAGTTTCCTGAGTGTGCTGTAAGAGAAGGGCCAAGAAACAAACAGTGCATGTGTGTGTGTGTGCGTGCGTGTGCGTGCGTGCGTGTGTGTGTCTGTTAACAAGATGTCAGATCCTGCCCAACATCATAAATGAACGAGGTGTACAAGAGGTGTGTATGAGTGAGGGTAAAAGTGTGAGCATATGCTAACATGAGAGAGAAATGTATGTACAAGGGAGCATGTGCACATGTGTGCATGACACACGTCACGAATGCCTCGGGCAACATGTTAACCGGAAGAGCAGGTAGTCAACAAGCTCACTAAACAGTGTGTCACTCACCTTCCTAAAGAACACACCTGCAGAAGGAAGGAGAGTAAACAACTTTACAAACAAGATCTACAGGCAAAGAGCATCACATGTGGAAACACATGTGATGCTCTTTGCCTGCAGCTCATGCCAGAAAATCTGGGAAGTAAGAATATCATCACCTGCTAGCTGATGCTAGGAGGAATGGCTATACAACCAAGTATACCACAGTTGAGATTGGAGCACTGGGGAACCACCACCCAGTAGCCCCTACTAAACTGGCTAGCAATTGCCAAGACATCTCCTTGCAGAATTGGGGAGACATCCTCTTGAGGGCAGTAAGAATTGCCATCAACTGCTCACAGGCAATCTTCTTAGCAAGATCGCTCCTGGCCATCCTCCAGACCACTACTGAGTCTCCAATAACCTAACAGCAGTTCACTCCTAACCACTCTTAACTGCATTTAATCCTACTTTATATTATTTCCTGTTTTATCAGCACAGAAACTCTTGTCAGGACAAACAAATCTCATGCATCAGTACACACTGATGTTTTTATTCACTCTATGCCCGAGAACCCACACAGTCATACTTGCATGTATACCTGTGCTATGTTTAATAATAAGGCTTTTCTCCCCACAAACACTCAACTGACTCAAGCGCGCCATGAAGGGGCTAAGTTCACAGCACATGCAGTAACAAGTTTATCGTTCGTTCATAAAGATATCCGCACCAAATAGCTGCTTCTGTAGCACTCTCACCTTGAACCTTTCCAAACACTTCAAACGCAACTGATTGCAAACGGCTTCTTGAGGCCGCCATGTTGTAATGACATCATAGACCTTTGTCACATCGGTCACGTGATATGCTGCCCGCGAGCGTGTAAGGCAAAAGCTCCAGCGATAATATGTTAGAGTGCACATTTGGGCCACTCGTTCTTCGTAGTTAAGCTGACCCAGAGGTTTAAACTGGGTATGCTTTGAGAGTGGACCAAAATAGGTTATACAGGGTTGAATCAGAAAGGAATGAATGCACAAGATGTAGCTAGGGCACACACATAGCTAGCTAGGAGGCAGAGAGCGAAGTGGCCGCTAAGTTACATGACTTCGGTCGCTTCGCTCTCTGCCTCCTAGCGCAAGGAAGATAGCTATGCGTGCATTCTTTTCAGACCTAACCTATATTGCCCTGCTCTCAAAGCATGTCAAGTCAAAATCTCTGGCTCCTCTTAGCTAGCTATATTACGAAGAACGAGCGGCAGAAGTACCGAATGCTAGCCGAAATGTGCTTCCGAAGGCACTTATTGTCAGTCATGCCATCTTCTTGTGCTGCCGACAGCTGCACAAATCGGGATGTCCCGCCATGTCCATATGGATTCTTTCATTTTCCTCTTTCTGATAAAGAGAGAACTACGTTGTGGATCAAAGGAGTTTGCTGTCGTCGTGCTGTCGATTGGGGGCCCACATCAGGGATGCGCATTTGTAGAAAGCACTTTGTAGAAGGCAAACCTTCTGAGGATCCCAGTGGCGTGGACTATGTTCCAACAATTGTTAACATTAAGAAAGGAGCTTGGAAAATGCAGAAGTAACTGGTGCAAGGGCAAAAGATATCAGAAAAAGGTGCGGGAAACAGCCCAAGGTACTGGCATCACCTTCTGAAGTGCCATTGGTCCTGCTGGAGTTGCGGAAGAGAAATAGTCCGTGCGTGGCCGCGTATCCTAGAAAGGCATGCGCATCGATGAGCTCCTGTTTCTTCTTGTTGCTAAACGTTATTTTCAATATCTTGCATGCGTAGCTTCTGCAGCACAGGTACCGTGGCACTCTCCAAACTCTTTCAAAGAGACTGCGCATCGATGGTAGACCTCAGAGATTCACCTAGAGCATCCACCTCCATCACGATCATTGTTACGTTACTGCAACTAGACTATAACTACAACAACGCCGTATAATTACTATACCGTCGCCTACAGCTTTTGCCTTACACGGGGCCGGTGACGTCATCGCACGTGACCCTCGGGAAAATGGTCTATAAGTGCGCTATGATGACGTCATTACGTTTTGACGTCATCAGAGGCGTTGCTCCAGGTTACAGTCTCGTCCCCACCCCACTTCCGGTCGCCAACGAGATTAGGGCGTTGCCGCCCAGAAAAAAACAAAGACATATGCCCCGGATCAAGACCACTGCAACCTTGTCGCAGAGACGTTTTGAGCGGACAGAACAGCGGACTCTAGTATTCTTGAGTGCGTGTTTGTGTTTTTGGTGTTCAGTTTGGTCTAATTTTCCAGAACTCACATGCTTGCGCTTTGCACGTTTTATCAGAGTTGACTCTTAACTATACTTGGTTGGAGAGTTATTGAGCTGTGGCTTCTGTGGACTATTGTGCGGCCTTGATGTGTTGATCTCGGGCAAGTGATGTCCGCAACGAGGTCACAAGAACAAAATGGCCTAATTTTTGTACAGGTGCCGTTCGCTGTCCAATCCTTTGGCAATAAGTATCTCTGTGGATGGATTTGAGTGTGCCATTGCTAGCTTTTGAGGATCTGAATGTTGAGATTATTATGAATAAGAAATACTCATAAGAACTCCAGGTAAAGATGATGTAAGCGGAAAGTGTGATAAGATTGAAGTGATCTGCTACAAACTGTGACCAATCAAAGAACTTGGCAACAATTACTCTGCTTTGTGTTTCTACCAATTGCAGCAACACCAGACAAGCAGCTCATAGTGTCAACTGGTCTCCCACGCAGATCTGTTATTAGGCTACAAATGTCCAGCAGTGGCTATTTTAATGAGCCCAACAAGCTTGAATGATATGACGACAGGCATGTTGATTCCCATCATAACCCAGTATGACATATTGAATGAGACGTTTGCTTTTATTCTGCCCAACGCCATTGTCTGCTTGCAAAAAGTGATCATCCTGGCCGTGATTGGGTGATCATGCTTTCGGTAGCACTTGTCCCCTTCACATAGACTCAGATTCATCTGAGGCTGTTTACCCGTGTACTGAATGCTTCTAATGCTACCCCACATATTTGGTACTTCCTTGCAGTTACGAAGGCTGGTCCTTGCTGCACAGTCTTGTTATCACATATTCAAATTGTTTCCTTCACAATCATACACTTTGTCAACTTGCTGGGATGTACAGGGACATCCATAACCATAATGCCGCAATGCAGCAACAAGAAAACCATGTCGATGTTCATGTGGTACATCCTTCTCCAAGGGTGGCTCCACCCCAATTTGTATACTGAGAATTTGGTACTGTTTAATAAGCAATTGGGAAGTTTTATTCCTCTCAGTTGAACTTGAACACTGCAGGGAACCTCTGCTTATTAATTATTGTGAGACACTTTTTGCTCACCTCGAATGCATGTGGGTTATTGTTATTAACAGGACAGGCTATTTATGAATTATGCAGTTGTGTGCCACAGTCTGTGACAGTCTTTGCCAGAGGACTCGCACAGAGCTGGCATAAATGGGCAGTCAGGGCACTTTCGAATTGTCTTCTGTGCACAGATTGCACACCGTGAATGGTGCTGTACTGAAAAGCTCTAGCTGCCATGTGAAACCCTGTACTGCATGGAAGGAGGAACCACCACACTCGGGAGGGGGAGACTATACTTCTCAATCTGTAAAACAAGCTGGTCTCTGAAGTGACTCTCAATAGTTGTCTTTTTCCCTACTTCTATTCTGTAAAACTTGTGGAGGGTGAAAGCACTTGTTACAGCAAATTCCATCAGAGGTAAAAGAGTGTTTTCCAGTACATCTTTGTCTGGCGTGTTTAAAGTCATCAAACTGCTGAAGACAAGCAATCATGCCCTCCTGTACCATTTTGGGTGTATTTTCTCTCCGTTCCTTCAATGCTTGCTTAAGCTCTTTGGGTCTACCATAATTGTCTTCCATAAATTGTTGACGGCCATCTGGCAGTTGCCCAGGATGCATGACTGGTTGCTTCCCACTCGGTTTGATGTTCATGTATGAAGCCACCATTGTGTCAGCTGCAATTGTGTTGACTGATCGAAAATCCAGCACAAGTTGTATTCTTATCTGTGCAAGAATAATATATAGAAATTACTGTAATAATGTGCACATAGGCCCTCTTTGCTTGTCACCTTTACCTCGGATACTTAAACATCAAATGGTTGCTACCTATCTGACGTTTGACAGAAGCATTTCGCATGACCAGAATCCCTCGTAGTTTTCCCTGAAGATGAAGGTTTCCCTTGCTGTTTGTGAAGGCAGGATTAATTTGCAAGGTGTTAGTTTCATTCTTGAATTGTAACCTGATAAGTTGGTCAAAGGCATACTGACCCACCTGGCGTGCGCGCTGAAGCTTATCATCAGTTAAGGCAAGGAATCCTCCATACTCTTCAATGGAATCGCTGATCATGTCACCCTTTGGCCTTGTGACATGACTCCCCTGGGGATCGGCCAACCCATTGAAAGTGCATCATTAGCCTTAAAGACGCATTCGTCATGATTAATAAAAACAATTCATTTTTGTTTTGTTTCATTGCCAGAGTTTCATTAAGGGATTCCATCAGCGCATGTCAGTGGAAGTTTATGTGCTTGTTCTAGACGTTATCCATGATTAAGTCGGAGATGATGCTTCGGTGCCCTCCAGCACACCGATGGTCATGAACGCAAGGATGTCATTGTTTATCAGAAGTATTTAAATAAGCTGAAATTGTCCAAAAATACACAGACTCAGCTGATATGCATTCTGTGGTGCTTTGTATAAGAGAAATGGTATGGTTGATATTTTTGAGGCAATTTGTTCATCAAAAATGTAGATGTACTTTTCTTCTTCCCTATGATCCACAACCCAAAATATTTTGATGATACCTTTTGCAGGTAATGGGTTGAGCACAGTTGCATGAGCGCATTGTTGAAGAATTGCTCACTCACCAATTATGTTGCGATAGATTTCTTAGAACCATGCCATTTGTGTCAATGCCTCTCTCCTCCAAAATCTTCAATCCTTTTAGTCGTCCATCTGCAGTTGTCATCCGTTGTGATGCACCATTAACTGTCTACCAGGAAGTCCTCATTGGATGCTGGCCTCCTGCCTTTACATTCATTCTACTGGCAATGAGGGCATTGTGATCAAAAGTTGTATGGATTTTGGCCTCGTTAAAGACCCAGACAACATTGACTCTTCTGCAGGATTCCTAAATAATCCTATTCATTCTGCCTTGGCTACCAGCACAATTTGTCTGCATTAAAGTATCATTTATTGTCTTTGCCAATTGTAAGGGTTTCACGGGCAAGAAGTGCTCCAGTGCAGCTGACTTGCCAGTCTTAGGCAGGCTAGCTGTACAAGTGATGGCTGTGCTTTTCTGCTGGCATTGCCAGCAAGGATCAGAGTGCGGCTTCATCACTATGAAAGGTGTTGGCTTCACCATAGATAATAAAATGTCCTGTAAACAACAAGATGGATGCTGCTGCGCTCAAGGATATGTGATTCTCTGAGGGAGCTCCCAGGCTCAGTTTCCTCTTCTGCAGATTCCTTTGTAAGCGAAGAATTGCGCAGACGCTCTCCTCAGCTGCAGCAAATTCCTTACTTGTGGTATCATTTTTGCAAGCTATGATAGTTGTAGTAGTTGAAGCGGTTTCCGAAACCCACATGGGCTCTTTCGATGTACTGATCCATCAGGGTATTCTTCAAAAGCACTTGAATTGCCTTCCGACATTGACTCCTCACCGATGCAATGTAATTTGGAGGCACAGTTATCATCGTTGACGAAGGCTAGGACCTCTTCCGTAGTAAGATATGCCCATTGAGCAGCCTTTTTTGTGATAACTGGAAGAGTATACTGGAATGAATGGCCATGCTCCAATCAGCAGCACATGATGATAACCCTAACCCTAACACACCCTAAGTGAACCATTACATTAGAAGAGTGATGAAATGCTATGGTTATACTGGCATACCTGCAGGCCATTCTGTCACACTGTGGTATCCTTCAAAACAGCTGGTTTCATATTGTGCTGACAGCTTCTAGTATCATTCACCAGTGCAGGTTTGGTGAAATATTTTCCATGTAAAATTACTATACTTTGGGATTGAGCTGCTGGTATTTGATAAATTTACTTTGTTTCAATCACTTGACTGCTTTGACCTGCTTCCTTTTATATTTGGCTTGAAGGCATTTTGGAAATAACTTTCCATGCATAGTGAGTCTTCCAGATGTGGTTTACCACAGACAGCCTTTTTGCTGTTAGCATCACCATTTCCATCCATAGTTGAAGCACACCAATACAGATGGTTGATGATGCTTTGGATCCACTCACCGACCAATGCACAGTATTATTCCTCTCTTTCAACTGAGCAGCCAGTTTTTCCTTCAAGCCTGCATATTCAAAGGGGATAGCTGTGTCAATGTACAGGTTTTCATCCCACATCATCCCCATCAGCTATTGGTCATCTGGGTGAATGGGCACGTTGCGATAGGTGCTCTGCCCATACACCTGTGAATACAATAGATGTCAAGTAGTTTAATACTGCACTTAATTATTCTAGTGCAACTTTCAGCAACCCTCTTGACCTGCCCAAACAAGCGCTCTTCATACTCAGTGTAGCATGATCACAAGCAGACAAGCTCATACTGTGAACCTGCATGGCAGGAAATGTCATGCAGGTAGGAACCAAACAGTTTCTGGCATGTGATGCTACGTGGATAGGGGAGGCATGCACTGAGCAGCTGTTCTGCATCTCCCCTGATGTTGTCAAGCAGAATGTTTCGCAGTTCGACAAGAACATTGATGATGTGCCCCTTGATAGCTGAAAAGGTTCAAAATCATTAATAGCATAATTTTTGAGATGGAGTTCCTTTAAGTTGGCATGTACCAGTTGTATAGGTATACAATATAATACAATAAACTTCTAAATGCTCTAGTAGCCAGTGGATCCATCCATGCATGCACTCGTGTTTCTGCATGAGCAAGTGATATAGAAAGTCATATAGTGTACTCATTCAACATTGATGCTGTTTGCCAAATGCACACCATATACATCTAGCTAGCCCCTACTTTCTCATCTCACACAAATGTGAGATGACAAAAGTCATGGTTAGCAGCTATATAACACACTGGATTGTGTATGTACACTGGACTCACATGTGGACGAGAACTGTTGCCACTCTTCAATTTTGGAAATTTGTGTACCAGCTCCATGGCCACTCTCTCCCGGTTGTCTTTGCTGATGTGGCAGCTATAAGCGTACAAAGCATGGGCAGTGTACTTTGCTGCATCCCGGATGACCTTGGTTGGCACTGGGCCATCTTTTACCAAACCATCTTGCAGTTCCCTGGGGAATAAATAACAGATGTGTTGTTAGGAGCTAACTTGCTTTGTAAATATCTACAAGAACTTGCAAGGGCATCTACAACAACTTGCAAGGGCATGTTGGATCTCACTCCGGATGCCCGAAAACTGCTTCCCCCATCCCACACGCTGCCTGGCTTGGCCATTAACTCTCCATCCTGTCAAGGTGGAGTTTGCTAATTCTATGTCAGTAAACAGCACCTTAGCAAGCTCAGCTCTGAGATGTGCTGGCGCAACAAACTGTGGGTTTGCTTAAACTTGCTGCAGCCTAACCTCCACGGAAGAAGCCATTGTTGCTTGGACTGCTACCTAGTATTTGCCGGGAAATGATTTTAGCAAGTATAGTGTTCTCTTGGTTGCGAACTTGCCTATCCCTTTTATGTTTCGAAAAGTGATTCTTCATACAGTGCATGAATAACTTCTGGTTGGTCCACCCCTTGTTGCTCATGCCATAGTAAGTGCTTGGCATGTTTCCTGTAGTATACACATGTGAAGAACATGGCCCTGGCTCTTGCTCTAGCAGCTTCTGCTGCTGCCATCTTCTGCAAATTTGGTTGCTTCACTACTTTCCGGCGGGATAATCTCTCGCCTATATATAACCAGGCCAAACTGGACAGACGGTGGCGTGACCAGGTCACAGTCCTTTATATGGCTTGCTTAACACAGTCATTTTAGTGTTAGAGATTGACTATGCTTTCAAAGTTCTTAGTAATCTAATGCAGCCTCTAGGGCTGTAACTGTCTTTGCCACTACTTTCTGAGTTGATTTCACCCCATGTATCCTCTCCAAGTATGTGAAAATCACTGTAAAGTGCTGGGGATGGGTGATATGGAACATAATAACTACCAAGTAGCACTAGTGCTGCAGTATCTGGTGGAAAGGAGAAGAGCACTCTGATCCTCCTTATTCTGCATCTCCCCTGATGTTGTCAAGCAGAATGTTTCGCAGTTCGACAAGAACATTGATGATGTGCCTCTTGATAGCTGAAGAGGTTCAAAATCATTAATAGCATATTTTTGAGATGGAGTTCCTTTAAGTTGGCATGTACCAGTTGTACGGGTATACAATAAAATGCAATAAACTTCTAAACGCTCTAGTAGCTTAAATAACAGATGTGTTGTTAGGAGCTAACTTGCTCCGTAAATATCTACAACTTGCAAGGGCATGTTGGATCTCACTCCGGATGCCCGAAAACTGCTTCCCCCATCCTACACTTCTGCTGCACCAGAGTGTCAATCAAACAAAGCTTGGCATGGTCAAGTGGCTGCCTGGCTTGCTTGGCCATTAACCCTCCATCCCGTCAAGGTGGAGTTTGCTAATTCTATGTCAGTAAAGAGCACCATGGCAAGTTCAGCTCTGAGATGAGCTGGCGCAGCAAACTGTGGGTTTGCTTAAACTTGCTGCAGCCTAACCTCCACAGAAGAAGCCATTGTTGCTTGGATATTGTATGACCGACAGTGGATTTCACTACCTTCACGCACGTCGTTATAGAAAAGGTGTGGTTGCAGTGCATCTAGTTGTGCACAGTACAGGGAATGCTCCTTGTAGTACTGGCCATCGTGCATATTCCTAAGAAAGCCATCATGTCATTGGTCAGGACATTTCCAGTGGCATGAATGTCCATGTCTCTTTTTAGCCTTGGGTGCTTTCTCCTTTGGTTTCAGATGATCTGCAAAAACGTGCCTATATTCTTTCGTCAATGGTGTCTCTGGCTGCAGGTTCAGTTGCTCAATGAACATTCCAACAACCTATTCTTGTCCTTGGCTTGGTGTGGACAATCCCACGAGACTCAAAGAGTTAAAGACTTCTTGCACAATGTAGGCTTAACCTTTTAAAAGCTGAGAAAATTCTGAACATCCACTTGAGATGTGCAAGGCACATGATGGGGTGCTACTACCAAGTTATGCTATTGGTAAGGCCATAGCCCAGGAACCATGCAGGGATCACCACAAGGAGGTTGCACAACACGATCCTCCCATGCACCACCATTGCACCCACACAGCATAAACTACAGGCTGGAGTGGGTCATGCTCATGCTTATCCTAATTATTGTACACTCATGAGGATTTCCTTGACCAAAGTACCCAGTTCCACTTTTGCTTTCTTGTTTGCTAGCATGGCTGCCAAGTACCGGAGTGCCAGTATTGCTTTTGTCTGGTGGTGGAGAAAAGCCATTTAGTCATTCTTAGATTTCTAGTCCGTCATCTTCTATGCCAGGGTACCAGTGAACGTACCAACAGCCCCAATCCTTCCTACATGGGTACTAAGAAAATAGTCCAGCAGAGTGAGTACGGCTCCCGTGCTGGTTGGAGGTACTTTGCGGGTAAGTGCTTAAAGCGGCACCCCTCAATTCTGCACTCCTTCTGAAACCTGCATAAGGTAGGCACCTCGTCCAGAGGGGATTCCTTCCTGCCCCGTTTCCTGCCCCGTTTCCTGCCTTGCTTGGGTTTGGAAATGTGACCCGGGTCTATGATCTGGTAAACAGTAACGTTGCATCCAGTGACCGTAAATGATGCCATTTCAGCAATGTTCTCTACAAGAGTGATGACTGGAATGTCTATATACCTGTGGTAGTAGATCTACCATACATTAGATGCAGCATATGGACAGTGCAATCATCAAAATCCTGAATGGTGGTGTTACGGGAGGTTGTAGATAGCTTTCCTTGATGTGTTCAAAGCGGCATTTCTCCAGGCTGCCTCCTACCAGGCTGCCTTCTTCCTTGCTGCCTTCCCTACCTTTCCTGCAGCAAACTGTATA
Organism: Ianthella basta; assembly: GCA_964019415.1. Classification (NCBI taxonomy): domain Eukaryota; kingdom Metazoa; phylum Porifera; class Demospongiae; order Verongiida; family Ianthellidae; genus Ianthella; species Ianthella basta. Next base: position 4,979,686 of record OZ025869.1, read on the forward strand.
GTGAGTTCTTTTACAGCACATCTGGCAAAGCCACAGTTGAACTGGAGATGCACTAGAGTGATCCTGGGTATGCTACACATTTTGGAGTATGTCACTTCTTTAGTACCCATATGCTACACTGCACTGTTACTATCATGTATGCAGTCACACCCCTGCTCAAGAAAATAGTGTTTTGCTCTTTGGATAGAGCCTTCACTTCCACCTTCGCCACACTAGGTGACACCTTAGGGGTGGGCAACTTGGATGTGTCTCTGTAATGACATTATATGCATCCAGTGGGTCTCACCTGTAATGACATATGCATCCAGTGCAAGTTGCAGGATTCACTATGTATGCTATATATGCAAACCTCACCAAGAGATCTCCAAGGTAATTTGTGCAACATGATCAGACAGCCATCCTCCTCATCATCACTAGACTCCTCTGTCATGTACTCCACACTACTTAGTTCCTGCCACTTTTCTTTCATGTTGGTTGGAACAAACTTGGTACAAAGCATTGAAGAGCTACATACATCATGAGACAAGCAACAATTGCATGTAGAAAATTTCAAAGACTCTGATATTATAATATGCATGATTAGCCAAATAGATGGGCACGTTGGAGTTGGGATAATTTTGACAGTATCCATGCTTCCTTCTTGACATCTGCATTCTTAGTGTGCTCGCTGAATTCCTTCACTGCTACGTCGAAATCACTGTACTGCTGATGCTTCACAACTCCAAAGCTGCCTGTCCAAGACAGCAGGGTTGATCATCAGTGTACCCTTCTGGGTGCTTCAGTAGCCCTGGCTGGATCTCGTGTACAATGGGGTTGGTCACTTCCAATGTGTCTTACACATGGACCAGTACCAGCTTGTTCTAAGCTACAGTTCCCGTAATTCAGCTTGATTTCACTTTTTTACTTCCCATTGCCACCTATCAAAATAGTTCTGGCTTGCATGGGTGTAGTGCCTTAATCTCTTACGCATGTCAATCATTTTCTGCCTCTCCTTTGTCAGACTATTCTCCAAAGTCTGCCTAGATTTTCTGTGTTCTACCTCCAACTTCTCCAGTTCCTTGTGTGTAGCCTTATTTGCCTCTTCCAGTTTTTTTCCCTTCTGTTACTTTTGTAGCCGTTTCCTGTGTCTCCTGATATTTATCATCTTCCTATTCTCTGCTAAAGTATAATTCACAATTGTTGCTTTTCCTATCTTGCCCAACTGCAGTCCCAAGTGAGACAACATTCAAAGTTCCCTCGCAGGTTGTTTCCATCTTCCAACTTTCTCCTACCTATTAACCTGCCATTTAAACAAGCTTGTCTGGCTAAGTAGCTGCCGACCATGCGTGTAGTTGCCAAATGGTACCCACCACGTTGGTGATATCTGTGCTTGTAGGCGTTTTGACCTGCATAGCGCTTTTCCTCGAGGTGTGAGGCTGCTCCTTTTCTGCACAAATGTATAAGGGGGCCTAGCTGGAGATAGTGCTTTACTCTTCACCATTCTTTCATCAATGGACAGCTGCAATCATACAACTACCAATGCCACAACACACCCCAGGACCATATGAGAATACACTGTCTAGTGGAAAACAATCCACCACTGAAGATAAACATTTCCCATGAGGATCTCACCTCCTCAAGCCCAAGCTTGGTCCACCTGTGATATCCGTCCACATCCTAATTTAGTGCCAAAGATAAACTTCTAGAATATCCATCAATCTCTTAATGTATTTTAGGCTCAAAAATGGAAGGACAAACGTGTGTTAGTCACACAATTGGCATGCACCTGTCAACTGGAATGAAGTTAGCAGACGTCTGCCTTAAGTGTGCTAGTTTCAAAAGTGTTCGACTAACTTCCAGGAAACGGCCTTCTTTAGATTTTTCCAGCTGCGGCAGCCTCACTTTCATTTCTGTCCAAGCTGTAGCACCTTACATCTTCCTCCTTACATCCTTGCTTTGGGCTAAATATGGGAATTTGCTACATTACCTTTGCACCACTGGAACTAGCTACAACATGCCAGAGTATGATGGTGAATACCAAAATGTTGTCTTTGGGCTTGGCTCCTCAACAGAAGGCCTTCCCCTTTGCTTTGCTGAAAACACTGAACAGTTGTGTGTAGACACAAGGGCTTGTGGAGTTGTAGTAATTTGGGAAGAGAATGATGGTGAAGGATGTGACGTTGATACAGCTTATGATGGGTCATGGGGGATGGGTGTTGACAGAGGCACTGGCGTGTAGGGTTGGACTCTGGTGGAGGATGCAACCAGATAGCTGGAGGTGCCGTGGCTTGGCATCTCCTCATCTTCTTGACTGGGGTGATCACTATCATCTGCAAAACGTAGATACATGCCCTTGCATAATTATGCAGGAGAGGTAAATATATATACCAAGTTATTTTACAATACTATGTATACGCTTTAATTGTATACTCTTTCTGCTTGCTGATGATAGCTGTTTGCTGCCTGTCGTCCACACTGGACCCCAAATCTGTAGCCAGCTGGGATTGGCCTAAATCAGCGCAGCGAAGGTTGTTAGATACGGTTCTGTGCATGTGAAGCCACTAAGTCTTAGAATTCATACTGCTATAGGTATGTGCAGCACAATACTTGAACAACACTAGGGCAAGTGAATGTGATGCCCATCAAAGAACAGAATCACTGGACCAGTGGCTAGGTATGGCTTCACCCTTGGGATGAACATCTTTTCATCCAAGACATAAAGTTCTCCTCCATCCATCCAGATGGGGAAGTGCTGTACAATGCACCAGGAGGGCCATGGTGGGTCCATGAGGTGTACAGGTGCTTGCCCTTGTACACTGTGTAAGGTGGAAGCACTTCCCCAGATGCCGAGCCACAAATGTGAATAGTGATGTCTCTCTGCCTGAACCACTGCTAGTTTCATGAATCCATTTGAAACCCCTCTTGGCCAGAGCTTGTTGTGACCCCACAGCTGTATTGCAGCAGGTTTTGCTGCAGTTCCAGATGTGTGAAGCCAAATCTGGGTACTTTGAGAGCTTAACCTTCTTGTTCAGCTCTTCAGCCTTTTGGTAATACCCAGAAATGGTGGCATAGCCTGTACCCGGACCCCTTTCATGCCTCCATTCTGATCCTGAGTGGCAATGGGATAGGCAGGGCCTCCCTTTTAGCCCGACAAGTACAGCAAACTGTGGTACATCCTGTCTTGCAGTGGCACCTGTAACCTAACAGTAAGCTTGGATATTTGTTCTGCACTGCTTTCCTTAATGACAGCTGAGATGCCTTGTTTGGTGGGCAACTTCACCAGCTCACCAGTGTAGGGCTCCAGATGACTCCCAGGGCAACGTTTGCTGATCACCCCATGTTTTGCACACTAGGCGGTATTGTTTTCTATGCCTGCCAAGCATGCCCACAACTACACATGGTAGTGGTCGCAAATTGGTTGATGATGGATCTTTTAATAGGACACTGACAGCCACCTTGTCTCCCTTCTCAAAGCAGGCAACTTTGTGAGACTTTGCATACTTGGTCGTCGTTTTGTGAATGTTACTTGAGTATGTGCCATGAGATGCCAGAATGGAGTGAATGTGCATGGAGCTAACCTTCACTACCTGTGTCTGACTGCAAAACTTTGCCTGCCACTATGGGTGTCCATGGGCTCTGACTTGTCTGTACGATGGACATGTTCAGGATGGGATGATAACAAATGCTGGTACGATTGTGGTATGCATGTATTGTTTTGTGAATGTTGTGCACTTTGCCTACATTGGTTCGTGGCTCATGTTATTGTTAGTAGGGCTTGAAAGCCATACTAGGGTCTATAATATCTTGCTCCTCTGCAATTTTCCTTACTGTGGCCTGCCTTGGTGCCTGTCCGAATACTAGCTCATAAGAGATGCAGCCAGTTGTTTCCTGAACTGTAATGTTAAGTTGATCTGTTGGTAATTCAGTCAGATAAGTGAATAGATTAAGGTGAATTAAGCATTGACTTTGCAATTGTAATGTTTTAATACAACTCAGTCTAATTTCTATGCATACATACTGGTTTATGCATGACAACTGCATCTGACTGCCACTAACATTGAATACTTGGTAGCCATTCTGACCACTCGTTTGTCCCTGTCTCAGAAAACTTGATTGCTAGCTTTTTCTCAACTGTCCTGTCCACAAGTCCTTGGGACTGTGGATGTCATGGCCTCCCATGCACAATGTCTGCATGCCCTGACCAATTCCTCACAATGGATGCAATGACCTGGTTGTTAAATTGCGACCATTGTCTGCTTGCAGTAACCTTGGCTGACCGAAATGGGCAAGCACATTCCTCTCCAATCCATGTGCAACCTTTGCTGCACATTTACCTTCCAAAGGAACAGGGCTATCCACCTATGTGGGCCATCTGGCCGATGACGTATGTCAATGAGATCGATCTGGTAATAGAACAGCAACAGTAGTACACTTATTTGCAGTGTATCCCCTCCCTCTTCATCTGGAAGGGGGGATTTATGAAGAACCTGAGAGTTGTGTCAGGACTAGGTGGTGAAATTGGGGACACATCTGGAGTTGTTGCATGAGACAGTGTGTTTGCGTTTTCATCACCTAGATTCAGAAGTTGTGAAACACATACTGAAAATGGAGACTCAGTGGCAGGACCCATTTCCAGGTCCTTTAAATTTGCAACAGAAGATGCTAGAGGCAAGCCAGTACTGGGAAAGCTGTTGTAATTGGACTGTGACCTACATGTAGGTCACATAAGTGTAGTACAGGCATGCTTTGTACACAGCATGACACATAATGGCCCCCCTGAAGTCAGCCTGCTAGCTGGTCCCCCTGTGCCAAGAACTATATATGGGCATGTATTTTGGCAGTGTGCAAGCTGCTGTGCATCTGGTGGTCCTTTGAAAGCTACCTTAGCCTGCAGTCTAAGAATGGTGGAGGAGATCACAGTCTGTGGATGTCTGTTGCTGGCTGATGTAACAGATCTTCGTGCTTGCTCAAAGAAGCATTCATGGTTCTCGGTGTTCTCTGATATCAGTGAGATGATCTCCGTCTGCTGCGGTGCATTGTACAGCCAGTGCATGCAGGTATGTGCCGTAGAAGGTATTGGCTGTCATCTTCTTTCGGAACTTGATCAGCTTGTTGCATAGCTCATGGTGAAGCCAGGAACAGTTGTAGAGGTGAAGGATGTTATGTGGATCCGCTTCATCCATATACAGCAGCTTAGACATCTGAACGGCAGTTTCTACAAGCATAACGAATTCCTTGGACACACAGGACTGCTTCAAGAGATGGAGAAGTACCTCGATCATGCACACCCTCTACTTGGCACCTGTCATTGTATTGCTGGTGATAGCTTTGATGACTTCCTTCACTGTAGTCTGATCACCTCCTGACAACAAGAAGGGTAAATCATTCAGATGATGGCTGATGTGCGTTCAGGTCATGCAGTGGTTCATAGTTCAGCACCGTCTACTGGTCTAGATTAAGCTGGGACGAGTTGTTGTGGATCCAGCAGCAGTAATGTTGGAACACGCTGGTATGGCCACACAGACTACATTAGCCAGTTTACATTGTGGGTCTCACCTCTAATGACATATTATGCATCCAGTGCAAGTTGCAGAATTCACCATGTATGCCATATATGCAAACCTCACCAGGAGATCTCCAAGGTAACCTGTGCAACATGACCAGACAGCCATCCTCCTCATCATCACTAGACCCCTCTGTCATGTACTTCACACTTAGTTCCTGCCACTTTTCTTTCATGTTGGTTGGAACAAACTTGTTACAAGCATTGAAGAGCTACATACGTCATGAGACAAGCAATAATTGCATGGATTACAGATGCATGTAGAAATTTCTAAGACTCTGATATTATAATATACATGATTAGCCAAATAGATGGGTACATTGGAGTATGATAATTTTGTCAGTATCCATGCTTCCTTATTGACATCTGCATTCTTAGTGTGCTCGCTGAATTCCTTCACCACTACGTCGAAATCACTGTACTGCTAATGCTTCACAACTCCAGAGCTGCCTGTCTAAGATAGCAGGGTTGATCATCAGTGTACCTTTCTGGGTGCTTCAGTAGCTCTGCCTGGATCTCGTGTAAAATGGGGTTGGTCACTTCCAATGTGTCTTACACATGGACCAGTAACAGCTTGTTCTAAGCTGCAGTTCCTGTAATTCGGCTTGATTTCGCTTTTTACTTCCCATTGCCACCTATCAAAATAGTTCTGGCTTGTATGGGTGTAGTACTATAATCTCTTACGCATGTCGATCATTTTCTGCCTCTCCTTTGTCAGACTATTCTCCAAAGTCTGCCTAGATTTTCTGTACCTCCAACTTCTCCAGTTCCTTGCGTGTAGTCTTATTTGCCTCTTCCAGTTAATCCCATTTGTTCCCTTTGTAGCTGTTTCCTGTGTCTCCTGATATTTATCATCTTCCTATTCTCTGCCAAAGTATGTTTTCCCTCGTTGGTCGTTTCCAGCTTTCAACTTTCTCCTACCTGGTATCTCTTGTTGTGCACCTGAATAGGTTAAGCATTACTATGTCAACAGAGTATACTGACAAACTGCAAGTCCTAACTGTATACCTTTGCACGGAGCCATGCTGTTGCTTTAGTGACCACTTCTTCCGAGTCAATAACAATGTTACGTCAGTATGAGCCACGATGGTCTTGAGTAGCCCTTTCTTTTTGCTTACAGAAACTCCTATGCCTAGCATGGTGAAGTTGAAATGCTATGATTCAATGGGTTTAGATTTGCAGTGACTCATTTTATGTACTTACTGTCTTCGAACGGTGCTGTATCCAATGTGGAACACCTTTGCTACTTGTTTGTATGCTGCCACCTTTGCCATGCCTGTTGCAAGTAATTGCTGTATCAAGCAAATGGTCACTTGTCATTTGTGTTGCCGGCTCAAATCTTGCATCCAGCTGTCCACCAAATCACGGGACTCATCATCAGTCAACCATTCACTAGTCATTCCATCAGAGTCTGACTCACTGCTCTGTAGTGGAACAATTACTATTTTTGTATGTACCTATCTTCTTTTTTTATTATCTGGCTATTTTGCATGAGTGTCATCAATGATTAAATGTTGAAAGTGATTGTGTTTACCTCAGTTTCATCACTCGAGGATGAGGACAGATCAGAAAGGTCTGTCCAGGGGCCAGCAGAGCTTCATCTTCTGAATCGAGGGGATACTCTTGCTCCTCTGAGTCAGACTCAGACCACTCGGGGGAGTGCTAGGTTCGGGTTCTACTGCTGACAGCCTGGAAGGACCAGGTTGTTGTTCACCTGTTGCATTTGCACGGGACTGCTGCGTGTGTGCTGCTAGTTGCTGAGTGCCTGCTGCATGATTTGCAGCCTGAGCTGCGACTTGTGGAACATTACTATCACCATTAACGCTTGCTCGATGCGGTGCCTGCATGCTGAGCATTGTTTTGGCTGCCTTAGCGGCTGAAGCCAATTCCATGCCCTCCTTTGAGCTCGCTTTCGCGACCAGGGTCTTCGCGCAACGTTCGGCTGCGAAGTTGATTCGATTCCATCTGTAGGAACTTGTCACTGTGCCATTCGTCTTCCGGTATATCACTTTCAAAGAACTGGTAAGTTTCACGATGTGAAATGGAGGCTTATACTCAGTATCAGCCGAAGAACGGCGATTGATTTTTGGCTTATGTAAGCGGCGGCCATATTGCTATTGGCGACACGCGATTGCTACCATGTTGCCTTGCACACATGCATGTTTTGTGACCAAAATAGAGCGATCTCATTGGTCTACATCACCGTGGCTTACATTTTAAGCCGTATCTCACTTACCGAACGCAATTCAACGATTCTGAAGCCAAATTCTAAATCTATGGTAAATTCCTTGTAATAATACACACGCCAACGTAGAGTGCCGCTCGCGTGTGTCTGCGAGCAAAACCGTATATATTTTGCTCTCTTATGGTGTCTTGCACTATAGTCTGATCACCTCCTGACAACAAGAAGGGTAAATCATTCAGATGATGGCTGATGTGCGTTCAGGTCATGCAGTGGTTCGTAGTCCAGCACCGTCTACTGGTCTAGATTAAGCTGGGACAGGTTGTTGCGGATCCAGCAGCAGTAATGTTGGAACATGCTGGTATGGCCACACAGAGACTACTTTAGCCAGTTTAAATTATTATTGATGAAGGCTTCTGTCGTCTAAATCAAGTTCTTTTCAGCTAGTGTCTCGTCAAGATTTTAAAGGAATTTTTATACACTAGTTTGTGCAGTTTTTGCATTTGCATATCCAAAGGATTATGGTTACATCAGATTGATACCAGTGCTGACAAATACCCCTTCTTTAAATTAGCTGAAGATTGGAAGATGGAAACATAATATTTGCACATACCGTATCATCGCTGTTATCATGATAGGTAAATGGATAATTTTCTGGCAAGTTTAGAGAACTTATGCTGCATCTGTGGAAGCAGATTCTCAAGGAATGCAGGGCACCGCAAATACGTCATCAAACGTCATATCTAGCCGTGCACATTGTTCTGAAGGGAGATTGAGTACGGACAGTCCTCTAACTGTTCCAGTGGACCACGACTCCCTGGACAAAACAAAGATAGGTGCGCGTGACGCAAGGTAAGATAAGAGACATGTAGTATGCAGTTAGGAAATCACTAGTCAGCATATTTCCCAACTTACCTACATTTCTTGACAAAGGAGATAAGAGGTTCAGGCTACTGCACAACAGCTTGGATGTTCTGTTTCGAGGGCTACGTGAGAGGAAGGAACATCGGTACCTCCACATCTCACCACCAGCCGTTCACAAGGGACGAAATTGATCAGCTATGGGAATCGGGGGTCCACGGAACAGACAGTCCACACTCTCTCCTGAATGTAGCAATTTTTTACAATGGAAGGTCAGAGTCGGAAGGGTCGTAGACTGTGCCATCTGAAGTTGCCCCAAGGAACGGATGTGTATCACTAACAAAAACCACAAGGCCCTACAGTGCAGTCAAAGCCCTGTCGGCATTTGAATGATTGGTATTCCTGGCTTGTTTTGTTTTCCCCATTTCATAGCTGCAGAGGAGAAGGAGCGAGGCCGCAAAATGCTCGCAACAAGTACATTAAGAGGGGTAGTGGACTTGCGGTGGGTGAAGAATGTTGTTATCAAAGTGAGAAACTGTGATGCGTTAGCGGCAAACTGAAAACCACAATGGGGGGGACTTTGCTGCTCCCGAGCGTTCTGTTCAATGTCCCGCAATTTTTCAGCAGGTAATCTGAGGCTATCTTTGAAAGCTGCAACAGTTTCCTTTAGCTTTGATGTGTCTGGGACACGTGTCAGTAAGCCCTGCACATATTATGCCAGCATAGAATTGGGCATAATCAGTGCTGGTCAGCATCAAGCATAATGATAGCATAATTGGAGTGATTTTCCAACTTCCTGTATATAATTCGTAAGGTTATATCCTTAAAATGGCTATGAACCTAACTGATAGCTGTTCAGTAGCCTTCAGATTTGTGGAGCGATTCTGCCTATGGCCTACTTTGCTGAAATTCATAAAATCCTATCAAACTACTACGTGGCGGCCATTTTGATGATGTCATACTACACGTGTTGTACATTATTTTGGGCATTATTTTGAGCATAATCATACAAGTGGAGGGGGCATGATCTGTTATTAGATCAGCACTGCTGAATAGCATTATTAGCCAAAACTGGAGCATAATATGTCAAGGCCTATGTGCTAGAGGCTGGTACAGTCTCATGGCAGTACAGTGGATCGAAAAGCAACGCCACACCTAGCATGTGAACTGCCATACTTTCGATACAATTGTGCAACCTGTATACGCTATTATAATGGCAAGTATACAGTCATAATAATACACAAAACTAATAAGCTATTTATGATAACGTCCTGTGTCTTTGGCCTTGTCTTCCATGTTGGAGTGTACAGCTTTGGAGCCAGATTCGAAGGACAGGGCTGGAAACTGTCCACCACTAAGCAACTGATACTCGCTCAGTCTGAAGTTCTCTTCTGTCTCGGCATCTGTTCAGTGAACGTAGGGGGCACGACTCTCTGGTAGTCTGGGAAAGCGTAACATAGCTTGTACGGCTTTTGCTTTCCAGTCAAGTACTCTTCCGGCTAATGCCAAAAGTGGCATTGCCCGGACGATCTCTTGCATGTCTCCTGCCAGAAGCAGATGCACTGGATGTTCTTGGGTTTCTTTGCCTTTTTGACTGGGGTTGGATTCATGCCCTTCATCTCTCTGCTGTACGCGTGCTTTCTCTGCTCATCTGGGCCTTGAAATATAAGTATGTTGCCGTATACGTTATTGAAATGAGCACTGCTGGGCATAGAAGATCTAAACATTGAGTACTCTGCTAGCTAGTAGTCTTAACATTTTCTGGCAGACCTACACACTGGCAATGACTCCAGTTCTGGCAGTCAGAGCACTCAACCCAAACACCATCAGAAGGGTGTACACAAGCTCCATGTACAGTTATGTGACAGTCATCTCTTCCATCCTCTACCTTTGGGATGTTCTCGGGAGTAGGAGCTGCTGCATTGGGATTATAGGTAATCAACATGTTGTGTCCACAATCATACTATATACACTCGTAATTTATTGGTATAATGCACATAGTATGACTTGTAGTGCATTATTATGTGTATAGCACGTTTCTACCATAACTGTTGGATTTGGCACCAAGGGAACAATGTGATCTGGAGCTCACGACCTCTTCTTCATACCTTTCTCACACCCATGCGCCCACATAATCATGATAGGGGCACTAAATTTGCCCTCATGGCATGAGCATGGTGGTGCAGCATAGAGTGACCTAGGAGTTCCTGTGAACTTCACCCTTGTTGATTTCTGCTTTGAGGCTATCTCAAGGCCTGGAATAGCCGGATAGTCCTTTTGAGCTAGCAGCTTGATTTTGTGGCCAGCATCTGTGCCTGCAACTTTGAATGTCCTAGCCAGTTCAGTGCCAACAAACTTGCGGGTAGGATCCCAGTCTTTCAAATTTTGGCACAACTCACCATAATTTTCGCATTCATGGGGTTGCAAAGCTTTGTGTTTTCTTTTTGGCGACTTAGCTTCACTTGGCAAATCAAAGTATTGTGCTTTACGCAGCCTATCAAATTTGTTGAAGCTAACATCGTTTGAGTAGAGAGCAGGGAGGGTAGCATTCTCCAAATGACTGCTAATCTCACCAATGCACTTCTGTTGGCCTTCACAAAAGCCCTTCTCTTCGGCCTTCTTTGCTATTTTAGCAATTTCGTCAGTGGATTTGTACCCCAGGTTGGCTGCAAGCTCAGTGAAAGGTACACCAGTTGCCTGGCGTACAGTAGCAGCATCAATCGCTTCAGGAGGCATATTCTCCTTCCCATGCAACGGGGGGCAGAAAAAGGGCTTCAGAGGAAACATTTTCTGCAACTGCTCAAACTGTGTAGCACAAGCAACACAGTTTGACAGTGAATGGCAGGACTTCTCAGATTGAGGAAGTGCCTCCCAGTTTGCAGAGGAAAAGGCTTCTACATACTTGTCCCTAGAGGCTGAGTTCAAGCGTTCTTTAAAAGCCTTCCTCACTTTCTGAACATGACGCTCAAACAAGGAATGGGCGGAGGTACCTACTCTATTAAAGTAAGTATCATCCACAACAAATTGGGGTCCACTGAACAGTGCTTTAAAGTGCTCAACTGCATTAGGCTGGGCACATACCTTGCTGCTGTCAGGTTTCTCACCAGTTACCTCTTCTGAGTGAGAGGATTTGGCAGTTTCGAGCTTTGGGTCACTGCAGGACCCTTCAGACGTCTTCTTGCCCGCGATCTTCGCGCTATTCTTGTGCATAAACTCCCATACAGCTGTTCGGCAAAAGCCACAGTTGACGACTCCTCCGATTTCGTCCTGGAACGGCATTTCTGCGACTGTTAAAGTAGCGTAGCTTGAAATTCTCCATGTGGGCAAACGTTATGCAAGGTTCCTATCTGAAGTTACATGACCCTAAATATTTTTGACCAGTAAGTAGTCGCAGTTTTCTTATCATAGCTTCACAGCGGAATGGTTTAACAATTTTGCCCACATGGAAAAGTTAGATAAATAATGCACAGAGCTACAAAGGGGTTCTTTGTCTCTTCCGCCGTACTTGTCTTGTTCTGATCTAGCTGCGCCTGTAGGAGATATAAGCGAAAATACGAAGGTCAAAATCGGTCGCTCGCGGCAGCCGCATTGTTTACATAGCCATAACTCACATGCGTTCTTTGGGAAGACGTAGGGATCATCTCACTCAGGCAAAGAGTAGAAAGGACAAAAAGTTGAAATGGCTGTTACTACAGTTACAAAGTGGAAGGGTTACAAAGAGCTTCACTTTCACGACCTACAGTTACTTTACATTTGGTTTGGAGTCGTCTATTATAGATGATCAACAACATGAGCGGCAAATCACAAACTTTAAATAAAGCAATGAAACAGGCTACCCCTAGCATTCAATCATCAATTGAGCGATTTACCCCTCAGGCTGCCTTTGCTGAATCCAGAAATTGTGACTTCCACATCTGGATAAGCTTCAGTTTCCAAAGCTGTTGTGAAGTGCCCAGAAGTAGTGCATTGGACACCCTTGAGCACAAAGGCAAGTTCTTGCATGTAGGCCAGATGCGGTTGCCCAGCAAATGGCAAGCCTAAGCTGTAGCTTACTGTCGTTGAAGCATAACTAGGGTACTGGCTACACATCACACTTCTAGCCACTGGAAGATCTGTTGCCGCACAATGGCCCATAGCCTGGTACACTACTTATGATGGTGACAACTCACCTCAGTATTGAACGGCACCAGGGAGGGGAGGAGAGGGGAAAGGCCGCATTGTGGTCGACACCAGAGTAATAGTCATAGAACATGATTTTCTGTGTCACTCTATCCACAGCAAACAGATTGGAGTCTTGGTTGAACTCACTACTGTCAGTGAAAGCAGAAGACACTTGTCCTAGCACATGCACCTTACCCCGCCCTCACTTTGAGATATGTGACAGGATTTGCAAAAAGGGACCCTTTTGACAGAATTGTGATTTTGAGAAAAATGCATTTTAAAATTTCTATTATATCTTTGATTCTGGCTATGGGTAGCGCAGTATTACTAATGTCCTTATGCGAAGTGCTGATGTGTACATGCCTACTGAGCACCCCATGGCATTCCTATGGCTTCCTGACACTTGCACTGCCCACTAAGAGGTGTTATGTAAACAGGAAGTGGTTTCCTGACCTGGCCTAATCACCACGTAGTTTGGATAAAATGGCGGCAATTGAAGATTTCTTAGCTTCAGCTAATCCAGAGCTAGTTGAATGCTTTGAAGAAGCTGAGCGGACGTTTAATCTGGACGACAGTTGCATAGTTCCTAGCAGTCATGCTGCTATTGTGAGTGATAGTGACAGCAGCGAAGGTGAAAGTGACTCTGATGGTGAGGTGATGCCGATGAGTGTCAGAAGAATGGAAGACTTGACAGAAGACAGTATTGTAGAAGCATTCTTTAGAAAGACGTGTGAATGCTCTCATGGAGTGGACAAGGGACCTTGCTCCCAGACACTGCCAAGGAAGTATGCAGTTGAATACCGCTGTCAGTGCTTAGAGCTATCTGCAGCTGAACTGGATATAGCTGTTCTAGGACAGCTAGCTGCCCTACGTAGAATAGAACCTACAATTGCCACAGCTAGTGATCAATCTCGAGGAAAGAAGCGCAGAGTAAGTCCAAGAGCATACACAGTGTTCCGATTTGGAGATATCACAGTATGCAGGAATGCTTTCTTGTTTCTTCATGGCATCACAAGAAAGCGTTTTAAGAACCTGTGTCACCACTTCGATACAAATGGATTAGTGCCTCGCATGCATGGAAATGCAAAAAGGCTTCCCCACAATGCCTTGCCACTAGAGGTGACACAGCATGTGCTTGATTTCCTTGTTAGCTATGCAGAAACCCATGCTCTGCCACTTCCTGGTCGTCTTCCTTCCCATCGCGACTTTCAGATTATGCTTTTGCCAACCGATGTAACAAAGGTGAAGGTATTCAGAGAGTATCAGAAAGCTTGCAATGTCGCTTCGCTCTTCTGTTGCAGTAAGTCGCATTTTCTCTAACTTTGGAGGAAACAGCTGCCATACATACGTATAATGAAGCCTTACACTGATCTGTGTGATACCTGTCAACGAATGCAACATGCCATCTCCCTGACAGCCAATCTTTCTGATGAAGAGAAAGCAAGCAAACTTACAGAATTCTCTGATCACCTAGAGATGGCCAAAGCTGAGTGAAAGCTATACAATGAACAGTGCAGAAGCTGTCATGAGCAGCTTTCAAAAGATGATTCTGGCTCTGTTCAGAGCATGCACTACAGTTTTGATTTTGCCCAACAAATACATTATCCGTCGTCACCCCAGCAACCAGGTTCACTCTATTTCAAAACTGCCAGAAAGTGTGCCGTTTTCGGAATCTGCTGTGAACCTATCAGTAAGCAGGTAACCTACCTTATTGATGAGGCATGTACTACAGGAAAAGGAGCAGATACTGTCATCAGCTTCCTGCACCACTTTTTTGAAGAGCACTCAGAGGGAGAAACTGAGCTTCTGCTTCATGCCGACAACTGTTGTGGTCAAAATAAAAATAATGCGGTCATGCAGTATTTGGCTTGGCGCACCCTAGTGACCCGACACAAAGCTATTCAGATTTCATTCATGCTTCCTGGGCATACTAAGTTTGCCCCCGATCGATTCTTTGGACTCTTTAAGCAGAAATTCAGGAGGTGTCAGGTAGAGACAATGATGGATGTAGTCCAAGTTGTTCAGTCTTCTACTGACAAAGCAATTAATCTTCCACAGCCTATTGTTGATCCTGTATCTAAGCAACAGTATGTTCATTTCTACAAATGGTCCGCATTTCTGGATCAATTCTTCAAGCCTATTCCACAAATTCTTTCATATCAAGTGTTTAACATTTCTTCTGCCAAGCCAGGAACTATCATACTCCAGAGGCACTCTTTAAGTCCGCAGGAAGAAGTCTCCATTTGTAGACAACTGCCTGGAACTACCGAACTTCCAGAGGAGATACCACTCCAAGGCCTTTCCCTTGCAAGGCAGTGGTACTTATATGAACAAATACGAGAGTTCTGTACTACTGAAGAGGCTGCCAATAGCACGTGCCCAAAGCCAAGCCTTCCGAAGCCAAATTCTGCTGTGTTAACTGAATCATCTGAGCCACAATTGCCAGAGGCAGGAACAAGAAAGCGACGATTGTGCTCAGTGTGCCGCCATCCAGGACACAACAAGCGCTCATGTCCAGAGACTGTTTCACAGTAAACACTTAAGTGGTAGCATAATTATTGTTTTGTTACTCAGTTGTATACATCCTGTAAATTTTGGTGCTATTAATATGGTAGTTTCATTGAGCTGGTTTTAATTTATACAAGCTTATAATGATTCCAGACATTGGTATAATAAAGAGGAGTTGTGTGGGTACATGTACCACTGTATAACTCATTTTTCTCAAAATTGTCAAAAGGGTCCCTTTTCGCAAATCCTGTCACATATAGAGGCTCAGGAGAAGAATGACATCCCAGGCAAAACCTTCGGAAGCTAATCCTGGGAGGGGTCCACCACACGCCAATGTAGGTGCCACTCGCTCCCTCCTTCTTTACCGCCTTTCTCTCCACAGCATCTGTCTCTGGAGAGCTGGAGAGGTTTATAACATACTACATTTACATTGTACCACCTAGCTGCTATAAGAGTTTGCTAGCGCCAGTGAAGATGAAGAATGAAAAGAAGTTGGTGGATTCAACCTGTTAAGTTCGCTATTTCGATGGCTTCAGTTCAATGTAGCAAGGCACCATTATCACAAATCATACACAGCGTTATAGAGCAGTGTCTGTTCTTTCTTCTGGTACTTGTCTCACTCCAATCCAATGAAATCTGCTAGAGATATAAGCAAATATAATAAGGTAAAAAATCGGCCGCGAACACACCCTATTGTTTACATAGTGCCATAACCCACATGCAATGCTTCGGCTGTTCTAGAAAGCTGTAGATTTCCTTTTCTTTTTGCACAGTTCTTTGAAATCCGCACCTGAATCTAGCGCAAATGTTGTCTGGGATAGGCTACGAATAAGTTAAACATATCACCTTGGTGGTCAATTCATATCATCCTCGGGCCTTCGGCCCTAGGGCGATATGACTGACCACCTCGGTGATATCCTGTAACACCTAAGAAGCTAGGGTTTAACCTATGCATTTGCATGCATGTCGCTTCAGGAAAGTGTATATTAAAGAAGCAAATATTAAGCAAAAGAAATACAAGCATGCAAAGGAAAGTATATAGTTTTGTAATATAATATAATGTACATCAATGACTTCTCCATACTAGCTACAGATGTTTCTTCGAAAAGTCCAGCATTGACTGTCGCTCCTCCAGCTTTAACTCCAGTTGTTGCTTCCTCTCCTCTTGCTCTTGATCCAACTTGCGTCTCTGTAGATCCAATTCCATCTTCTTCACCTCTAATCCCTTCTCCCTCAGCTCAGCTTTCCTCTCAAACTTTCTAGCACTTGAATTGCTGACGCTTTGCTATGTTTTCCTGTAGATGTGCTGCTTTTTTCTGAAAATAGTGAATTGCAAAATTAAAGTAGCAATATCAGATAGCACATCTACATTCAATCTAACACACCTTTCCCCTTCTTAGAAGGTGGTGGTTTGTCTTTGGTATCTTCCTCATTGTCCAGGTCCATCAGTGAGGAAGCAGATGAGGTACGTGAATGGCCTAAGCTAGGAACTGGGGAGTCACAATCCCACTGCCGCTTCCGCTCTAGAAGGAGAATTAAAATAAATTATTCTAAGGAATTCAGAATACAATGCAAGCATGACAATGTTCAAACATACTGGCCATTCCCTCCATGGCTCCTCTTCTCATGTCCTCTGCCTTTCTTTTGTCATCAGCTTCCTTCTTCTTCTCATCCTTCTCCTTTGCCTTCAGCTCCTCAAAGTCCCTCATATATTCAGATATGTCTTCGAGGAGTTGTGAAAGTTCATCATACTCGTCTTCAGTTCCAGATCTATAATTGGGCATACAAATCGTAGTGATGACTGAGCACAGATGTAACATTATGTAACATTTCTTATAGCACTATTTAATTACTATGCACACACAACCAACATCTATATACACTCAACCAACACCTATACACACTCAACCAACACCTATACACACTCAACCAACGCCTATACACACTCAACCAACACTTATACACATAAAACAACACCTATACACACACTACCAACACCTATGCACACACAACCAACACCTATGCACACTCAACCAACACCTATACACACACAACCAACACCTATGCACACAACCAACACTTATGCACGTACAGACAACAACCCACCTCTTCAAGCTTCTAGCATCCTCTGACTGGTATTTGGTGATAAGCAGCTGCAACCTGTCTTTGCCCTGCCGTTCAGCTCTACCTTCCTGTCTTCATTGGAAAAGTCTTTACTGAGCGCATCAGCAATGGCTTCCCAGTCTTGTGACTTCTGCGGGCGATTTGCAGCAACTTCCCGAGCCAGAGCAATGTCATGCGGGGTGTCTTGCCATCTGAATGGTGCCATGATTCTGTAAAAGATAGCAAAAAGCAGGCGACACACTATGCAATTGTATGCGAATATGTTGAACTACAAACAGGCTGTTTTTTATCAGAAAACAAATTGTTCTAGAGTCAAGCGTTAGGTGAAACAGAAGCAGTAGAAGGGGGTGTGAAACAAGCTCAAACAAGCGAGCAACGATGGATTTCGTCTGCTCATAGGGTAGATACACGCATGGCTATTTAACTACCCGATAAGTGCACAAACAGCTTTAAACCATACCCACTAGAAGCACAAGATGCTATTAAACATGAACATTCTCACCAAATGTGAGGATCTTGAGATTCAGTGAAGTCTCAGACTGTCCAAACTTGTTACGGCTAGAGAGGGGTCTAGGCATCAAAAATGGCAAGTTTAACGTGAACATGACGGCGGGGGAACTCACGTGACTTCTAGCCATCAGACGTTACTTCCGGGTTAGAAAAAAACAATCTTAAACTCCCTAATAGCTCCGTTCTCTTTTTCTTTCGCCTTGGCCTCCATTAGTCTTCTAGTTCACTATCACCATTTCTGGTTGGGTCAGGTGTTGTGGCACCCATACTGGGAGTGGCTGATGGGCTGGGTGATGGGCTGGCTGTTGGTGGGGGCTGCAGGCTGAAAGGAGCACCATCCTCACTGTAGCTGCTCACGCTACAAGCAGACACTGTCCCTGGGCTGTGTTCTGCCGGCTCACTCCATGTGGCTGTGTATTTGCCAGCCTGCATGGATTGGCTGCTAGCTGGAGGGTGCATCACAGTCAAGACTGAGCTGGTTACCATCGCTCGGCTCACTGTCACTTCCAGAAGAGTTATAACGTCGTTATGTGAAAATAGGCATTGGTGGTGACTGGCGGCCCCTGCTGTACTACTTGCTCCACCTGATGCTCTGCAAACAGCACTTGCTGCTGGTTTGGGAGGTGGCATGGCAGCTTTTCTACAGGAGGGTGCTTCTTATGGATGAGGAACTCGTAGATCTTCCAGAGTGCCTTACTTGCAGAGATGTAGCATGCATTCATGTAGTTTTCCACTTCATCCTCCACATGGCCATGTTTCTCGTCCCTGACGCTCATGATGATCCTGTCCTGGCCTTTTGTGATGTACTTGTACAGGTACTTCACAGCTTGCACTGAGTAGATCACCTCCGCATTGATGTGTGCCTTGTACCGCAGTGATAGAAGTGGATTGTATGAGTCATCGGAGACTACAGTTGCAGTGTGGCAAGGCTTGGCGAAGTTCTTGGTACAGTGACAATGGTACCCTCTTCCCTCCATGCACAGACTGTTGGTGTTGATGAGGCCACATGGTCCATGGATGTTGTTGCAAGTGACAACCTCATGCAACTTGGGGTTGATAGCAGGGTCTGGGATCTCTGCATTCACTATGGTGCATGACACCATAATTTAACAATTGTTCACTATAGGTGGTGACAAGCGGTGAATTTCGAATTTCGTGCCAAAAAGCGCTACAGCGTCACTGGGGCGGAGCTCTAGAGCCACGCCCCTCATTCTGACGTCATTGTTGGGTTTCCATGGCGACCGCTTGTTACGTCATTGCAGAAAATGGCCGAATCGACGGGTACGCGCGGAAGGTACAAGATGGAAGATTTCCAAGCCGTTGGAAGGAAGGATCCACACCAAACATGTTTCGGATTGTAGCTATTAAAAGTAAGAAGGATCTCAAAGAGGATTTTGTTTAGCGCTTTTTTAGTTTTGTAGATACGCTCTGTTACTTTATTTTGTCGTATTTTTACGTAGTCGGAGTCAGTTAGGAATTTCAGACCTAGACGTTTAGCGTTATAACTAGTGTTAGCATAGTTTTGCAATGTTTAGGCAAGTATCTATAATCTTAGGCATGATTTTATCTGTATTCCTTATGGTCGGCTAGAATTCATCTGGTGAAATTAGGCCCTTTTCTCCTTGATCAATACATGGTAGTGATTAAGGTATTACGTTGCTTTTAAAGTACTTCCATGCAGTGATGTTGCTGTTGGTGCACATCTAGCTACTTTCAGTATTTTACTGCTCATCATGGTCCAATTTCCTTGTAGTTAGTACATAATTCTGTGAAGAACATTGCTTGCCATCCGGCATTTCCCGTTACATGGCTAATCTGTCCATATCTGAAGTCTTCATTGATCTTCCCTTAAGCCACTCGAGCACAAACTCTGTTTATCCATGCTGTACAGTTCAACAGTGCAAGGTCCGCATGCATACGTGCTTTTCCCAGTATCCTCCTACCCTCCAGTCCCTGTCCTTACCACCCATGCCATATACATGTGATGTGGCAGATGACATGCTTTTCTGCATTTGTGCATGAGTTTTACATTTTGGCCTAGTCTAGTTGTCATCAATTCTCTGTGTCTGGAACTCTCCTATGAGACCTATACTGTTTAACTGCATCCACTGCATCAACTGCTGTTTTCCCCTCCATGTAGGCCCTATGATAGTCCCGGACCTTCCGGAAGTACTTCCGGATCAGGTCCAGGGACACGACGGCCAGGGCTCTTGGCACGGTGTTCTGCAGTTGCGGAAAGCTGTAGTCGCAGTGCGACCTTGCGTACTTCTTTGCCCGTCCCCAGCATCTTTCGATGGGGTTCAGCTCTGGATGAAACTGCATAAATTGAAGTTCGCTACTGAACATTGTACACCTTGGTCAATTAGTGCTATGTGTAGCAAAGTGTACCTTGGGCAAATAGATGCAGTGATGTTTCAAGTCTCGGATGAGGTACGACGCAACTGCTGACAGCTCGTACTTAAAGTCATCAAACTGTTGGAGACGAGCAATCATGTCCTCCTGCACCATGTTGCGGGTATTTACTCCCCGTTCCTCCAATACCTGCTTAAGCCCTTTAGGTCTACCATAACTATCTACCATTAATTGTCGTCGGCCATCTGGCAGTTGCCCAGGGTGCATGACTGGTTGCTTCCCGCCTGGTTTGACGTTCATGCGGGAAGCCACAAGTGCATCTGCTGCGAATGCATTGTGGCCGCTGGACTGGTCGAATATCCAGCACAGGTTGTATTCATCTCTGTGCAAGGATAATATATAGAAATTACAGTAATCATACACACATATGCCCTTTTGCTTTTTATCCTTACCTCGGGTATTTAAACATTGCAATGGCTGCTGCCTTTCTCAAGTTTGATAGGAGCATCTCGCACGTCCAGTAACCCTCATAATTCTCCCCAAAGATAAAGGTTTCTCTCGCAGTTTGTGGAAAGGCAGGATCGATCTGCAAGGTGTTTCCAGCTTGAATTAGTTTCATTCTTAAATTGTAACCTGATAAGTTGGTCAAAGGCATACTGACCCACCTGGCGTGCGCGCTGAAGCTCATCATCAGTTAAGGCAAGAAATCCTCCGTACTCCTCAACAAAATCGCTGATCATAATTCCCTTGCCTTTTCCCTTTGGCCTTGTGGCACGACTCCCCTGGGGATCGTGCCAACCCATTGACGGTGCATCATTTGCCTTAAACACGCTTTCGTCATGATAAATAAAGACGATTTGTTTTTGTTTTGTTTCGTCGCCAGCATTCCATGAAGGGATTCCATCAGTGCACGTCGGTGGAGGCTTATGTGCTTGTTCTAGACCTTTCAACTTATTTAGATATTTTTTACGGTAAACAATAACATCCTTGCGTTCATGACCATCGGTGTATTGTAGGGCTTGGCGATATGTCTTGTATTTGAAACCAAGGTTGCGCATGTAACATGCTGCTGTTCTATCTGATACTTGTCTAGGAATGTTACTAGGTAGATCTAGATTTGGGCTCTGCAGAAATTCGTTAAACCAGATTTTAAATTGATGCACTGTCAGATGGGCTCTCTTGTCATGGACCTGTAAAATGTGGTGTTGGATATTGTTTATAAAGAAGCGAATTGAGGGAGAACTTTGCGTCCGAGAATTGCACACCTTTGCTCGCAGCCATTTTGTCGCTTTCTTTGCAATGTCTTCAAAGGCCAACAGGTTGCTCCTCTGGTACTTCCCTCGCTGGTCCTCTGGTAGATCCCCTTTGCAGCGCAAGAACTGATGGTAGCTGGGAAATTGGAGCATTGCAGTAGTGTTGTTATGAACACATGATTCTGTGAATCAGACTGTAAACTAATAGCTACTTCTTGCTTACAGATTTCTAACAGTGCTTTCACTCATGTGATAAGCTGTTGCTGTTTTCTGATAGGCTTGCATCTTCGTGCAGTGGAATGTGTGCATGGCGTGGTAAGTCATGATAATGGCATTCTTCTGTTTGTCCTCACGGCTAAAGGAGTGCACCCAATCTGCAAGCATGTCCTCTGTGTCTGCACCAGAAGCTTCCCAGTCGCTATCATCATCATCACTGTCACTCACCTGTACGTATATATTTCAATCAGTGCATGTTATTTTATTAATTGGATGTAATTGTGACTGTGTTGTTATACCTCACTGCATGATGAGTCATCCACATTTGGAGGTAGGAGAATGTCGTCTGCTATATTGCCAGTGGTGGCATCTGAAGATTCATCAAGAGTAGTAGGTATGCTGGGGGGTTGTCTAGAGATGCTAGGGGGCAGCAAAGATGACTCTTCTGGTAAGTTTTGGGAGGCTACTAATGATTCCCGGGTCAAATTGGGGGATTCCACTGGTGATTGTCCTGGTAGGCCAGGCAATGGTGCAGGGAGATCACAGCTCCACCTCTTCTGCCTCATAGCATCCATTCGTGCCTTCTGGGCTCGCTTCCTACTCCAACTAGTGGGTTTTGAAGCCAAAGGAGTAGCGCCTGCTGATTCGCTCGTTCCGGAGTCGGTTGACTGCCCAGGTAGCTGCTGTTCCGCCATAGGCTTCTTCTAAAAAGCAGTAAATTGTTGAGGCAACGCAATCAACAAAGCGATTGTGTCGAGCGGTGATATTTGCCGAATAACGTCGAGCGATTTTCGTTATTTATAGACGGCGGCCATATTGCCAATGGCAACACGCGACTTTGCGGTTACGGAAGCGTGTTACCGGGTTAACACGCAATGCACGTGACCTGTTTGGACTGTTTTCATTGGCTGAAAGTGCCATAATACAGTTCAAAGCTTCATAACTCGCGAACCGTTTGCCATACGAATATTTCGAAAGCAAATTTGGATTCGGAAGGAAATTCTCTATAATATAGTATCCTTTGGTCGCCGGCGCGACCTTAACTAGGCGTGCCGATCTTCCGTGAGTTTACCCTACGAAAATTGTGAAGTTATGGTGTCTTGCACCATACCCTGTCAGTCTTCTCCAGAGTATGTGACTTGTCCTGATCTTCCATTCAATGGTGGCAGTGTGTGCCTTGAGCTTTCCCAGCACATTCTTCTGAAGGATATTGTCCATCAGAGAGTCATACTTTAACTTGAAGACTTGACATGCTAGATCTGGGCGTTCATGGGGTGTTTCTCCCAGGAACAAAGACTCCTTGATTTCGGGCCACTTGGACTTGGTGGTGAAGGTGATGAAGTAGTCTGGCTTCTGGCTAGTCTGGACAAACTTTCTGAGTTTGTTACAGGGATATAATGCACACCTGCAGCACAGTTGATAAGGGAAGAATACTGCATGTGCCTGCATTGTTTATACTGTACCCTTTATTATTAGGCACATTCCTAAATAGACGTTACGAGTGTGACATCAGATATGATGCATGGCATACATATAGTGTGTTTGCCTTCACCTTTGACTCTCTTATTTTCAATGTCCTCATCCATTTTGTCACCCAGCTTTAAATCCGGCCAGCCGAAGATGGACCATGTGTCTGCCTCTAGTGGTTAACAAGGCCGGCTTGGTTCAGTGCAATGAAACCACAACCCTCTTCAGTGCAATGAAGAGCAAGGTCTGATGATGTTTGCCTTGCTTGCTTCATCTTTACACGTCTTCTCTCCAGCTTCTTTGGTGTCGTTGAGGTGTCTAGTCTCTGTCCATACCTTCTGCCTCCACTCACTCCGATTCTGTGTTAGCGTCGTCCAATTTGTTGTTGCAGTCTCTGAGGTCCCTGAGCACCTGGTCATTTCACCTCATCCTTTGGCCTCCTGCTGACCGCCTACCTTGAGATGAAGCACACACAAGTAGTAGACGATTCTCAGACATTCACATGGTAGACGGTTCTCAGACATTCACATGGTAGACGGTCCTCAGACATTCACATGATGTGACCCAGGAGGTGAAGATGCCTTTATGTGAACATGGAGATTCGGTGAAGCCATGCGGTCTTTCTGACCTACAGGCAAATAGTCTGTAGTTGCTAATTGTTTGTTACTTCACTTATTTGTTATTTCATTCCTTAGTCCTCCACATGCCCGTTGTTGGTTTTATTAGTCTCATGTAGCCAGCCCGTTTTCCGCTGTTTTCGTTTGCGTTTCACTCTCACAGGCAGAAAACGATCTGGTGACTAAGTCCAGAAAGGCTGTGTGGAATGTCGGGCTTCTGACCGACAGCCAACAACTGATTGGCGCCATATATGGTAGCTAAATTAGCATCCGGTTAGTGACGTCGGCATGAAATAGTAATCGTTGACTGGCATAGCGTCGACTAGCGGAATGTGTTACAATCATTTGGAATGGCAGATTTACCTTGTACTAGAGTGGGCTTGATCGTATGGCTGATGTTGCTATATGCTGCTTTGCTATTCCACTATTTCATTATTCCGTATTCCACGTTTTAGTAATGCCAACTGTTGTGGGTGGTATCCTCTGATACTGTTACATGTTTGTATGTACACTGTGCTTACTTACTTACTTACTGTATTACTTTCTTTTCCAGCAATCTCATCATTGCTATTTCAGAGTCAATAGAGTGTACTCTCGTTAATCCGCCACAATTCATTTTGGCATTTTTTGACGGATTAACGAGTTTGGTGGATTAATGAGTTTGGTTGAAACAATGTACCATCACTGTAAATAACTATCAAATACATGCAATAAATGGAAACAGATTATCACTGCAAAGGATCAACCATACAAAGAAAACACAAGGTCAATAAAAGAAGCACTGGACTACATTCATTGTTGAAATTATAGAGCGAAATAATTGAAAAGAGACTTCCTCGTACGCTTCTGGCTGTGTTAAAGGGATTCTCGGATTTCCCAATTGACCTTGCGCTTTAAAACATCTCCCACTGTCCTTCGCGCAATATGAAAGCTCCATTTGCTAGAAAAATGCTCAGCAATCGGCTCCTGCGTTGATTTAGCTTGCTTAGCTTTGAACTCGCACATCTCCTTCTGTAAAACTGTCAAAATACACTCTCTTCCTTGCAGTAGCTATCTTCTCAATTGGCGGATAAAGTGTTAGGTAACACGTATAATTAGAGGAAGTGACGTCAGAAACATGGAGACGCATTACATCAATAGTAAAACCATACAAGTGAATTCATGTGCACAAATGTCGGTGGATTAATGGGTTTGGTGCATAAAGCAGTGGCGGATTAACAAGGATTCACTGTACGTAGTATGGTGATATCATGGCAGCCATTGCCCACGGATCACAGAAAAATAATTACAAATGTGAATGAAAGTATGTATGTGTGGGATGGTGACCTTACATGTGATGTTTAGACAAACAAACTGTGATGACTTCTCTCAAACACACACACACACACACACACACACACACCACACTGGGCAACACACAAGGCGAAGAGCTGCAGACAGTCTAACCCAGGGAACATTTTTGGCTTCATTGGGCCTCTTCAATGCAGCACACCCCTACATATCATGCAGTATGGATACCACACTCACACACGCATGCACACACACACTCCATCACTCATTTTTACCAATGTGTTATAAAATTTCAATGTACTGTGGTGCAATACTGTCAAGATATGTAATGCTGTATGGTGGATTTGCAGTAAAATTGTAAATTCATAAAGAGTAATGTATGATGACACAGGGTCCTAGTTCATGTGTCATTAAAACAATGATGTAGCTTCACAATGATGTAGCTTCATAATGCTCCAGCCCACTACTAAAAAAGTAAGAAGTCTGTTTGCTCTGGCTTCTGCTGCTGTGTAGAATGCATGAAGCTTTTTCCAAGAATCTGCTGATCATGTAAGCAAATTTAATTTCAAATGTAGAGTTTGCTAGTAACTGCAAGCTTTCAATATATTGTGGTATTTTTCTGATGTGGTGTCTTCTAGTTGTTGGATAATGGCTGCGACAGTGAGGAATTCTAAGTTTGTGTGAGAACCGAAATGCACTATTCCTTTCATTGTATTCTTCATCACAGTTTATGTCGTCTTTCCCTTTAATGGGATCTTTTGGTTACTGTATGAAAGCCTTTTTCTTTTCTCAGCAGGTGGACCGCTGCTCACACTTTGGGTGCCAAGTGAGTTTTTACAGCCTTGGCATCTACACAATGCGCTGCACGGCCTACTGGAGTAGGTGCAAATTGTGAGAGTAATGTAGGTGCAAATTGTGAGAGTAGGTGTCAAATTGGAATCTGGTAAACTCTGTAGTAGATGCTGTCCTAAATATAGTTCGATTCTTTGAACACAGTTTGCTTCATTCTTCATCAATGACATACTGAAGATCCCTCATATTAATTGTTGGCTTCAACACTGGCAATGGGGGCCTGGTGGTGTGGCGAAGTGGGATTCTTGAATGTCTAGTAGCGACATTGGGTAAGGTGTCAGGTTCAGCCCTTGGGTTTCCTGACAATCTTGCAGCCACATTAGGAAAGGTGCTGGAATCAGGCCTTGGGATCCTTGATGGAGTTGCAGCAGTACTCTTCTCTGGAGTTCCAGCTGTGGCTTGAGCGCGTTGTACTACAGCTAAACTGTGTGCCACTGGTTCATCCTGGAAACAAATTTGGCTGGCTCTGCATGTGTACCTGCCTTTGGTGATTGGAACAGGATAAAGAAGGGCCACGTGTGTTTGATAAACTGGTGGCGGTCTGTGAAGGTCCTTCAACGTTCAGGATGCATCCAATGGAGGCATCATGCAAGCGGAACTGTCCATTGGTGTCGGGAAAGTAGACTCTACCTGAATATTCTTCACGAAGCCAAACACTGCCTGGAAAAACGGCGAAGATCCTTCTCAGAGTCTCAAGTAATTGTTTATTCTCATTTTTATTTTTGTGGATGCTTGCCTCCATATTATATTGCATATATATATGCAATATATATTTACTAACAATATTGTCCAGAGAGGCAAAAGAAAGACTAGCAACTAATAATCAGACACCATTCTGCGCAGCATTCATATCCCTCATAGTTTGATCCTGCTCGTTTGTCCCATTTTGGCTTCTCCAGATCTAGGATCAATCGAGGTCCCATTTTTTGGGGACCAGGTTACTGAGGTAGGAACGAATTGACATAACTAGCGACTTGCAGATGCTGACCAACTTGTGCAACGTTATATATGTATGACCCAGTAACTGAACAGGCACGATGATGTTACACCACTTTTCTTAGCTGCTGATAATGACTTTTGTGGCATCAGTGAAGATTTGTTGTCTTGATATAGTAGGATACAATTATTCTCATTGTGGGAAAAATACATTAAATGCACTGTTGTGACACCCTAACCCAAATAGCCAGTTTCACAATGTAATAAAAGTTTAATAAGTGATTGATTTTACAAGCACACAACGCCATTGAATCTAAAAGGTAAATGTGTGATGCATGTAAAAAAATACAGCCATGTGCAAGTGCAAGTGCAAGATTAGTGCAAGTGTACATGTGCAAAGTGTGCAAAGTGTGTGTGTATGTGCGGTGTGTATATGAATAGTGTCTGTGTGCAGAGTTCAGCAGAATAAAACATGAAGTCAGTAAGTGCCTACCTTAGCTACAGTATCCCTAGTAATAGTGCTTAAATAGTGCTGTCAACCTATCAGTAATCTTGACTATTTCTTTCTTCAGGAAGGCAAAAGCTGCATACTGAAATAGTTTGTGCATGTTTAGTGACTTTATGTTTATGTCAAACAAGCAATAACTGATGAGTGGTGGAAGACGGATGGAGTTGTGTACTCCCTAGTCTGGCAATCGAGCAAGTGCTGCTGTGGAAGTGAATATTTAGAAGCAAGCAGTGAAGTACTCACTGACCACTGCAGGACAGTAACCAGCTCAGTGGTCTACTACTGTATGTAGCTATGCACCAACAACAAAACTGGGCAGCCTCTTCCGTACAGTGGACTTGGCTTTGTAAATGCACAAATCAGTTCAACAGTGAAGTCAGCAACAGTTGAAGGGCTACAGCTAGCACTGGCCACCACTAAGTAACGACACCATAACTTGGGAGTGGTTAGCTTGAAAAGTGGCCTAGCTAACAGCTAATCCCAATGATCCTCTATCTCATCAGCTATGCACAGAGAGAGGTCATACCAGGGGTGTGGAGGGAGGAGAGGGGCTGCCATGTCTTGGGGTAGACACACTCAGTTTGGTGTAGCTACCTGGTGGTCCATGCTCCCACGGATAGGTGAAATATAGCCCATCCCCCGAGGTGGCGAGGACTTCGTCAGGGGTTTTCCCTCACGCACGAATTGCATCACCGCACTGGCTGGAGATGTGAGCGAAAACACTTTTTGTTGTTTTCTGAAGACAGAAGAAGGGGAGGAGTATACTTTAGATTCTTACACCCCTTGGGACGGCCACGGTTTGACAATGGCTTGAATATAGACCCTTACCATTAAGGACCCAAGGTATGCAATTAGTACTAATTGGTATGACGTCACGTCCAGCGGCTGGAATGAGCAGCTAAAGGTTGGCTTAAGTATGGTAAACATAGGAAACGTTACCTATTTAAAAAACTCGCGCGCACGTTGCATGCACGCTTAACCCCATTTTCGGGAATGTTGTGTTAATGACGAGGCATTGACACTCCCAAGGACGTGTCCTTAACCTATATACATGCATATGGTACATGACAATTTAGGAGTGTACACACTGTACAGGATATCCTAATGTGCATGTGCATATACTCATGTCAGTGTGGCTATGCATGTGTGTGTATATATGTGTGTGTGTGCGTGTGTGTGTGCGTGTGTGTGAGTGTGTGAGACCCTAAGTGTGACAGGTCACCTAGCATGACCTACACATAACAGTAAACATGTTTGGGTGCATGTCTGTTACATGTTACCATAGGACCTGTGCTGAGCACATCTGGAGAGCCAGGATAACAGCCTGTGCACAAGTAGGATAACAAACAATGTGAGCCTTAGGATCATCTCAACACTGCACAAAGAAGTGAGGATGTGGAGAAGTGCACAATGCCATATTGCTGCATGCCCTCACACTAGTCTGGTGTAGACAGAGCAAAATGGTGGTCTGGCTACGTGAGACTACCCTCTCACAGTTAGTAAGGTAATACAAACTGAGCACATAAGCCGGTGGTCTTAGTTTGGTAGAATAATAAGATGCCCATATGCTCTTGCATCAGCTCACCTGAGCAGCTGCCTTGAGCAAGGTGATGTGGTCCATTGTGGAGTCAGAGGAAGCCGATGTGAATTGGACCAGAAGGGCTCGAACATGACCTGTTCTTCACCACTGTCTCCAGCACCTGAGGGGCCAAGGGAGATGAAGTGATGGCGGATGCAGCTGAGAGCCTCTGCATTAGTGCCACTGGAGGGGGAGGGAGATGTACACACGTGCATGGATGGAGCTGAGGGTGCAGGGTAGAATGAAGCTTAAGTGTGTGTGCGTCAGTCCTACGTACCAGCCGTGTGTGCACTGCAGGCTAACCTCACCTCCTGTGTTTGTCCTGCATTGTGACAGAGAACAGAGTGAGTTTGGGTGCATTCACCCTCGTCGGCACCAGCGGGCCCACCACCAAACACCGCAGGAATGATCGCACCAACTCCTCCAGCAATCATGTTGCGGCCTGTTCTTCACACAGCATCAGTGCTACGGGGTGGGCAGTCTTGTCACGGAGCTCGACGTTCTTGACGATAATGCGCGAACTGGGAACACACTATATAGTATTGTTGACTATTTACTCTTTAAATTTCCTTATTCCTTAATAGAAATCCACACACATTATAAATGCTTGCAGGCTCACTGGAAAAAGGGGATAAGGTACATTATATGGTAGAGTCAGAATATAATTACGTTTGGTAAGAAATCATGCATTCTGACATTGGCCTTATACTTTGACAATGATAAACTGCAAATAATAACAGTACAATTTGCCTGATTATCAGTGAGATCAAATACAAAACTGTTACACAGGAGGATCAAGCGTTAGTCATCATATTCTATGTCTGCCTCAGCTGATGAGGGATGTGATAGAAGATTGGTATAAAATTGATGATGTTCCATTGACATGAAAGGGATCATCCTTTGGAGATCATCGATCTTTGGATTCATGGGATGACCTTCTAGGTACATATGTGGGAATGGAACATCCACATTTGGTGGTGTTTTCCTCCTTCCTTTAAGCAATGACACTCTTGACCATTTTTCTGATTTTTCATATGTCCTCCGTAGCCAAACTTCATTAGGATGCTCCTCCATGACTTCTTTCCCATCTATCTCAATGAGTGCCTGGCCAAAGTTCATCCAGGTTACCTTTGAAATCAGGACTGGCTCCTTTGAAGCATCCTTTTTTTGCTTTGTATGTTGCTTTTCAAGGATGGTAAAATCGTAGAAGAGCTCAGTTGACAACCGTTGTATTATAAACGGATTTTCCTTGCGAGCAGACACAATCAGTGAGGGCTGGTACATAAGACTATAACCCAATAGGATGAGTAATAATTGTGCATGCATTTGACATTGCATGTTCACTTAGGTGGTACACGAAGTACCCAGCAAACATTGTAATCAAAATTATTATATAGCTAGTGCAAATAATTCAGCATGCGTGCATGTCTCGGTTTTCTAAACACGTTGGACACGTCTCATCGCAACAGTAATGTGGCCTGTGGCTTGCTCTGATGCATAATAGGCTGGGTCACCCCAGTGACATGAAGGCATGCCCGAACTACCTTTGCTTGGTGTCAACCCAGTGGCTCCTCTCTGGGAGAGGTCAGCCCTTGCAGTGACCCTAGCTATAGGGGTGGCTGGGCCTGACCTGGGGCTGGCACCGTCCATGTACTTTTGCTCCTTTTACTCTGCCCGCTTCTCGTGTTGTGCGGGTGCCTGCCACCCGGGGCAAGCGAGGACATGCGCCGATTCAGCGGCAACAACCTGAGCTCTTTGCCTCAAACCCAATCAAACTGGCTAGTGTTTATAGCAAGATTATCATGACTCTAACAAGCCACTCATCATTTATTCTCCTCTGTCATTCCTTTCCTGTGTTGTACAAGTGCTTGCAAAAACTAAGTGCAGCCTGTATGCAATAGTTTACCTTGTTTTGTTTTCCTTGCTTGTAGACCATTCCATCTCACTCTCAGGTGACGTCATACGCATGTTGTTCACTGAGTGTTATGTGAGACGGCAGCAACTGTGTACAAACATCGAGCGCTGGTATCCACGTACCGTTAACAACATTTGACTGCACACACTTGAAAGACTGAATGAAAGAAGGCAAAAATGAGTGATATGTATCCGTTTCAAGTTTGTTCTTCTTGTTTTGTTCATTCGTATCGCACACTGAAATCTCTTACACACCCCTAGCGGACATTTTATTCATGATCATACTTCTGCTTAATATTCTGTTATTCCACTATTCCATTATTCCGCTATTTCATATTCCGTTATTCCGCTATTAGTCCGCTACTTTGTTTTTACAGTGTAGAGGACTGGGCTGCCAACATAGCAAGCATGCCGGGATCAACCTTGACCTTCATGTAGCTACTCTGCCTTACGGTAGCATGGGCCGAGAAAGTACATCATTGCATCAACAAACTGGGACATCACCGACATCATGCTGGTCATTGAGTCCATGTACGTTTGCTCCCTTTTCTCTGCCCGCTTCTCCCACATTTCCTCTCTTGCACTCTGCTCCTTCTCAAACCCCTCATGCCTCTCTCTTTCCTTGGCTTGTGCTGCTAGCACATCCTTAACTAAAGAACTAGCCACCTTCTCTGCACGTTGCACAGTTGTCATTCTGTTTCTTTTCTTTTTAGGTTCAGGAATGTCATCATTCAGTAGTCCAGAAGGGGTTGCTGGGCGACCGCCAGTTGATGGACAAGAGGTGCTGGGCAACTGCCGGCTGCTGGACATAATTTGTATGCGTACGTATAGTTACAAAATTAATATTAATATAAAATTTATATGTGATTATGACATGCATATGTGTACAAACTTTTATTGATGCAGAAAGTGAATTTAATGCATTTATCTATATAATTATTTGTTCACTCTTGTAAGCTCTTGTTCTGCTGCTGATCTGATCAGCGATCGAGGGCGTTATCTCATACGCAATTCTAGCCAGTTCTTCTATTCAGACATGATCCTTGGGTTTCACCAGTAGCTCTCTGAGGGTGGTGCTTGGGTGGAATGAGACCCTCACTCCTAGTGGAGTAAGGACTTGGCGTACTGCCTCGGACAGACCACTCACACATGGGACGGTGATCACTGGGCCCATAATCATGATTTTTGTACAATGAGGATGTACCTGTGCTATGAACTTCCTTAATAATAAAACCAATCTTAAGCAAGATCACATCAAGTTCAGTGGTTATCATCAGGATCTGGTTCATGACCATTTTCATCTTTACTTAAGCTCTCTGCAAGTCCTTCAAAATATTAGGCCACATCGTTACCTGGTGCATCTTGTGGTGAAGGTACAAGAGCAGGTTGAAAATCACATAAAATGCTGCCACATGAGCAATTCAATTAGTTAGACGAGCCAGGCTGATTGGAATGGTTTCACTCAATATACAAAAGGTCTTAAGTCTTTCAATTGCTCTCTCCACATGAATACGAACAGAAGCTATCTTCAGTCCTTCCTGAACTTGTTCGGCAGACAGCTGTTGTTTGCCCCTTAAGAATGGTGGGAGGTTAAGCTCTATTTTGAGATCCTTGAACATGTCTTTTATGGTGAATCCTCTATCAGCCATATTGGATACATCAGGCCTGTCTTTGAGTGTTACAAGAAAACCAGATTTTCTTGTTAGCTCAACATCTGATATCAACCCAACAAATACCGGGGAAATGTAGCTTATTGCACCATTTGGGGTGCATCCAATTAGAAACTTAGCAATGTTGTGGTGCTTGTATTGGCTCCATGTGGAAGATTGCATATGCAGATCTGAAGGCATTTGAATGAATATTTTGTACCATCAGTGATAGCATATGTTGTAGGATGTCTTTCACGAAAAGAGTGTGGCAAAGTGCCCATCACTTGCTTAACAGATGGTGACCAATCCAGCTACTTAGCTGTGTCTTTGGAGCATGCAGCAATGTGTTAATTGAGTTGAGTAGAAAGATGCTGCACATCTTCATGGAGCTTCTTCATTTCTTTGTGTACTTTCTTCAAAGTTTTAGCCATTTCCCTCGTGTGCTTAGTCAGCTCAGCAACATTGGATGTTTCTTGGGCCATACTGTAATTCTCTATATCCAATATCACACCCGTTGGGACCTGGTTTTCTTTATCCGGCCATATTTCATCTCTTCTTTTTTCTTACAAATGTGACATCAGATATGATGCATGGCATACATATAGTGTGTTTGCCTTCACCTTTGACTCTCTTATTTTCAATGTCCTCAACCATTTTGTCATCCAGCTTTAAATCCGTCTTCTTTGCCATCTGCATCAAATGCGGTATGGCCTTCTTTCATATGCATGCAGATAATCACAGCTCTTCCTGAAATACTTTCGTATTTCATCCAAGGTAGTCGTCCATAGTGATGAGTTGTGCATGGTAGTTGCGGAAGCAGGCTTTAAAAGCCAGCTGACAATCCCTAGCTACAATATAATAGTTGTATAAATCCTGTACTTTTGGCTGTTGCAACAATATACAACTGTAATAGTATATTGATGGAAGTAATACTATAGTATTCACACCACTTATACAGCTTACCTAGCAAAATCAGTATGCAATCTTCCGTCATGATAGAATTGTTGCCTTTAAGCAAGAACTGAAGTGTTATGGGTGAATTACCAACAGTGCTTAAAGACATGACCAGGGAAGGTAGTACATTGGACACCAAGCCGTAAATAACACCAAAGAAATGTGGTGTATTGGGATGTCCAGAGCAACACTGCATAAATAGGTCAACAAAACATGAACAAGATCATGCGGAACGTATGCACAATCATTGCATCAAGCAAACACTGCATAAACACCTTGCAGCATAAAGTTGTGGTAATACTCACCTGTAACATGTTAGCTTCCATTAAAACGTTCTTTTCTTGTATGATTCGGTGGTGAGGAGACTTCACTGCAACATTCATTCCAGCGTACCACATGACCTGACATGTGCCAAAGGTGGCCTTTCCAAGCCACTCTATAAGAAACAGCATAGGATATGGACATGAACTACATCCTAACACCATCCAAACCTATACGTTCAGATGCTACTAATGATGTTACAGAAAGGCTTGAGAGGTGACGGGGAAGAAGAAGCTATGATGCGGTTTGACCTTATGGCAACCATAGTTGAATCCTCCGAGACACCAGCAGCTAGAATCAACATTAATATATATACTTATGCATGTACATGCATGTAACCATTTAGCTATGACCAGAGCCAAGTGACAGAAAGACACTATAGCTAGTTATGGTGTGGATCTTACTCATGATCCTCCACGAATGCATCTTACCTATTGCTGGATGGTTCAGTAGAGGTCTAACTGATCCTTCTGCAAGCTGTTGTACATCATCATACTGAAAATCGGGTATAAGTCCAGTGGTAGAGACACTCTTCCTCATTCTGGGTGACTTCCTCAGTTGTGTCAATGTCTTTTCTAGTCTCACAATCTTTAGCCCTTGCACTTCTACTGTCTTCTTAAGTGATCGTCTTGTCCTACTCCTTCACTGGTTGTGTGTGGTATACACAGATGAGTGTCCTTGTCTCTTAGCAGGCATATCAACTGGCTGACTGAAAAACACAAGAATATGACAGCTATAAAGGCACCAGCTTATTTATTGTGCAGACAGATCTAGACGCCATGCATTCACCCTGCATTCCATGCCTAATATTAGGAATTGGACAGCCACCTAAAGCCCCATTAGTGCTACACACAGGTATAGCTACAAATTCCTTCAGATCTTGTCTCCAATGCTCAGTGTATACAACACCACATGTACACACATGTAACACCAAATTCCTGCAGCATGGACCACATACCCTACTTTCCAAAGACCTCAATCACACATCCCCAGTAAATAGGTACCCTGCATACTAATTCGAGGAGGTTCACCGCGCAACACTTGACAAGCGAGCTGATAACGCAGCCTCTGCAGAGTCCTATGCTACATAGGTTTTACCAATGCTGAGTGTATACAGCACCACACACACATGCAGCACCAAATTCCTTCAGCAACTGTTTCCAGTGCTCAGGTAATACAGCGCCACATGCACATGTAACACCAAATTCCTGCAGCATGGATCACATACCCTACTTCCCAAAGGACCCCCAGTATATAGTGTTTACCAATGCTGAGTGTATACAGCGCCACATGCACGTTACACCAAATTCCTAACCCTAACCCTAACACCAAATTCCTGTAGCATGGATCACATAGCTACCCTATCTTCCAAAGTTATGCCCAAGGGGTGGGTGGATGTGCATCAGCTGTCTGACAATCCCCACCTCTGAGCTGGGGCATCTCAGGTGGGGGAGGTGGAGACAACGATTGATAGCTAGGTGCATATAGTAACCTTGGCTGCAGTGACTAATAGCATCAAATTGTTGGCTCATTAGCAACTAAACAATGAATAGCTAAGGGAGGAATGCTCAGTGATACCACAGGTTGTCTAAATTAATGTCTAGACTCAGCTTCTATGTCTTTCAGAGGTCTTCTCCCACCAAGTTCAGGATATTTCCGTTGTATTCATCGCACCTTAACAGTTATAATTATCTTAGTGGGTAAGCCTTCAAGCCTTAATACAGGGTTTCACTCGTAGCGAACACCCACGTGCACAGTATATGTTACGTATTTATTAGATTGGCATAGCTATGGTATGCGCTGTACGTGCGATAGATCCACAGTGGAATGGGGAAGACAAAAAGGAAAAGATCAGCAAGCTACAGAAGGAGACAAACAAAGAATCGGCGTAAGGCCAAGATCAAAATGACGAAAAGAGCGTGCGAAGACAAGAATCGAGCGCAAATGCTGATAGCCCAGCGTCCTCCATCCCCGATTGCTACGGAGCTTGAGGTGGCTCGCAAAGACTGTTGTATCTCTGGACAGATAGATGCAAAAGGTGAGCGTAGTTACTTCCCAGAAGAACACGCTAGAGATGTTGAGAACAAAGAATGCACTAACTGCCAGCGTTTATGTACACTGCTTTATCAAGAACAGTGTAAACCTCGTGTATTTCACTCTGAGTGTGTTCAGTGTAAAAGCAAAAGGCAAGCAAAGACAGTAAAAGCCAGACAATCGTTATATTACAGGATGTACTCAGGGGAGTCAGCTGGATCAAGATATCTACTTGCTGCACTTGCTGCCAAGAAGAATAAAGTCTGTCATACTGCTACTTCAAAGCATATCTAAACCATTGTATGGCTGTATGTTATTATTAGCTTACACCAATAAATTTGAAATATGCATCATCATATCATACCATATCATATCATATCATATCATCCAGCATCACTGGAGCACAAATAAGCCTACATGCATTTACAAACTTAGCCTAACAAGTGAAGTCAGGATCTGGCAATTGAACAAGAATGCAGTTTTTCCACTGGTCAGCTGTGAAGTCTGCAAATCCAGAAGCAATTTGGATGGAATTCTCTCCATAATACTAAGAGACTTTAATGTAATTATTCTCTTCATTCCAACTATGTAGTTTTCAGGCCTTTCCATCACTTTTGCTTCAGTTAGCTATATATACATATATTGTTTACTGCTTGTGATTCACAAATACTTGAATCTTCATCCGTGTGTGTGCAATTCAATGATCATGATGTATAGTGAAGAACTGTTTCTGCACTTGTGTTACTTATATATTAGACAATACATTACTCTGTGCAACTGTAATATATAATACAGGTTGCTGGACAAGGGATTGTTGGGCAACTGCCAGCTGCTGGACAAGGGGGCGGGATTGCAGTGGGGTTAAAGCACCTGAGAAAGTGGCCTGGTCTTCTGCCTGAGTGTCCACCCTGCCTTCAGCTTCAGTAGTCGCTTCGTCGGTGCCCACACCAGCTTCTGCCTCAGTGGTAGCTTCCTCTGAAGTGGTCTCACCGTGCAAGGTTGGTAGAGGCTTGGTAATGAAGCCGGTGGAGTGCTGTGTCCTTTGGGTGAAATTTTGGAAATATCAAGAAAGTGGATTCACACAGATTGGTGTGGCCTCTACCAAGTTCAGGATCAATAATTATTTCATCTGCATCATCTGCTCTGTGGTTGCATTAAATTTCATATGCCAAAGCATGCAATTTGCAGGTGACAACCACTCTGAATTTATAATCATTTCCAGGGCATTACAAGTCTTCCTCATCTTTGCAACTGCCACATGAGCAAACTCGTGCTGGATGGAAGGCATGTTCCCCATCACTCCAGCTATGGATCTCTCGCGCATGATACTTTCCCAGTTCTCTCATTCTCTGGGCGAATGTGTTGGCCTCATTCCCACATTGGGTGATTGCACAATAGAGGTTTCGACGTGCAGACTCAATAAATGCATCTGAAATGCAGTCACACTGGGCAGAATGCTTCTGCCTTTACAGTTGCACTTCACAGTTGCTACGTTGAAACACTGCCTTATGCTTGTTAATTTAGCCAGTGTCAAACCCTTTTATTGATTTCAGCTGTTTCAAAGCATTGGCACGGGATCTGCCTACATGACCCCACATTTTATCACCCTTGCACTTGTTTCAGTCCCATATAACGCACCAGAAGGACTTCTCAGACGATGAGTCCTGGTCTTGCCAATTGACCTCAATGACACATCCTTCCTCTTTCGCTTGTGCAAAAAGGATGCCTGCCAGGTACCCTTCAGCAGACTTTGCTGTTCCTTGGTACAAATTGTCCTGTATGATGGGCACCTCGCATGCAGGCATGCCCATACCTAATGATCCCACCAGTCAGCCAGTTTCGATTGATAAATGTGCAGTTCTGAGAAAAGAACCTTCGAATATGCCAGCAGCCATCTGCCGTGGTCACAGCCTGGTTCTAGTTACCCAGTGTGCCATCAGGAAGGCTCTGCATCTCCTGCATCCCCAGTTCACATACCATAGTGTAGAGGACTGGGCTGCCAACGTAGCAAGCATGCCGGGATCAAAGCTTACCTTGGCCTTCATGTAGCTGCTTTGTTTTACTGTAGCATGGCCCGAGAAAGTACAGTTTCAGAGGTACGGCTTAAATGCCCATATGATGAAAGAACAATGTAGTATGCCTGCAAAAGTATCAAAATATGACGTTTGTAAAGTAGAGGTGGTTCACTCCAGTACTCGACTCACGCACTATTTCTGAAGATGATTCTAAAGGGTAGCTGTTCACACTGAAGTTTCACATGGTAAAGACACATTCAAAATCCTTTGTATAGATGATTTGCGGCATTTGCCGACTTCTGTGCTGTTCATGTCACTTGTCAGAGGTAGCAGTGCACAGCAGAGAGTGGCTATTTTCTGACAGCTGATGAAAATGTCCGAGTTATTGTGTGAGTTTTATACAGAGTTGTATAGGGCATTGCACAGGGCGCTGTCCGCAATATGGAATAATGGGGTGTCCGCATTTCAAAGGGAACTTTATACAGGTAGCATAGGGCCAATCGTTGGGACTTTAGAAAGTGTCCACATAATCAAGGTGTCCACTTTTCAGGGGTGTCTGCAAGGTGGGCTCCACTGTATACTACTATAAATTTTCTTATAAAAAGTGTATTATAATACTATAAAATTGTCTTGAATGATGAAATCTGAAATGTTCACACATGTCTATATGTTTGTCGTCTGTGGAGTGAGTTCCTCACTAGCTAGCCCTTACTTCATGCGCTCACAAGTAGAATGCAATTATATCATTGCATACATGCTTTGCATTAGTTGTCATTATTTGATTGTTTTATTTGAACAATAGTATGTATAAACCAGTATAAACCACACATTAGGACCAATCAGCATTTTTGGGAAAAATACTGCCGAAAATCAGCAACTTTCAAGGGTTGAAAAGTGGCATTCAACAATATTGATGAGAATTTTGAACAACTGCGCATCAATTGTGCAGGCCACTTACATAATTAGCAGCACAATTTATACCTTTCGATGCTAAAAATTGGCCTTTAACACGTATTTTCGAAGTCCACTGGCTATTCACTAAATGGGTTTGTCGAAGCTGGATATGTCAGTATCCCCATCTTCTGTTGAGCTCATTACCACTACTTTACTGACTGCTGACTGCTGCTATGATGCTAACAAACTGTATGATGGAAAATGAGATGAAACTAGACAGGAGTGAATGTGGAGTGGCGCAGGTAACGAGAGTGACGATAACATATCAGTGAAAAATCTTCCGTGGTTTGATGCCATGCATGATGTTATGAAGGATAGGGCAGTCACTAACCCACCCCATGTCATGGACAGCACTAACACAACAAATTATGTTTTGTGTTGATACATCGAGGAAAATGAACTGCTCCCATTTCATGCTGCATGATATAGAAGAGTCTATTGGAGGGGATGGCTTTGAAGATGAACAGATTCAAGCATCATCTGTGGAAGGGAGTGTTGGGAGGCAGACTCCATCAAGTCTACAACCAAGCAGTCGTGTCCAGACTCAAACTACACAACTGAATAGGCAGACTCCGTCAATTGAAGACAGCACTGAATCTGGGTCCGTCATTGCTACTACGTAAGTTGCTAAAGAATGATTAGTTGTATTGTATTGTATTGTATTGTATTGTATTGTATTGTATTGTATTATTAGAGGTTGACCCTTCAGCACGAGGCTGGTATAAATGGGTGACCTATACAATTTGTGAGAAAAAAAAAGGACATAAAGTGAACATAAACTAAGTGATACAATACTAAGCATACAGTAACATTGACACAAACATGAAATATGACATCATTATTAAATGATTAAAGAATGAACAATGTAATTGGGGTAAAGGAATCTGAATAACAATTCAAATTCAAGTATAAACATCACACAACATTGACATTAAAATATACAATTATCTGTGCATCATAATAATAATACAGTAAGTCATAAAATAAACAAAGAAGGAGAGTCGATACCCATCCCACCCAGAGTCCATGGATCCCTTCAGGGTTCCCTGCACCGCCGCGGCATTTCCCCGCTGTTCAAATTCAAATTAAAAAACAAAAAAAACAATTCTAATTAATTAATTAAAGTAATTGGGTAAGAGAATCTGAGTGACAGTTCAAAATTAAGTAAGGATACAATTGATTGCACAGTACATTAGCTAAACTAAAACAACACTGACTAGTCCTTGAAGTAAGATTTGATGTTGTTCTTGAATACATGATTGCTGCTTGCCTCTCACAGATAATGGTAAATGTTTCCAATCTCGACCAGCACAGTAGATAAACGATTTAGCACACCAGCACAGTAGATTTAGCAAGCCAGTTAGTTTTGTGTGAGGGTAGATAGATGTCGTTCAGATGTCGTTCAGATGTCGTGCGCTTCACAACCCCATCTTCTCGGTAGTACAAAGCATGCTCTGCATGTATTTCGGACCCATGCCATGCAAGCATCTTCTTGTATACTTAGCCCTCAGCAGCTTCCGTTGGTTGGCCAGTGTAGTCCAACCTAGTTTGGATCTCATCTCAGAAGATGGACGGTTCCACTTTTCATCGAGAATTAGCCGCATTCTGTTGTTCTGGATGCTTTCAAGTCTGGAGACATCCTCTTTGTGTAACACTCAGCCCAAACCACTGAGCAGTAGTCTAGGTGGGGTTGTACCATAGATTAATAGAGATCATTCCTCAGTTTGAAAGGAAGAGAGCCTTTGAGCAGAAAGCAAGAGCAGAAAGACATTTCTTCCTGATGTTCTCAATCTGACTTCTTCATTTCAACTGCTCATCAACTATTACTCCCAGGTACTTTACCTAGTCACATTTGGCTATGACTTCATTGTCAATGAATAACTGCACATTCTCTGCCTCTCTTTCATGACCCCTCTTGGACAGCATCATAACTTGTGTCGTGTTAATGTTCAGTTTTAGACCATTACTTGAAATCCAGGCAGACAATAGGCCCACCCTTCATTGAGTACTTCATATACTGTTGTTGCATTAGTGTCAGCGAAGTAGACTGTAGTATCGTCTGCATACATCATCACCTTGCAATTGGGTAGGGCAGCAGGTAGGTCATTCACAAAGATGCAAAACAGAAGAGGCCCAAGGATGTTAGTGGTTTCCAGGTATGACTACCCTGTGAAGGGCTGGAAGTATGATGGAGTGGAAGCCCTTACGGTTGTAGTAGTCATGCAAGCTTGTCGCCTGCTACTTGCCCTTGTTGTGCTCTGCTGTTCAAGAAGGTGAGGTAGGATCGAACCACTCCGAACTCATGCGGACGTGTGGCCGACTACATGCTCTTGTTGTGCTCTATGGTTCTACAAGGTTTGGAAGGGACGAACCACACCAAACTCATGTGATCTTGTGCTCTGCTACTTACCCTTGTTGTACTCAGCGGTTCTAGAAGGTTCGTCATTGTAGAACCACAGCAACTCATGCGACCTTGTCGCCTTCTACTTGCCTTTGTTGTGCATGGCCGTTCAAGAAGGGACGGCATGGTCCAACCACACCGAAGTCATGCAGGCTTGTGGCCTACTACTTGCCCTTGTTGTGCTCTGCTGTTCTAGAAGGTTCAGCAGGGTCGAACCACACCGAACTCATGCAAGCTTGTGGCTTCCTACTTGTTCATGTTGTGCTCTGCTTGCTCAAGATGGTTCAGTAGGGTCGAACCACACCAAATGCATGCGAGCTTGTGGCCTGCTACTTACCCTTGTTGTGCACTGCCGTTCAAGATGGTTCAGCAGGGTCGAACCACACCGAACTCATGCAGGCTTGTGGCCTGCTACTTGCCCTTGATATTATAGAGGAGGCGGTGGAGAACCTTCTGGAGATTGCAGAGAAGCTCCAGCTTGGTTGGAACCACTAGAAATCTCCTGCATGTGAAGTTCAAACAAGGATAAAACAACAAAAGCATTATATGTGCAGCAGCCTTTGCATGTCCTGTGTGCACGTGTGATACGTATACGTATATAATGCCGAGAAGCCTATATATCTGGAGATGTGCAAATAAACTTGCATTTCAGCCATTGCACCGTTAGAGCACACAGATGGACAGACACCAATAGACTACCATAAGACTGTGGCAACACATTAGGAGTAACAGCAACTCGTGTAGCAGAATAAGCGGGCCACAATTTCATTCTTATTGCAAACAATTGTGTGCAAAAGAAACTCACTGACTGTATTTAGTCGATAAATCTTCTTAACAATCCCCAGCTTCTGGGGGATTAACTGGGTCAGCTCTCCAATGGAGAGCTCCAAGACAGCTTGTCCGTCAATTTCGTTATCTGCGAAGACAAGTTACATTGAACAAATTGCTCCAAAAAGAAAAACAAAAGCTCTCACCTTCGAAAATTCTACAAATGGTATCCTTGATACCGTTGTCCTGTAGGAACAGGGAAATGTCCACAGGATCTTTGTCTTGAAATCGTGCCATTTTGAATAACTCCAATAGTATGCGAATAGAGTATTCGAAAGTCCACGGAAAAGAGCGCACAGTCTATGTGAGCATGTGGTATGTACGAAAATGGCGATAGTGACGTGCACGTGGTATCAAAATGGCGGTAGTGACGTGAGCACGTGGTATTAAAATGGCGATACTGCATTGCCCATTGTGTCCAATCGTTCTGCCCAATCTTGGCACTTTTGTCAGTCATCTAAGACAAGTGCATGCAAAGGATACCGAGTTATTGAATTGCAGCGCAGAAGGTTGCTTTCAGACTTTTAGGACAGTCAGTGCCTATAGTAGTCACGTTTATCGTTCCCACAGAGAACAACTGGGATTAAGCATTCCACAAGAAGCCAATGAACACAATCAGTGTTCAGTTTGCTTGGAAGAGCCTGCATCTACGTTTGAATATCGCTTTGGAAAAGATCCTGTCGGTCCAGATGAGATTCAGTATACCATTTGGCACAACCTAGGA
This sequence comes from Ianthella basta, assembly GCA_964019415.1. Classification (NCBI taxonomy): domain Eukaryota; kingdom Metazoa; phylum Porifera; class Demospongiae; order Verongiida; family Ianthellidae; genus Ianthella; species Ianthella basta. Next base: position 5,022,438 of record OZ025869.1, read on the forward strand.
ACAGATTCTGTTCACCCACAGCGCCCCCTCGAAAAAAGGCCCGTCAAGAAAAGAAATCTAAAAGGGAGGTGGTGCCCCAAATAGTTCCCATCACTGAGGCGGCATTCTCCCTCTGCACTGCGATGGACAGCCGTTGCTGCAAGTAGGAGAAGGAATTTTCTGAATTGTTATAATATTTATATGCTTTGCAATTCAGCTTTGTGCATGTGTATACTTGATCGCATGCATATATAATATTGTTTGCACTACTTTGTATTTTTATGTTGTACAGGTAATATGTTCAGGGTTATAATGACAAATTAGATTGTCAAAATGACCATTGAAGGTAACATTCCTTAATTTAATTGGTTATTTGAACCTTTTCGAAATACTACCATCACAACTGAACAGCATTGTTAAATTGACAGTGATTTAATGCTAAATATACCTTTCAATATAGTTGTTTTAACTACAAGTGGTGATTTCAACAAATTTAGTTACAACTGCATTATAGAGGTTATTTTAGCATTCTTTAAAGCATTTCAACTTCACTTTTTCCTGGTCAAAATAACCAATGAGGGTTATTTTACCAGTGATTTTTTTGCGGTGTGGATGTCTGTCAAATTGTAAATACACCATTTGGCTCTTCCTTTCAAGCAAATATTTGTTAGTGAGTATTATCAACACTTCATAGCTAATGAATGCAAGCTTTCCTCTGCTCCTGGTTCTGCTGCTGTAATCACTAGGTAGTATGCTTCACTTTGATGTTAAAAATTTGCTTGTAGATTTTTTTGATAGAGTTATATTGTTACTTGCACTATGTATACATGGTTTGAATGTACCTGTGATGATGTGTTATAGGTATAACTACTCACCTAAACCGTCACTATTTCAAACCGGGGTAATTGGTCTACAACTGTGTATTGAGGAGTCCACTCACTCGCGAATGGTGTTGTACTAAATGTTCGTTGTGAATGAAGAAGAATTGAGACTGTACCCTAGTGACTGAATTACCCTGGGTTACCTTATCTGTGATGCTCCAGTCAGTGGTACGATGTCCAGTGTAATTTATTGTGTATAGGCAGTGTGTATGAAGTGAAGCCAGTCCTTGCTCCCATGCAGAATTTATAAATGCTATGATTAATACTTGTTATCTCACTAGGTGGCTGAATCAAGTCTTTCCGAGTCATTTGTTGAACATGATGCTCTCTGAGGATTAGTTTAAGTTGATTCAGGGGATCCTTAATTGTGGCAAAATTGACGCTGCAGCTGCATATATGTGACAGGATTTGCGAAAAGGGACCCTTTTTACAATTTTGAAAAAAATGAGTTATACAGTGGTACATGTACCCACACAACTCCTCTTTATTATACCAATGTCTGGAATCATAAGCTTGCATAAATTAAAACCAGCTCAATGAAACTACCATATTAATAGCACCAAAACTTACAGGATTTATACAACTGAGTAACAAAACAATAATTATGCTAACACTTAAGTGTTTACTGTGAAACAGTCTCTGGACACAAGCGCTTCTTGTGTCCTGGATGGCGGCACACTGAGCACAATCGTCACTTTCTTGCTCCTGCCTCTGTCAATTGTGGCTCAGATGATTCAGTTAACATAGCAGAATTTGGCTTCGGAAGGCTTGGCTTTGGGCATGTGCTATTGGCAGCCTCTTCAGTAGTACAAAACTCTCGTATTTGTTCATATAAGTACCACTGCCTTGCAAGGGAAAGGCCTTGGAGTGGTATCTCCTCTGGAAGTTCGGTAGTTCCAGGCAGTTGTCTACAAATGGAGACTTCTTCCTGCGGACTTAAAGAGTGCCTCTGGAGTATGATAGTTCCTGGCTTTGCAGAAGAAATGTTGAATACTTGTTATGAAAGAATTTGCGGAATAGGCTTGAAGAATTGATCCAGAAATGCCGACCATTTGTAGAAATGAACATACTGTTGCTTATATACAGGATTGACAATATGCTGTGGAAGATTAATTGCTTTGTCAGTAGAAGACTGAACAACTTGGACTACATCCATCATTGTCTCTACCTGACACCTCCTGAATTTCTGCTTAGAGTCCAAAGAATCAATCGGGGGCAAACTTAGTATGCCCGGGAAGCATGAATGAAATCTGAATAGCTTTGTGTCGGGTTACTAGGGTGCGCCAAGCCAAATACTGTATGACCGCATTATTTTTATTTTGACCACAACAGTTGTCGGCATGAAACAGAAGCTCAGTTTCTCCCTCTGAGTGCTCTTCGAAAAAGTGGTGCAGGAAGCTGATGACAGTATCTGCTCCTTTTCCTGTAGTACATGCCTCATCAATAAGGTAGGTTACCTGCTTACTGATAGGTTCACAGCAGATTCCAAAAACGGCACACTTTCTTGCAGTTTTGAAATAGAGTGAACATAAAATTCAGTGGCTAGAATGTAATGTCATGCAGTAATAAAAGTAATACCTAGGTAAAGGAAAAGTAAGGGAAAGTCTTCACATTCAGCATGACGGGGGAACTAAACATAACAGAACATGAAGTAGCGTGTCAGTAATGGTTAGCACCCTAGTGTTTCTTGAGTGGGTAGTCATGATGTGATGTTCATTCATGGGTTTGCAACCCACATTTGCACTGCTTCTTCCTTGCTGTCCCACCACAATATCCACATTGTCGGGTTTGCTTGGTGCGTTTCTTTGGGGTATGCAGTGAGGTACATTTCCACTTTCCAGCCCTTGCTCCACCTCTGCACAGAGGTCTTCTTCATCAAGGTACTCATCCTCACCATAGGAATGAATAATGTGCTGCCGTCCATAAACTCGTTCCTGTTCATGGCAAAGTGCACAGCCTTGCGCGAGGCAGAGAAGCTGGACTGCAGCCTGTGTGGTCGCAGTTCTGGTGACTTAGCCAGGTTGGGCGGAAAGTAGAAGACCCCTGTGGCTGTGACCTCTGCCTCAGCAAAGGCTGCCAAGTAGTTTGCAGGAGCATTGGGCATTGGGTAGGATAGCCCTGCCTGCAGGAGCCTCTCTCCAGTCGAGGTGGTGATGCCTGGCTGTTGGTACTATGGACATCACACACTAGCTGCCTGGCATGGATGTCTATTTCACCGGCAGTGTAGATGACGATATGGGAGGCATGGGCCATTTCCCCCTGGGCAATGCATAGGGCCTTGTACCCCAGATGGTTTGCCTTGTTGCTGGCGTGGTACACATGGGCTAACTGGATTGCAGAACAAACTGCAGCAGCCCTGGTATGTGGGCTGCCACCAAGTAGCCCCCATCCCCGTCCACCCAATCTACCGCTTCAACCGCTTGACCCACGGCTACCTCAAACTGGTACCACATGCCCAGTTGGCTGAGAGGGAGGGGAAGTGGTAAACCCTGTCCCTCCAACTGGCCGACGGCATGGTGAAGCTCCATGATGAGCAGCCTGGCGTGTGTGGGGGAGGGAGTAGATGTATGTACGGAGGAGCTGAGTAGGGTGTGGGTAGGAGGCATGGTGCTGTGCAGAATGATGCACTGTCTGAAGAATGTTGGTGTTATGTTGGCCCACAGATCCCTTGCAAATCTAGTCTTAGCTTCGGCGATGTGGCATGGGGCGGTGCCCCTCCTCTCTTGTGCATCTCCATTCACCCGGTGGAGGGCGCGGGTGCAAGCCCCACACCCACAGGCAGCAAGGGTGCTGCAGTACTGCTGGAACTCTTGCTGACAACCAGCATTTGCAATGGCCACCAGGATGCCATTGGGTCCTGAGCAGTGGTGGCACCAGCACGAGTGATGTTTGCCTGAGGAACCCTCCGATGTGGTAGTGTGCAAGAAGGGTTACACGATTGACCAGCTGGAGGAGGAACCGGATGTGGATCATGTGATCCTTGCAGTTCCATGCCTCCAAGTCGGCTGGGTCAGTGGAAGTTGGGGAGGAACAAGGTGACTCCGGCTGGAGTACAGAGCCGGTGTTTGATAGCAGGGATGCCATGCCAGGCAACTGGTTTGCACAGGAACCGCCACCTGCATCCTGGCAGTACAACAGCTCTGCTGCCAGTGAGACAAATGCATAATACTTTAACCCCCTTACTGTTATTACAATCATGCAATGGTACTGTATGCTTAGTATTGTATCACTCAGTTTATGTTCACTTTGCTAGTAAAGTCACGGTTTTGCAGGTGAACCATTCCCCAAAAATAGAGGCTTCTCCTGATCCTTACTGGCTCTCTTAGGCTTTTTTGTCTTTTTAGCTGCAGTAGGTTTTTTCTTTCGCTGCTTTGGGGGCTTCCAATCCAGCAAGTCTACTACCTTGGCTTGGTAGTGACAAGAATTGAATTTCACCGCGACTACGCTGTCTTTGGCAAGGTCCACAAGATTGCCAATCATGTGCTTGACGTTCACACGATTCTTCTGTCCTTTGTCCTTAGATTCCAGCCACCCTACGCAGATTTCGTTCCTTCTTCTAGCCATTCTCCTTCTACACGATATGATCACACCTTGAAATGCCACCTCGGGGTGGTATTATAGGTGCTAATGGGACGTACGCAATAACGTAGCAAACGAAACTAAATGCAGAGCGCAGAGGTTTCGTATCAGAGCGAGCGGCTTTGGATTATCGACGATTTGAAGAAACGTCTGCTACTAGCCCTCACTATTACAAGAAAATTGGGTAAAATGATCGTGCTAATAACTGCGTGTAGCTGCATGTACACGCATAAAACACGTGCACGCGCATTCGGTCACCTGCGTTCAATGTGCGTTTTCATGGTACAGTATTTCTAATCACTACTGTAGTCTTAGTAGTAGCTGGCTTCTTCCATACGCCTGTTCACTGTCCACCTCTCTTCTTACATTCTTCTTCAACAACAAGACACCTCCTTCTTGGCTGGCAAGTGGGTCCCCTGCTTCTGGTTGTGAAGAATTTCAGTGTGAAGATGGCATTCATATAGTGACTGAGGACTCCGAAGATGAAGATGCTGCTACTCCCCTGAGTGATGTAACAAATACTCAAGGCAACATCCAATCTCGATGCCCCGTATCTTTGCCAGCTGTTCCTTCTGCGCTTGCTTCCTCACGTCTATCTCATCCTCGCTCGCCCCCCCCCCCACTCCTCCTCTACTACTGTCTCATCCTCCCCCGTGCCCATCTCATCTTCCCTCGTGCCCATCTTCTCCTTCATGCCCATCTCCTCCCTCATGCCCATCTCCTCCTCCCTCATGCCCATCTCCTCCCTCACACCCATCTCATCCTCCCTCACACCCATCTCATCCTCCCTCGCCTCCCATCTCATCCTCCTCCTCTACCACCACTTCATTCTCTCTCTCACCCATCTTATCCTCCCTCACACCCATCTTATCCTACTCCACCCCCGTCTTATCCTACCTCACACCCGTCTCATCCTCCTCCTCCTCATCACTATCCTGTGCATCATTATTCCTCCCTACCTACACCACACTACTATTCCTCCCCTCCTACACCACACTACTATTCCTCCCCTCCTACACCACACTACTATTCCTCCCCTCCTACACCACACTACTATTCCTCCCCTCCTACACCACTACTATCCTCCACCTACTATACATTATTACCACACATCAGCTCCTCAGTACCCCCTTTCACCTCCCCCAAATGCCCACCCACCCAAACCAAAGACTGCTACAAAGGAATCCAGTGAGGAGGCAGAATCGGAGACAGAAGCAGAAGCTGAAAGTGACTGGGGGTGGATTTTGAGTCAACCTTCGAGGAGTGCTTGGCCTGAGGCTTCAACTCTCTTTCCCTCCCAATCTTCATGCGCATCGTCTGGCTGTGCCTCCTCAATTGCACTGATGATTCATCTGTCCATATAACGTTTTCAAAGTTGTCCTTTGTGTCTAAGCACATTCTTGCAAATTCCAATCTTACGCATGTCGATCATTTTCTGCCTCTCCTTTGTCAGACTATTCTCCAAAGTCTGCCTAGATTTTCTGTACCTCCAACTTCTCCAGTTCCTTGCGTGTAGTCTTATTTGCCTCTTCCAGTTAATCCCATTTGTTCCCTTTGTAGCTGTTTCCTGTGTCTCCTGATATTTATCATCTTCCTATTCTCTGCCAAAGTATGTTTTCCCTCGTTGGTCGTTTCCAGCTTTCAACTTTCTCCTACCTGGTATCTCTTGTTGTGCACCTGAATAGGTTAAGCATTACCATGTCAACAGAGTATACTGACAAACTGCAAGTCCTAACTGTATACCTTTGCACGGAGCCATGCTGTTGCTTTAGTGACCACTTCTTCCGAGTCAATAACAATGTTATGTCAGTATGAGCCACGATGGTCTTGAGTAGCCCTTTCTCCTTGCTTACAGAAACTCCTATGCCTAGCATGGTGAAGTTGAAATGCCATGATTCAATGGGTTTAGATTTGCAGTGACTTTCATTTTATGTACTTACTATCTTCGAACGGTGCTGTATCCAATGTGGAACACCTTTGCTACTTGTTTGTATGCTGCCACCTTTGCCATGCCTGTTGCAAGTAATTGCTGTATCAAGCAAATGGTCACTTGTCATTTGTGTTGCCGGCTCAAATCTTGCATCCAGCTGTCCACCAAATCACGGGACTCATCATCAGTCAACCATTCACTAGTCATTCCATCAGAGTCTGACTCACTGCTCTGTAGTGGAACAATTATTATTTTTGTATGTACCTATCTTCTTTTTATTATCTGGCTATTTTGCATGAATGTCATCAATGATTAAATGTTGAAAGTGATTGTGTTTACCTCAGTTTCATCACTCGAGGATGAGGACAGATCAGAAAGGTCTGTCCAGGGGCCAGCAGAGCTTCATCTTCTGAATCGAGGGGATACTCTTGCTCCTCTGAGTCAGACTCAGACCACTCGGGGGAGTGCTAGGTTCGGGTTCTACTGCTGACAGCCTGGAAGGACCAGGTTGTTGTTCACCTGTTGCATTTGCACGGGACTGCTGCGTGTGTGCTGCTGGTTGCTGAGTGCCTGCTGCATGATTTGCAGCCTGAGCTGCGACTTGTGGAACATTACTATCACCATTAACGCTTGCTCGATGCAGTGCCTGCATGCTGAGCATTGTTTTGGCTGCCTTAGCGGCTGAAGCCAATTCCATGCCCCTCCTTTGAGCTCGCTTTCGCGACCAGGGTCTTCGCGCAACGTTCGGCTGTGAAGTTGATTCGATTCCATCTGTAGGAACTTGTCACTGTGCCATTCGTCTTCCGGTATATCACTTTCAAAGAACTGGTAAGTTTCACGATGTGAAATGGAGGCTTATACTCAGTATCAGCTGAAGAACGGCGATTGATTTTTGGCTTATATAAGTGGCGGCCATATTGCTATTGGCGACACGCGATTGCTACCGTGTTGCCTTGCACACATGCATGTTTTGTGACCAAAATAGAGCGATCTCATTGGTCTACATCACCGTGGCTTACTTTTTAAGCCGTATCTCACTTACCGAACGCAATTCAACGATTCTGAAGCCAAATTCGAAATCTACGGTAAATTCCTTGTAATAATACACACGCCAACGTAGAGTGCTGCTCGCGTGTGTCTGCGAGCGAAACCGTATATATTTTGCTCTCTTATGGTGTCTTGCACTATAGTCTGATCACCTCCTGACAACAAGAAGGGTAAATCATTCAGATGATGGCTGATGTGCGTTCAGGTCATGCAGTGGTTCATAGTCCAGCACTGTCTACTGTTCTAGATTAATCTGGGACAGGTTGTTGCGGATCCAGCAGCAGTAATGTTGGAACACGCTGGTATGGCCACACAGAGACTACTTTAGCCAGTTTAAATTATTATTGATGAAGGCTTCTGTCGTCTAAATCAAGTTCTTTTCAGCTAGTGTCTCGTCAAGATTTTAAAGGAATTTTTATACACTAGTTTGTGCAGTTTTTGCATTTGCATATCCAAAGGATTATGGTTACATCAGATTGATACCAGTGCTGACAAACACCCTTTCTTTAAATTAGCTGAAGATTGGAAGATGGAAACATAATATTTGCACATACCGTATCATCGCTGTTATCATGATAGGTAAATGGATAATTTTCTGGCAAGTTTAGAGAACTTATGCTGCATCTGTGGAAGCAGATTCTCAAGGAATGCAGGGCACTGCTATCTTTGCTCCCTTTATGAAGAGAACTTGGAGGCAGCTTTCATTAGCTTCTGGCAACATTTCACACCTTTGACCTGATGTCTGCATTTCTCCAAGCATGCCAACTGCTTTGCGTTGTGTTGGAAGAAGCAGGTTGTGAGTAATGCATACGCCATTGCAACACCATATCTGGATGTTTTCATGATGGCATTGATGTTCCTTTACAAATTCTCATTCCTGTTTGTTCCTCTGCTGGGTTTAATGTCTGACAAACACCCTTTCACCATGTACTCTTGGAGATATTTAATCTCCAGGGCACGCCTGTGGGACAGGTCCATTTGTTTACAATGGGCTGCACACTACTTTACATAACACCTAAAGATGTGAAATTTATTGGTTTCTATGGCAGTGCATGTGATGTCGTGTGATGTGCATGTGCTGAAAGAGCTCCAAGCCAAATACGTCATCAAACGTCATATCTAGCCGTGCACATTGTTCTGAAGGGAGATCGAGTACAGACAGTCCTCTAACTGTTCCAGTGGACCACGACTCCCTGGACAAGACAAAGATAGGTGCCCATGACGCAAGGTAAGATAAGAGACATGTAGTATGCAGTTAGGAAATCACTAGTCAGCATATTTCCCAACTTACCTACATTTCTTGACAAAGGAGATAAGAGGTTCAGGCTACTGCACAACAGCTTGGATGTTCTGTTTCGAGGGCTACGTGAGAGGAAGGAACATCGGTACCTCCACATCTCACCACCAGTCGTTCACAAGGGACGAAATTGATCAGCTATGGGAATCGGGGGTCCACGGAACAGACAGTCCACACTCTCTCCTGAATGATTGATCATGAAGTATGCAAGGTGATAGTGGATGTGCTTCTGAAAAGGTACATTAGAATTGCAACAGGACCTCAGGCAATGGACATAGTCAGAGAGTTTGAGCAACAGTGTTTTTTTCCACAGTGCTTCGGAACAATTGATGGATTGCACATACCAATAATAGCTCCAAAGGACAGTCACACAGACTACTGCAATCGCAAAGGTTCTATTCCATTGTGCTGCAGGCCCTAGTAGATCATCAGTACCGAGGAGGCATATGCAGGTTTCAAGAAGACAAGAAAGAATGGCAGCAGCGGCAGGAGACCTGTCCCTCGAAGGAGCATTGATGCAGCAAAGATCTGCACTTGAACCCCCTTTTCACACGGGGCACCGTGACCCAGGTTTGAACCTGGGTCGACCTGGGTTGTAACGTTCACACGGGTAGTAACATTCCTGTTGTTAATGATGTAATCTTACAGGTCAATTATGTAAACAAATAACACACAACTATGTGCACTAGTGTGAACAAAGATGGCGGCTACGGCGATGATCAATTTGTTTCGGAATGGTGTGGCTCAAACAGCGACAAAAGATGCATTTAAGGAGCAGGAGGAGTCGTACCTTAGCCAGGAGGAGACGTTTTGCAGCTTTTTGTTAAGACCAGGAGGCAGAATTGAGGGCTGTTGCAAGCGCTCTGTCAGCGGACTTATTATTGATGATGAGCTCAGGGCAGCACCAATCCGTTTGGACACGGAGCAGGAGCCATGCATTCATGGAGGTGATTTTTTCAGCATGGGATGACCTGGACTGGAAGAGGAATTTCCGTGTTACCAGAAGAACCTTCCGGCATTTGTGTGATGAACTTTGCGTCAGATTGCATCATGACAGTAGACTTCGACATCGACAGACCATACATACATACATACATACATGAATCGGCCTATTACAGCACCGGAGTTAGAAAGTAAGAAGCTAAAATGTGTGCAAGTTAATGAAAGAGTTCCAGATGGATACTGGCCTATCAGTAGCTAGCTAAAATGATTCGTTTTCCAATTGGCCTGTTGGTGGTTACTCTTTCTTTCTTCTTTCTAACCACTCTCGACTGGCACTGATGAAGCTGTGCGACACTCAGGGGCGTCACCCACCTGAGCCTCGACAGACCATAACTGTAGAGAAAAGAGTAGCTGTTGCTTTATGGAGGCTTAGTACCAATGTGGAGTACCGAACAATCTCCCATCTCTTTGGTATTGGAGTGTCAACTGCATGTAACATTGTTCATGAGGTTTGTAGAGCAATTGTGGACTGTCTCCTCAGTATATATGTCAAGATCCCTCAGGGAAATGGTGCCGAAGGGTGGCTGCTCATAGGAGGAGGTACACCTGGTCCAGGCATATACATTGGTGGTGAAGGGAAGCCATACGTCATTGCACCAACAAACTGGGACATCATCGACATCATGCTGAGCATGGAGTCCATGTACTTTTGCTCCCTTTCCTCCACCCACTTCTCTCGCAATTCCTCTCTTGCTCTCTGCTCCTTCTCAAACCCCTCACGCCTCTCTCTTTCCTTGGCTTGTGCTGCTAGCACATCCTTAACTAAAGAACTAGCAGCTTTCTCTGCAAATTGCACAGTTGTCAATCTTTTTCTTTCCTTTTTATGTATGGGAATGTCATCATCTGGTAGTCCAGAAGGGGTTGTTGGATGACTACCAGTTGATGGACATGGGGTTGCTGGGCTATTGCCGGCTGCTGGACAAGGGGTTGTTGGGCGACTGCCAGCTGCTGGACAAGGGGGCGGGGATTGCAGTGGGGTTGAAGCACCTGAGAAAGTGGCCTGGTCTTCTGCCTGAGTGTCCACCCTGCCTTCAGCTTCAGTAGTCGCTTCGTCGGTGCCCACACCAGCTTCTGCCTCAGTGTTAGCTTCCTCTGAAGTGGTCTCTCTGTGCAAGGTTGGTAGAGGCTTGGTAATGAAGCTGGTGGAGTGCTGTGTCCTTTGGGTGAAATTTTGGAAATACCAAGAAAGTGGATTCACACAGATTGGTGTGGCCTCTACCAAGTTCAGGATCAATTATTTCATCTGCGTCATCTGCTCTGTGGCTGCATTAAATTTCATATGCCAAAGCATGCAATTTGCAGGTGACAACCACTCTGAATTTATAATCATTTCCAGGGCATTACAGGTCTTCCTCGTCTTTGCAACTGCCAGAAGGCACATTCCCCATTGCTCCAGCTATGGTTCCCTCGCGCATGATACTTTCCCAGTTCTCTCATTCTCTGGGCGAACGTGTTGGCCTCATTCCCACATTGGGTGATTGCACAATAGAGGTTTCGACATGCAGACTCAATGAATGCATCTGAAATGCAGCCACACTGGGCAGAATGTTTCTGCCTTTACAGTTGCACTTCACAGTTGCTACGTTGAAACGCTGCCTTATGCTTGTTAATTTAGCCAGTGTCAAACCCTTTTATTGATTTCAGCTGTTTCAGAGCATTGGTATGAGATCTGCCTACATGACCCCACATTTTGTCACCCTGGCACTTGTTTCAGTCCCATACAACGCACCAGAAGGACTTCTCAGATGATGAGTCCTGGTCTTGCCAATTGACCTCAACGACGCATCCTTCCTCTTTTGCTTGTGCAAAAAAGATGTCTGCCAGGTACCCTTCAGCAGACCTTGCTGTTCCTTGGTACAAATCATCCTGTATGATGGGGTCCGCACCTTGCATGCAGGCATGCCCATACCTAATGATCCCACCAGTCAGCCAGTTTCGATTGATAAATGTGCAGTTCTGAGAAAAGAACCTTCGAATATGCCAGCAGCCATCTGCCCAGTGTGCCATCAGGAAGGCTCTGCATCTGCAGTTCACATACCGTAGTGTAGAGGACTGGGCTGCCAATGTAGCAAGCATGCCGGGATCAAAGCTTACCTTGACCTTCATGTAGCTGCTTTGTTTTACTGTAGCATGGCCCGAGAAAGTACAGTTTCAGAGGTACGGCTTAAATGCTCATATGCTTTCAAGGGTTGAAAAGTGACATTCAACAATATTGATGAGAATTTTGAACAACTGTGCATCAATCGTGCAGGCCACTTACATAATTAGCAGCACAATTCATACCTTTCGATGCTAAAAATTGGCCTTTAACACGTATTTTCGAAGTCCACTGGCTATTCACTAAATGGGTTTGTCGTAGCTGAATATGTCAGTATCCCCATCTTCTTCTGTTGAGCTCGTTACCACTACTTTACTGACTGCTGATTGCTGCTATGATGCTAACAAACAGTATGATGAAAAATGAGATGAAACTAGACAGGAGTGAATGTGGAGTGGCACAGGCAACGAGAGCGACGATGACATATCAGTGAAAAATCTTCCGTGGTTTGATGCCATGCATGATGTTATGAAGGATAGGGCAGTCACTAACCCACCCCATGTCATGGACAGCACTAACACAACAAATTATGTTTTGTGTTGATACATCGAGGAAAATGAACTGCTCCCATTTCATGCTGCATGATATAGAAGAGTCTATTGGAGGGGATGGCTTTGAAGATGAACAGATTCAAGCATCATCTGTGGAAGGGAGGGATCAGGTGCATTACCCGGACCAGCGCCGTACGTGCCAATTACGCAATCGCATGACGTCACATGCACGCGTGTCGAGTAATGACGTCATTTACATCACGTGACACCCACCAGACAAGGAGAAAGAACCAGTCGTCAAGGGAAAGCGAGAAGATGCGAAGGCAACAGTTAATGACGTCACTGGAAGAACTTGCCGTGGAATTCGTGTGCCATCCACTCCTGTTGGCAATTGTTAGATACAGCAAGAAATTCGGTGGACCTGGGATCAGTTGGCAATTGTTAGATACAGCAAGGAATTCGGCGGACCTGGGATCAAGAGATGAGTCACACACGCACTCGCTGATGTAACTGTTCTTGTTAGCTGTAGTCATAGCTGAAACCGTGACATATTGCTGCGAAAAACCCAATGAAATGAAAACAAAAAGGTGTAAAGAGTGGTAGCTAAGGAATACAAGATCAGAAAGTGAGTTTGTTGACATTGATTGTAATCATGAGAGGTTACTAGCTAAGTCCAGGAAACAGTAGCAAATTTACAAACTCAGCTTAAACCAGGTAAATGTCAGCAATATGCTCAAGAATCTTGTCAAGTGCCTGTTGTGCCGTTGTGCCATACCGTTCCCGCCACATAAATTCATCAAGGTATGAGGGTAGCTGTCTGGCGTCCACACCCTTCATTCGTTTAAACCTAAGCTTGACCCGGGCCCAATAAGATTCCACGTTCTGGGTGTGGACGCCAGTAGTCGGGTCAACAAAATGTAGTGAGTGGTTTACCGTTTGATAGCTCTGCACATTTGGCAGACTCTGTACTCGACGATAAGCACTCCACTCATCAGAATATACTGTTGTGCCAGGAAGTACATGTGCTTGGATGAGTGGGAGGAGAGTGGCTGCTGTTCTGTTCTGAACTATTTGCATATAGCCCAGAGCTGGCCTCTGACTACAATCGACAAGCCCAAACACCCAAATTTCCTGGCTTGTTGCACGGCCTCTGTGGTTCTATTGCATGGGATTGAAGAACAATTTTTGTATGAAACAGATAGACACTCTGAGTAGAAAGAGAGAGAAATGATCCTTGCTTATTTCTTTACCTTTGGCTTATGCCGAAAAAGGCTCTCATCTATCTGCACAGTGTGGCCAGGTCCTCCCAGTTGAATGTTCATTGATGTTAATTTCGTAGAGCAGATCTCCCGCAGCCATTGATATACATCAATGGCTGTGTGCCTGGAGATTTCTGCCTCTTCCATGGCATCTGTTACCGAGTATTCCCTCACCCACCAGTAGATGAGAATCAACCACTTTTGGAGGCTGATTCTTGTCTTTTCAAAGAATGTTGTGTCACGGATGCCAACACTTTTCCTGCAGGCAGCAACTGGGCATCGCCAGCGATACCCATCCGCAACATCCCTGCGTACTTCCCAGCTCATTGGCTGAGGGTTGGTTGGAGTGCTGCAGTTTGGACACTGCTTAGTAGTAGCAAGGAGTTTCTTCCCTATGTGTGGTGTGATTTATTATCAGTGATTTTGTAGCCAATTGTATTTGTGGCTTTTTTACAGTACTTACCTTTCATGTAGGAGATGATGGTATCCTGGTCTCCAAACAGAACAGGCCCAAGAGCAAGAATCGACATGTCTGCGCGAACCTTACCCGCCAAATCGATAATTCTATTCATTAATTGAGTTATTTTTAGTATTTTTTGTATGTTTAATGCATTCTACATACGATTAGCATAATATTATGGATTATATTATTGAGTCACGTGATGTAAATGACGTCATTACTCGACACGCGTGCATGTGACGTCATGCGATTGCGTAATTGGCACGTACGGCGCTGGTCCGGGTAATGCACCTGATCCGAAGGGAGTGTTGGGAGGCAGACTCCATCAAGTCTACAACCAAGCAGTCGTGTCCAGACTCAATCTACACAACTGAATAGGCAGACTCCGTCAATTGAAGACAGCACTGAATCTGGGCCCGTCATCGCTACCACCTCTGCAGGGTCCACAGCCAGCATTGAAAAAGAAGAAGAGGAAGGTTACAAAAATGGATAGGGCAAAAAAAGCAAGTGCTGATATGCTGGTAGGAATCATGAAGAAACAAGATTAGCAGAGGGATGATTTCATACAGTTGGAATGAGAGAGAATTATGCACGAAGAGGAAAGAGCTATACGTAAGTTGCTAAAGAATGATTAGTTGTATTGTATTGTATTGTATTGTATTGTATTGTATTGTATTGTATTATTAAAGGTTGACCCTTCAGCACAAGGCAATGGGTGACCTATACAATTTGTGAGAAAAAAAAGGACATAAGTGAACATAAACTGAGTGATACAATACTAAGCATACAGTAACATTGACACAAACATGAAACATGACATCATTATTAAATGATTAAAGAATGAACAATGTAATTGGGGTAAAGGAATCTGAATAACAATTCAAATTCAAGTATAAACATCACACAACATTGACATTAAAATATACAATTATCTGTGCATAATAATAAATAATACAGTAAGTAATAAAATAAACAAAGGAGAGTCGATACCCATCCCACCCAGAGTCCATAGATCCCTTCAGGGTTTCCTGCACCGCCGCGGCATTTCCCCGCTGTTCAAATTCAAATTAAAAAACAAAAACCAATTCAAATTAATTAATTCAAGTAATTGGGTAAGAGAATCTGAGTGACAGTTCAAAATTAAGTAAGGATACAATTGATTGCACAGTACATTGGCTAACCTAAAACAACACTGACTAGTCCTTGAAGTAAGATTTGATGTTGGTCTTGAATACATGATTGCTGCTTGCCTCTCACAGATAATGGTAAATGTTTCCAATCTCGACCAGCACAGTAGATAAACGATTTAGCACACCAGCACAGTAGATTTATTTCAACCCATGGAGAACACTTCTGAAGTCCCACTTTATGATCCCTGAGAGTTTAGTGGCGCCCTATGCAGTAGTTTTGCCCGAAGCACGACCGAACTCTTCAGAGATGCTTGGATACGTTGCCATTTGTGGACTGGACACCTGTAAAGACAGTACTATTTGGAGCTGTTTGAAGAGACTTGGAGGCACTTGGATCAGTACGCAACCTTCGGAGAGACTTGCGAAGATGTTGTGCACTGCCGTTCAAGATGGTTCGGCATAGTCGAACCACACCTTAGTCATGTGAGCTTGTTACTGGCTACTTGCTACTACTTGGTGAGGTGTGGTTCAACCATGCCCAACCTTCTAGAACAGAAGTGCACAACAAGGGCAAGTAGCAGGCGACAAGGTTGCATGAGTTAGGTCATACTTGCTCATGTAGTGCTGTTGCTCAATTAGGTTCGGTAGGGTTGAACCACACCGAACTCATGCAAGCTTGTGGCCTGACACTAGCTCTTGTGTAGTGCTCTGTTGCTCTGTTGCTCTAGCAGGTTCGGTAAAATCAAACCACTCGGAACTTGTGGCTTAATACTTGCACTAGTAGCGCTCTGTTGCACAAACAGGTTAGGTAGGATCGAACTGCACCGACCTCATTGGGGCGTGTGGCCTACTACTTGCCCTTGTTTTGCTCTGCGGTTCTAGAAGGTTCGGCATTGTCGAACCACACCAACTCATGCGAGCTTGTCGCCTGCTACTTGCCCTTGTTGTGCTCTGCTGTTCAAGAAGGTTCAGTAGGGTCAAACCACTCTCGAATCTCCTGCATGTGAAGTTCAAACAAGGATAAAACAACAAAAGCATTATATGTGCAGCAGCCTTTGCATGTCCTATGTGCATGTGTGATACATATACATATATGTATATAATGCTGAGAAGCCTGTATATCATCGACATCCACAATTTCAGGTGCAATCTTCCTCTTCTTGCTAACCTGCTCATCTTCCAGTGTTGTCTTCTTGTCCTGGCTAGTACTGGATTGCTTCTTTATATCTGAAACCACCAGCTTCTTCATCTTGGCAATAACCTTTGGAGCACCATGGAACTTGAGAGTGCAGGGCACCTCCAGGCCTCCTTGAGGAAGATCCGCAGAATATTGCTTGCTTCCAGTAACTGTGCAGGTTATAGTCCCATCCCTTGCTAAGAACAGCGCACAAGCAGCCGAGATCCTCCTAGGCACATGGCCAACAACCGCGCTTCTGCGCATCACTGCCACTGCGTAAGGGTCCACAGTATTAGCCACCTCTCACTCGCAGTTTAGGTGTTCACCAACAGTAGGTGTCCAAATGGCTTCGAAAGCATGATATCCACGAACGCAGCTGTCGATTTCGAAAAAGGCGGCTCCGGTGTCCATTTTCACAATGATTACATCATAGTTCAAGGGGTAATCCGCCAAATATAAACTCGCCAAACGCTAAAATAGGGCATTTCGCCAAATATATTGCTCGCCAAAGTTTCCCGCTATACGGTAGTAGCCTTTCTGTGTCGTCCTCTAATCCTGTGGTATCGCCATCCATGCACATGAAAACATTCTCAGAACTTTGTTGGAGGGAGGGCATTTTCCTAATGCTTACCGTACAGTACATGGCAGCCGCCTCATGTAAAGTGGCATAACTGTGCTTGATGCTATGCACAATCTTCAGCTAATTTAAGGAAGGGGCATTTGTTAGCGCTGGCATCAATCTGATGTAACCATAATACTTTGGATATGCAAATGCAAAAACTGCACAAACTAATCTTGACGAGACACTAGCCGAAAAGAACTTGATTTAGACGTTTCGGCTTCCTACAGAAGCCTTTATCAGTAATAATTTACACATACAGGTACTACTGTATAAATACAGGATGGATGACATGCAGTAATAAAAGTAATACTTAGGTAAAGGAAAAGCAAGGGAAAGTCTTCATGTTCAGCATGACGGGCAAACTAAACATAACAGAACATGAAGTAGCGTGTCAGTAATGGTTAGCACATATTTTATTGAGAAGCAAGTAATTTTGCATGAAGATGCACGTACCCTAGTGTTTCTTGAGCAGGCAGTCATGATGTGCTGTTTGTTCATGGGTTAGCAACCCACATTTGCACTGCTTCTTCCTTGGCTGTCCCACCACAATATCCACATTGTCTGGTTTGCTTGGTGCGTTTCTTTGGGGTATGCAGTGAGGTACATTCCCGCTTTCCAGCCCTTGCTCCACCTCTGCACGGAGGTCTTCTTCATCAAGGTACTCACCCTTGCCATAGGAATGAATAATGTGCTGCCGCCCATAAACTCATTCCTGTTCATGGCGAAGTGCACAGCCTTGTGTAAGGCAGAGAAGCTGGACTGCAGTCTGTGTGGTCGCAGTTCTGGTGACTTAGCCAGGTCGGGCGGAAAGTAGGAGAAGACCCCTGAGACTGCCAAGTAGTTTGCAGGAGCATTGGGCGTTGGGTAGGATAGCCCTGCCTGCAGGAACCTCTCTCCAGTTGAGGTGGTGATGCCTGGCTGTTGGTACTATGGACATCACAAACTAGCCGCCTGGCATGGATGTCTATTTCACCAGCAGTGTAGATGACGACATGGGAGGCATTGGCCATTTCCCTCCGGGCAATGCATAGGGCCTTGTATCCCAGATGGTTTGCCTTGTTGCTGGCGTGGTACACATGGGCTAACTCGATTGCATTGCAGGCGTGGCAGCGGAACTGTACCAGGGGACCACGCATGCCCTCTCTTGAACAAACTGCAGCAGCCCTGGTTTGTGGGCTGCCCCTCGTCCACCCAATCTACTGCTTCAACCGCTTGACCCACGGCTACCTCAAACTGGTACCACATGCCCAGTTGGCTGAGAGGGAGGGGAAGTGGTAAACCCTGTCCCTCCAACTGGCCGACGGCATGGTGAAGCTCCATGATGAGCAGCCTGGCGTGTGTGGGGGAGGGAGTAGATGTATGTACGGAGGAGCTGAGTAGGGTGTGGGTGGGAGGCATGGTGCTGTGCAGAATGATGCACTGTCTGAAGAATTGTTGGTGTTATGTTGGCCCACAGATCCCTTGCAAATCTAGTCTTAGCTTCGGCGATGTGGCATGGGGCGGTGCCCCTCCTCTCTTGTGCATCTCCATTCACCCGGTGGAGGGCGCGGGTGCAAGCCCCACACCCACAGGCAGCAAGGGTGCTGCAGTACTGCTGGAACTCTTGCTGACAACCAGCATTTGCAATGGCCACCAGGATGCCATTGGGGTCCTGAGCAGTGGTGGCACCAGCATGAGTGATGTTTGCCTGAGGAACCCTCCGATGTGGTAGTGTGCAAGAAGGGTTACACGATTGACCAGCTGGAGGAGGAACCGGATGTGGATCATGTGATCCTTGCAGTTCCATGCCTCCAAGTCGGCTGGGTCAGTGGAAGTTGGGGAGGAACAAGGTGACTCCGGCTGGAGTACAGAGCCGGTGTTTGATAGCAGGGATGCCATGCCAGGCAACTGGTTTGCACAGGAACCGCCACCTGCATCCTGGCAGTACAACAGCTCTGCTGCCAGTGAGACAAATGCATAATACTTTAACCCCCTTACTGTTATTACAATCATGCAATGGTACTGTATGCTTAGTATTGTATCACTCAGTTTATGTTCACTTTGCTAGTAAAGTCGCGGTTTTGCAGGTGAACCATTCCCCAAAAATAGAGGCTTCTCCTGATCCTTACTGGCTCTCTTAGGCTTTTTTGTCTTTTTAGCTGCAGTAGGTTTTTTCTTTCACTGCTTTGGGGGCTTCCAATCCAGCAAGTCTACTACCTTGGCTTGGTAGTGACAAGAATTGAATTTCACCGCGACTACGCTGTCTTTGGCAAGGTCCACAAGATTGCCAATCATGTGCTTGACGTTCACACGATTCTTCTGTCCTTTGTCCTTAGATTCCAGCCACCCTACGCAGATTTCGTTCCTTCTTCTAGCCATTCTCCTTCTACACGATATGATCACACCTTGAAATGCCACCTCGGGGCGGTATTATAGGTGCTAATGGGACGTATGCAATAACGTAGCAAACGAAACTAAATGCAGAGGGCAGAGGTTTCGTATCAGAGTGAGCGGCTTTGGATTATCGACGATTTGAAGAGAGAAACGTCTGCTACTAGCCCTCGCTATTACAAGAAAATTGGGTAAAATGATCATGCTAATAACTGCGTGTAGCTGCATGTACATGCATAAAACACGTGCGCGCACGTGCGGTCACCTGCGTTCGATGTGCGTTTTCATGGTACAGTATTTCTAATCACTACTGTAGTCTTAGTAGTAGCTGGCTTCTTACATACACCTGTTCACTGTCCACCTCTCTTCTTACATTCTTCTTCAACAACAAGACACCTTCTTGGCTGGCAAGTGGGTCCTCTGCTTCTGGTTGTGAAGAAATTCAGCGTGAAGATGGCATTCATATAGTGACTGAGGACTCCACAGATGAAGATGAAGATGCTGCTACTCCCCTGAGAGATGTAACAAACACTCAAGGCAACATCCAATCTGGATGCCCCGTATCTTTGCCAGCTGTTCCTTCTGCGCTTGCTTCCTCAAGTCTATCTCATCCTCGCTCGCCCCCCACTCCTCCTCTACCACTGTCTCACTCCCTCGCCTCCCACTCCTCCTCCTCTGCCATCACCTCATTCTCCCTCACACCCATCTTATCCTCCTCCACCCCCGTCTTATCCTACCTCACACCCATCTCATCCTCCTCCTCCTCATCACTATCCTGTGCATCATTAATTCCTCCCCTCTTACACCACACTACTATTCCTCCCCACCTACACCACACTACTATTCCTCCCCTCCTACACCACACTACTATTCCTCCCCTCTTACACCACACTACTATTCCTCCCTCCTACACCACACTACTATTCCTCCCCTCCTACACCACACTACTATTCCTCCCCTCTTACACCACACTACTATTCCTCCCCTCCTACACCACACTACTATTCCTCCCCACCTACACCACACTACTATTCCTCCCCTCCTACACCACACTACTATTCCTCCCCTCTTACACCACACTACTATTCCTCCCCTCCTACACCACACTACTATTCCTCCCCTCCTACACCACTACTATCCTCCACCTACTATACATTATTACCACACATCAGCTCCTCCGTACCCCCTTTCACCTCCCCCAAATGCCCACCCACCCAAACCAAAGACTGCTGCAAAGGAATCCAGTGAGGAGGCAGAATCGGAGACAGAAGCAGAAGCTGAGAGTGATTGGGTGGATTTTGAGTCGACCTTCGAGGATTATGCCCATGGTCCTCCACTGAAAATTCGGAAAGAGATAGTAGACGAATGCTACCAGAAGGCTAACTCAAAGGTTAACTTGGCCGTGCAGCTCATCAAACGGAGCTATTCAAGAAGGGAGAGGGCTACGTCAAATTGTGCCGGAGATCATAGATATAAGAAAAAGAAGCTGTCACCACAGCGTATGCAGGCAGTGAAGGATGCACTGTTCTCCATCTATCCAGTCAGGCCGGGGGAGAAGGAAGAAAACCACTGGAGATTGTACAGAATAGCAATAGACAGCACCCCAGTTAAATCGTTCCAAAAAAAACAGTAGCTACAATGTTTTAGAAACACTTTTCTTCTTCCTTTAGTAAGTTTGTATTCATAATATATCCTGTATTATCGCATGATGACGTCATAGAACAAAGGCACCGCCCGGGTGGTAAATCCCATACCAACCCTGTGGTTAGGGCAGGTAAGGTGACAAGCGCCCCTAACACCTCCATATATGGATATATCAATTAGCTATGTAAATAACACCTTCCAAAGGTCACCCAACACTTGCGCAGGTGGTTCCAAGTGCAGACAAACGCAATAGAACAGTACAGCACAACAAAAGTAAGCAAAGATCTGGCAATGTAAATTAAAGTTACTGAAAGAATTCCTGGATGTTAATCTTGGAGAGGTAACCAACATCAGCTTGAAAGGTAGCTTGCATGGGTTGCTGAAAGTCGGCTTGTACAGGTGTGGTGCAGTGGACGAAACTCAGGATCACTCATGAGGTTGATGTTGCACTGTTTCTGCAGGCGTATATGCCTCTGAATGGCCATCAAGTAATACTGAATTGTCTTGGGAGGGTAGTGCGTACCGTCTTTCTTTCTGGCTTTGATGCTGAATCTGCACAGCCATTTACATAGCTGTCCCTTCTCAGCAAGTAGAACGCCTTCAGGTACTTCGTCTGCGGGGAATGAAGAGTTTCGTTCCCTCTTCCACTCTTCGAACAATTTGACGCACTTCTGAGTGTCTGCAGCAGTGGTAGCCAGTACAAATCCCCTGGTGTGCTCCTGGAAGTCGTTGTCGTCCAGCGTGAAGTCAAAGTGCTTGCTCTTCTCCTTGCCCTTGGAACGTGGTGGACATTTAGCCATTCTTGCTCTGGAACCATATGCAACAAATTCAAATCCTACCGCGCTTTCTGGGCAACTATTCTTGCGATAAAATAGTTACTACAGGGCTTCTATATTGCGTAACGTGTTTATTGTACTCGCCCTTGGGTGCTTCGCGCCCTCGGGTCTCGTACAATAAACACGTTACGCCATAGAAGCCCTGTAGTAACTATTACTTATTGCCCTTATATATACACTGAAGGATATGTGCCATACCAATCGACTCACACATAATACAGACTGCAACAGTATAAAAGATACAGCTGCAAGAAAATAGGTAATAGTAGATAATAGTACATAACACATAACAAATAACAAAGTTATGTAGTATAAAACAGTCATTCTCCTGTAATTCCTCCTTCCTTTTCAATCACTTTTGGAAGGACATCATGGATATGAGAGATGTACCTAGCACACCTTGCTGGGGTCATTCTTTCCAAAAGAGACAGTTTCCCTTTACTAGCTCTCTCTTTGACAAAGGCTTTACATGCTGTGCAGTGTAATACCGCCACACTCTTTCGATGGGGTTAATGTCTGTGCTACTTGCTGGGGTGGGCCACCAATTGATTCCTTCTTGCGCATAAAATTCTTTTGCCTTCTTGCTGGTGTGTTTTGGGTCATTATCTTGCATAAAACGATATGCAGAGCCTTGGAACTCCTCTTCAAGGATGGGCAAGAGGAAGTCACGCAGAATGCCAATGTAAACTGGAGCACCCATGGTCTGATCAAAGATGCAAATCTTTGTGGCTCCTCTTTTGGAAATGCCTGCCCAAACGTGCACCTTGAGCGCGTGCTTGGCCTGAGGCTTCAACTCTCTTTCCCTCCCAATCTTCACGTGCATCATCTGGCTGTGCCTCCTCAATTGCACTGATGATTCATCTGTCCATATAACGTTTTCAAAGTTGTCCTTTGTGTCTAAGCACATTCTTGCAAATTCCATGCGCTTCGTATAGTTGGAGGGCTGATATCCACTGAGAATGTTCGTACCACAAGGCGTTGCAACTCTACAGAGGACACTTCGTCGTCTTCTTCAAGCTGCTGGTCCAGGTATTCCGTGATCTCACTGCTTATTCTTGAAGCTTGCCCACATCGTGGCTTGTCTCCTAGGCCACTCTGCGCCTCCCAGCGAAAGATCCACTTTCTGACAGTAGTCCGAGTTGTATCCCTTCCCTCCGCGTGCAGAATCCGTACGATGGAAGAGATATTCTGCCCTTGCACCCACAAGCTAACAATGCGCTGTCATAAATAACCAGATGGAGGGGCAGACATGCTTTCGTTCTGCTGCTACACGGCCGATTTGCTCTCCAAGGTCACACCTAAAGATAATTTTCACTCACAAATAGTTGGTAATTAGCACGGCGGACATTTTTTACTCGCACGAGTAAGATTTACTCGTATGAGTAACATATCTGCTCACACGAGTGGTATTTTGCGCTCGATTGACACGCACATGGTATGGCTACGTATCTTTAATCGGTACAGTATGTGGACCTTGACGCAACCTTTGACCCCCATACATTCACATAGGAAGCTGCATGGGTGGAAGCACTGGGTTAGCGCAGCTCTGGCATTGCTCGACAGAGCATGCCAGAGTTGCCATACCTCACCACAGCAGCGCTATGCAATATCTATCAATATCTATATATCCTAGCAGGTCCTGTAAACAACGTTTCCTCTATCCCAACACTGTTGAATGGTATTTCAGTGAGCCTTAGTCAAAACAACTCAAGTTTACTATTTTGTAAGTGTTAACTGTTGGTTGGTGTGTTTTTGTGAACTTATAATCATTGTTTGCTGCTGTTATGCGAGTTAGTTGTTTGTTCTTTCTCCAGTGTTGTTTGTGGGAGTTATTGCACTTTGTGTGTTGAGTGCTGCCGTTGGGCAGACACTGAGTGGAGTAAAGGGATCAGGCTTGAATGAAGCAACTCTTAATATATTAATTATTAATATAATATTATATTATTTTCTTATATTATATTAATATATTAATGGTGTTTTTTATGCATACGTATATGCATAAAAAACACCATTGAGGCCAAAGCCGGACAAGCCTGCTTCCTGGTCGATTTCTGCAAACCCCATACAATAGAATACTCCACAGACAGCCACTTTGTTCTCCAGAGTGATTTTAAGTGAACTCACCACAAGGAAACCATCAGGTGAACAGAAAAACTAATCCATCGATCTAGGTACATTGGTCATTGCCTAGTCGCTGATGAGTTAATGTCTATACTGTTCTTCCTTCCTATATACCCTGTAAGGGCCAACACTTGCCAAAATTGACATACTAGAATTGCTACCAAACTCTAGCAACTTTCGTCAAATGTAAACTTGCACCTCGTTGCACGTGTTTTAAGCAATCTTGGTACACAAATGTCAGTTTGAAAGGGGCAAGCACAAAAGCACTGACAAGGCAAATCTGCATAAATGAAAATACAATACACTTGTCTTGATATGTTCAAGATCGTGCCCCATCATCCGGGGCAAAACAGAACAAATTCCCAATGGGGCACACACTACACTACAGGGTGCCACCTTTTCCACTGGGGCGATTACTTGCACAATATCAGAATGACATCATGAAGCTGTTGCTCACGGGTGTTCCAATCACATGATTTTGAACTTTAAGTTTGGAATGGGAATGTGCTAAGGCGGCATGAAGACATTTTTGTAGTAGAAGAGAAGCTGTTAGTCTTCCTCGGGGCGAGGTGCGCAATGGTTTTCAGCGATGCAATCCATGTAGCTGCTGTCCACATCACCACCAGAACTCTGGAAAGAGGTGAATTGGGGTCTATCTCTTAGGATACCTGTTTATTTCGCATACTTTGCATGTGACAGGTCTTATGTAAAGCTAGCTGTAGCTCCTCGATGGAAGTTTTCCCAGACGTCTTCTTCAGCATGTATTACTACTAGGTATTGTGGTCCGTGTTGCAGTTGTCTGTTTTCTTGTACGATTTTTTTCGATGTATCAAATGCTGTTGTTTAAATAAGCAAAGCTAATTAGTTAGCTAGCTACTATAACATTTGGGGGCACCAAACATGGAGCGGCTTTCCACGTCACACCAGTTTGGAACCCATTGTCGAACACTGGTATGATGATGTTCCTTTTTCAAGGGCAAAGAAAATCTTAAGAGCAATACTGCAAGCGGCTACTGTACTGTTCAATTATTATAATATCTTAGAAATCTTGGTTGGCGGTTCCATTAACTCCTTAGCAGCCATTATCTGCACATGGTGTTCTTTTAGCATCAGCCTCAGCTGGTTCAGTGGGTCTCTTACGAGGTCACCTCGTGCTACGCAGCTGACCAGAGCACAAGCGTTGCTGCTGTCGACAAGACTGTCGTTTTTTTTCTTTTACTTTTCATTTTTATTTTATCTCCACTTTCTTAGGAAGGCGTGAATGGGCTGTGGGCTGTATCCCCCAGGTTTGACGGTGACCTCAGCTGCGGAGGTCAAAGGTCAGGGGTCAGGTACTTACACGCCGTAAGGGCCCCCCGCGGCTAGCGGCCAAGTCTGACCATCCAAGCTGGGGGGTAGAACCTGCCCCCTAATACCAGGGAGAAGCTCCATATATGTATGGTCCGATCTCCTAGAATAGATGTTGCCTATAGCTGCATGCTTGATATATATCGACGAGAGTCATGGCCGCCAGCAGAAGGCCCATGAGTCTTCTTAGGTACGAATGGAGAACACTAGGACACTAACCACAAAACATATGGTGACAGCTAAGCTCGATTGGTTGATCAATTACATTTCTACACAATAATACAGCTAAACTGCCCAATATCCAATGGTAGTGGTGGTGGAACAAAGCCAGATGGGTGCAGAATAGTGTCTTTTGTTGGACGAAAGCTAGGCACTTGTTGCATTTTGATGTGTACTTCATGAATTAGTGCACTGATTCCCAGGGGTTGTGAAGTGATTCCTGACTTTGGTGGCCTGCCTGGCTGCTTGCCCTTCTTAGAGGGACTACCTCCTTTAGCTTTGCTGACATGTGTGATACAGGTGTCACAGTTGACATGACTCTGTGGCAACCACTGCCTAGGTGACAAGGTGGATAAGTAGGAGGAATTGCATCTAAGGCTATCCTCGTGCCTTCTCATGCATGCATAGCAATTAATGCAAAAGGAGCTTGGATGGGTTTCATGGTTGTCGCCATGGATCTGCATTCCAAATGCC
Source organism: Ianthella basta (assembly GCA_964019415.1). Classification (NCBI taxonomy): domain Eukaryota; kingdom Metazoa; phylum Porifera; class Demospongiae; order Verongiida; family Ianthellidae; genus Ianthella; species Ianthella basta. Next base: position 5,048,401 of record OZ025869.1, read on the forward strand.
AACTGGAGTTGCTGTGCATACCTGGCACACTCGTAGGGTTTCCTGGTGTTTTCAGAATATCTAGTACCACATATACGGCATAGATTCTTCAAACAGGCAACGTGGTGCTCCGTGCTCCTGCAAAATGCAAACAAAAGATTTGCATATATCCATATTATGTGTAAGCATGCATGGGTTTGAACTTCTTTATAAGTGAATATGATGCATACAGAACAATAATAACCCATATATTATGAGTGACTATGCTCATTCATTTCCAACCCACAATTGCAGACTATAGACATGCATGAGTTCAATGTGTGCATGTAAGAGAGAGAAAGAGAGGGTGAGAGTTGCATGATACTAAATTTTAACAGCTTATAGCCATCCCCATTTAGCTTCATGCATGACTAGATATCGTGATTGGTCGAGGTAACTCCAATTCTATTATTTTATAACCTGTTTTATTACATTCAACAATTCCTTCCCAGGTGTGTGGGGTGGCTAGATGATGCATGTGCATGTGTTCATTGGAAATAGGTAGGTGTTAGCATTATATAATATATGTCTATAGAATACATATCCAATGAGACAGGAAACCGAACAGGAAATTTAAGTGTCACTCAAAATATATCATATCTGACAAACAGCTTGTGCTTGTTGTACTTTTAAAGCAGAAAATCCATGTGTTCTTCCAACCAAGCTTTATTTGTAGCAATGGACAGGAGTAAGAAGGTATTTATAAACTTATGATTATTCATCATATACATCTATAGGTATCCAGGTTCTATATTGTTCTGTATTATGATTATATGATCAGGGAAGCAAAGACGAATCTGATGATCGTGAAGAAATTGAAATTACTTGTGTGCACGACTCACAAGAATTGGATGAGATTGAGGAAATACCACCTACCCCTCAAAAACGTTGCATGAAAAGCATTGCATTTGAGGATTTGCCCATAGCCAGTGAGAATTAATACTTTCTATGACTGTATTTTTAGGGCTGTCCATGCTACTAAGGTATAAGTAGCATGCCACTGTTGTCTTAATACAGGTCCCATCAGCAGTGGTACTGCTAATAGTGAGTCTGACTCGAGAAACGTCCAGCTGCAGTGAGTTTGCATGTAGCTGAAATTTGCTCAATTTATTAATAGAATGTTCTTATTAAACAGCTTAATGCTATCTTCTTTCACAGATCTAGATGACTCCTGTGAATCAGAAGTGGTAATCAGAGAAGACGAGTGGGAGCAGGAGGAGGACTGTATTTATAAAGAATGGTTGCCCATACAGGATGATCTGCCTCAGGCACAGCCAATGTCTTTTGACAGCCTACTTCCATCAGTATGGACGAAGGTTTTAATGAAAAAGAAGAGAACTGACAATAAGTAGAGTAATGCTAATGTTATGACTATAGCTATATAGATGCATATGATCTTTATCTATAGTAGTGTACACAGGCATGTGATTTGTATGTTTTCATATATGTAGCTAAAGTGCGTGTTCATAGGTTTTCGAGATCATCTATAGCTAGGTGCAAGTGCGATAAGCACAATTAGCGTTTTATCGTAGTGATTGAGTGGTTTTATAGTAGCTAGCTAGTGCTTTCTTTCCTCTTTCAAATGATGCCTTCTTTTTTCTTCTTTCTCAACCGAGACCCCATCCGTTTCTGTACATGCCCAACACAGTCGTTCTTCTCAATTTCAACACCGTCATACGGATTCTCTTAATTTAGAAGGCTATGTGTTTTTGCATCTCCATCTGAAATCAGAGTGGTGTATTGCAAATTTAGCTGTTCCTTGGATCTCTTCCACAATATCAAAGCCCCTTGAGATTCCATTGCAGGGGATGACCCTTGAAAGTTCTTGGCACAGTTGGGCTCATGCTTTTCCCACCATTCAAGATAAGCCGAAGATGTTGTGACATCACCACTATGCAAGGCACATTGGTGGCAGTACTTGGATAGAACTTCGAAGTCTAGAATTCGCCCTGTTTCAAATGACATTACAGTAATGACGACGCCAAATTTGGATGTGAAACCCCGGGTAGCCCATGTTCCATCGCAAGTAACAGTGATGTCCAAGAATGTTCCCTTCTTCCCCATTCACTGACTTCAGAACCCACATGGTAGCCACTACATCAGACAGTGACTCATCAACTTCTGCTTCCTGCAGGGCATGACGTAGCTCCAATACTCTCTCCTGTTTCCTCTGACGATCCAGATCTGGGTCTGTATCGCTAGTGGCCAGACTTAGGGCTGGGTCTGGGTCCTATTTGTGGAATGCAACCTTCACCCAACTGCCCACCAAACGACTTTCCCGTACACCTTCGTTTTTGAGACCAGCCCGAAATGAGTGCTGCACCCATGTCCAACTAGGCCCTCCTATACATTTGTGCAGAAAGGGAGCAGCCTCACACCTCGAGGAAAAGTGCTATGCAGGTCAGAACACCTACAAGGACAGACCTCACCCTCCTCTTTGACATGGTGGGTACCATTTGGCAACTGCACGCCAGAGGAAGATTTGAAGCGATTTTGAGATTTTGAGGGGAAGTGCTTCCACCTTACACAGTGTACAAGGGCAAGCAACTGTACACCTCATGGACCCACCATGGTCCGTCCTCCTGGTGCATTGTATGACCCCTCTCTCATGGCCAGTGTAGAACTGGGTCAAACCCAGTTTCACACCTTTGAGATTTGAAATGTCAATTTATAAACTGGGTTGAACTTGGTTTGCGCAACACCAGTTGTAGAGGTGGTTTCTACCCGGTTGCACCAGGGTTTGAGGTATTAGAAAACATGGTGGAAAGATGCAGAAAGACCTGGTCCGAAGCAGAAACAGCGAAGCTCGTCAAAGCGTGGAGCGAGAAAAATGTTCAGAGCTATCTGTTGGCCTCAAAGAGAAATATTCGAAAGCTTTTGAGAAGATCAAGCAGGTTCTGGTGGCTCACAATTTCGACCGAACCGCAAAGCAGCATCAGGACAAGGTCAAGTCCTTGAAAAAACCTTGCAAGGACATTATTGACAAGAACAGGAAGAGTGGTGCGGGCAACGAGAGTGACGATGACATCTCAATGAAGAATCTACCATAGTTTGATACCATGCATGATGTTATGAAGGATAGGGCAGTCACTAACCCACCCCATGTCATGGACAGCACTAACACACAGCAAATTATGTTTCGTGTCGATACAGCGAGGAAAATGAGCTACTCCATTTCATGCTGCATGATATAGAAGAGTCTATTGGAGGGGATGACTTTGAAGATGAACAGATTCAAGCATCATCTGTGGAAGGGAGTGTTGGGAGACAGACTCCATCAAGTATACAGCCAAGCAGTCGTGTGCAGACTTCATCAAGTCTACAACCAAGCAGTCGTGTCCAGACTCCAACTACACAACTGAATAGCGGGAGGCAGACTCTGTCAATCGAAGACAGCACTGAATCTGGACCCGTCATTGCTCCCACCTCTGCAGGGGAAAAGAGAACTGCTTCACAGTCAGCATCGAAAAAGAAGAAGAGGAAGGTTTCAAAAATGGAAAGGGCAGAAAAAGCAAGTGCTGATATGTTGGTAGGAATCATGAAGAAACTAGATTGGCAGAGGGATGATTTTGTACAGTTGGAACGAGAGAGAATTAAGCATGAAGAGGAAAAAGCTAAACATGAGTCGCTAAAGAATGATCAGTTGTATTGTATTGTATTGTATTATTAAAGGTTGACCCTTCAGCACAGAGCTGGTATAAATGGGTGACCTATACAACTTGTGAGAAAAAGAAACAAGTATTTCGAGTTAAAAAACTCGTGGGGCGCCGGGACGCCCCTGAACTCGAACTACTTGCTCACTACTTCCCTGTGTATGTTCAATAGTTCAGATAGTTGGGTATGCGGCATTGCTGCTGGTGTGAAAGATACATGACAATGCCATAGACTGGGGTTGCAAGAGTTTCAAGTCTCCAGACCAGGAAGTCATCCAGTGAAAGCACCCCTACCAAACTGTCAAAATGCTTTGCTGATGCTTTTTGATCTACATAACATTTTGAATGAGTATGTACATGTTGCTTTGTGCCTGGAGGAGTGTGCTGGGTAAAAAGGCTACCCTAACTGGTAATGCCATGATTCGATATGTCTCACATTGGCCAACAGGTCGTTCGACTTCTGTTGTATTTGGGGCTGTACCTCGCAGAAGAGTTAGATAAGCTTTCTAATACAATACTATTACTTAAACATGTTCTAGAAAGACTTTTCGTTCCTTGGGTACACGGCGAAGTGCGAAGAAAGATGATTATGAGCCTAGCAAACAGAGAGCATCGAGCGCGGCCATTTTACAATGTCCGTCAGTGATAATTGGAGCCGTATCTCGCAGAAGAGTCTATCGTTAGGCTTTTTACGAGTATCATTCTATCAACACATCTTTCTGAACACATTTCGTTCGATTGAGAGACGGCGAAACGACATTAGAGATGATTTTAAGCTTTGTAAAGATTGACGTGAGTGCCGCCATTTGCAAAATGACAGAAATATATATATATATATATATATATATACGAACATGAAGCCATACGAATACCTAAATCTGAAAACAATATAGGGGCGCCTTTGGCGCCCCAAAAAGACAGTAAGTGAACATAAACTGAGGGACACAATACTAAGCATACAGTACTATTGATTGTAATAACAGTAGGGGGGGTTAAAGTATTATGTAATACACAAACATGAAATGATGAACAAAAATGTAATTGGGGTAAAAGAATCTGAATAACATTTCAAATTAAATAAAATTAATTAAAGTAATTGGGTAAAAGAATCTGAGGAACAGTTCAAAATTAAGGATACAATTGATTGCACAGTACATTAGCTAAACTAAAACAACACTGACTAGTCCTCAAAGTAAGATTTGATGTTAGTCTTGAATGCATAAATATAATAATAATTGAATACATGATCACTGCTTGCCTCTCTTACAGATAATGGTGAATCGTTCCAAATAGATTTAGCAAGCCAGTTAATTTTGTGTGGGGGTAGATAGATGTCGTTCAGATGTCGTGCGCTTCACAACCCCATCTTCTCAGTAGTACAAAGCATGCTCTGCATGTATTTTGGACCCACGCCATGCAGGCACTCTTGGGGGAATGCCAGACTCTACACTGGAGGAGAATATGTGGAATGTCCAACATGCACCAAGAAGTAAACTGTCTGTACTTTAACGCTGTCTTTATACTCACTGTTTGCTCAACCGCCTCACTATAACATGTTCCCTCGCTATTTGCAGAAATTATGAAATTACGCCATCTCCACTGGGTGCTGTATTTCTAGCTCATCAATATGATGCAGAACGTCACGTTGTGTCACGTCACGCTTCACAAATTTATTGTGTCACGCACATTGTCAGCATTGACTGGTTCACAATTGAATGCGAGTATATGCATATGCTTCTCGAAAATGGCCAATTTTGACAACATTATGTTCCATACTGAAGGAAACCTGCTCTGCCCAATGGACTGTCTTGCAGCCAACATATGTCTCAGCTCCAAAATCAGAAGAGGACTGGATTGCCATTGGTAAAGGATTTGAGCAGATCTGGAACTTTCCAAACTGCACTAGAAATAATAGTTTTCTACAAAAATTGTAAGGATGTAGGGGTGGCATAAAAAGGACAGAAAGAAGTAAAATCTGTTACACAGTGGAGCATTAACCATGGTCCCCACATGCAAGAATGTCGCACTGTATAGTCCTACACCTTTGAATGTAGGGACGATGGTCAATGCTCCACTGTGTAACAGCCTTTACTTGTTTCTGTCCTTTTTATGCCATCCCTACATCCTTACAATTTTTGTAAAAAATGTTTATTGTTTCTAGTTACTCTACTTTTTATAGTGGGCAGCTAAGCTGAAGCAACACACAGTCACTTAGTCTCAACCATAGGGCATTGTCGAGGGCGCTCTCTACATGTTGAAGCAATCATTGGTGGCACAGTGGGAGCAGTGATCATACTAGTGCTAGCCTTATGCATAGCATGCCTACTCACATGCATATTGAAAGACAAAGAGAGGAGAAAAGATAAAGGTATGTATATTTCGTATATTGTGTATGTTGCAGTATGTGTGCATGCATTACTGCATGCAATCAATGTATGTATAGAGTTATGCCATTTTAACTCTTATTACACTTCTTTTCTTTCCAGTTGATGAATTGTCTCAAGTTAAATCCAAAGCAGATGGGGACAAGCCGTAGAACATGATGCACATCTTATTTACATAGTACTGTAAATGTTTAACATTGCCACCTGTGCCTAATTTCTTTTGTACTGAAGAGATAAATCAACTTGAGAGAGATAATCCCGCATCCAACTGTTAGTTATTGTCCCTGTAAACTGTAGCAGATTATGTATATAGCATGTGTGCATATGTAACTGATTATGTCCAATGTGTAGATGTGGTGGTAGTGGTGATGGTGTGCATGTGCATGCATATGTTTGTGATGTGTGTGGTGTATATGACTGTAACAGTGCATATAGTGCCTTGCACATGATATGCGTGGTGAGTGTTCATGGTTTGTGTGCATGGCTTGCATGTGGTGATGGCGGTGTTTGTATGCACCTGTCCGCATGAGTGTGCATGCATTTTTTGGCAAGTGTCAGGTAGTCTGCACATTCTAGAGCCATGCACCTTTGATCAGTTGTACTCCACATATTTTAGATCTCTACATGCACTGTGATATTAGCATAACAGCAGCATAAGGGAAGCATGACTTGTCATAAAGCAGCTGCCTGCTTCATTGATTCAGTTGTATAGAGATAGCTATTTCGCCATAAGATTACAAATGACTAAGCCATACAGTGCTAACTGCATCAACCACCTTTCATCACAGGCACTTCTAAATAAATAGCTACTGCTAGCCATTTGCTTGCAGCTAGTTAATGTTACAGGCTCACCTAAGTGGTGACGGGCATTCAATATCCTCGACCAAATCAGAGGCTGTCAGTGTGCATGGGTCTACTCCTACCAGCGACAGTTTGGCCACATAGCATTCCTTCTCTGACTTCCCTAAACTGTAAAATTCGATCGACTGAGGCTTACTAGTTCTTTCTGACATGACGGTAACATGTTTCTTGCCACACATAAATTCTGCAGGACATTAGAGTGTTTGGACCTTTAAATGGTGCCTTGACGTCAATCTTCAAAATGATTAAACTGCAAACAAAGGGGCAAATGTCAGTAAGGAGGTCTCCCATAGCTGTGGGACTGCTCGTTCAGACCGGATCACTGTAAAGGGAGTTTTCGAGGTGCTGGGCTAGTCCCTGTCTTGCAAAAGCATGTAATCAAACAGATTACTCTACCAGGTGCAACTGAATTTGGCGCAACTCTTAAGAATGTTGGCGACAAGCCAGATACACTAGTTGCCAAATGAATAAAATCAAACAAGTATATGTCTCATGACAGTGTTAATTAAATGATGTCCATCCTTGGTTTAAGCACTCTGAATCATTAGCTAGAATCAAAGATGCAACTTGGATGGCATATTTTTCTGTTGTATGTGATGAGGCTACAAATGTAACATTTGGTGAACAGCTCAATTTGTCCATTCGATGGGTTTCTGACAGTTATGAAGTACATGAGGAACCTATAGGCTTATTTTGTCTGCCAAACACTATGGCAGAGACAATATTTTCTGTGATCAGGGACCTTCTCATCAGGTGCGAAGTACCTTTGCAGTTGTGTCGCGGTCAAGCTTATGACGGTGCAGCAAACATGCATGGTAAACAATCAGGAGTTGCAGCAAAGATGTTGGATGACAATTTGGCAGCAATCCCGGTGCATTGCTTGAATTAGACCCTTCAGGAGTAAAAAAAAATAAAATTTGCACAAATATAGATATGCATAAAATTGGGCAAGTTATATATATATAGAATGATTATTATAGTGACCGCAGCATGAGAATCAGAGGCTGCTCAGCCAAGGTTGGCTTACTGGTCACTGAAAATTTTTTTTACAAAAATTAGCTTGCAGGTGAAAGTGGATAGGTGAGTATACATAGTGACTATACACTAATTGATGCATAAAAGTGATTGCCTTAAATGGTACATTTGAAGAATAAGGGATATGGTTGTACTATCAGTATTCGTTAAGAGGAACTTACATTTGTCATAAGAAGAAAGATTTGTAAATGAGTTTGATAGAGTTAGGCAATGAGAAAATAATTTTTGTCTAACAGAGCTAAGAGTGTGGCAGATGATTAAAAAGTGATGCTGATCCTCCACCTCCCCACAATTACACAGTCTACACACCCTATCACTACAGGGTGTCCCAGTGTACCTCCCCACCTCCACTGCTTTTATATATAAGTTGAATGGAATTGAATATAAACATCAATTTTGCGTAGTAGGAAAGAGCAACAAACGACATGGAGGGTGGCCAACTGTACTATCGAAGGAAAAGGAGAATGAGATAGTCATTACATGCTAGGTGCTGCAAGAAATGGGGTTCGGTGTGACTCGGGAAATGGTGGCTACTGTCATCCAGAGTACATCCAGAACAGGGGGCTGCAGAGTCCATTTACAAATGACAAGCCTGGGAATGACGGGTGGCTAAGATTCATGTGAAGGTGGCCAGAGCTTAGTGAGAGGAAGCCACAGCACTTAGCAGCCAATTGAGTCTTCTCACTCACTGAAGGTGCTGTTAGTGCATGGATTTCCAAGGTGTCTGCCAAAGTTACAGATGCAGGGCTTGGTGAACTGGCACCTGAAGAGCTGGCGAAAGGAATGTGGGTAGCTACAGTTGGTAGCTAGCTATCAATCAAAATGCAGTGGGGCGAAGTAGCTCAGCTTGACTCCATGTAATGCCAAAATACACAAGAGCAATACTAACACAAATTATAAGTGCTACCAATATGCTGAATCTTCCATTTTCAGGTTACTGAAGTCCTAAGGGATGTGGCACGTCTTAACTGAAAGTGTTCCAAGTTACCCCGTCTGCCATTTTTTCACATGGCTGCCATTTCGTTACTCATGTGCATTCAAGCACGAACAAAATTCTGGACTGTCTGCTGTACTGTGTGTGGGTAAGGTGAGTCTCATATATCAACACCTTTGATGACATTTAACACAATTTGTCTAAATAGGAGGTATGGAAATTAAAAGTTTGTTCCAAGTTACCCCGCTTTATATACCTTATATGACATTGTGAAAACATTGCTTCCTGCAGTTAAGAGAGTGACAACTGTGCATACCATTTGTGAGGCCGTGAATTCAAGCAGTGCCTGCAAAGAAATGGTGCCTGCTGTTCACAATTTACTTACATTGTATTTGACAGTACCTGTGACCTCTGCAGAACATTTTCAGCTCTAAAATACGTATTGACATCCGTTCCTCAATGACCGAGAAGTGTTTGAATAATTGCTTGCCACTACATATACACAAGGAGCTGACAGATGGTCTGGATGTTAAATCTCTGGTTGAAGAGTCTGCATCTCGTATTTAAGAAAGACAAGTATTTTGGCAAATTCACTGCTACTTGACATTGCAGTTATAGGCTAGCTACTTGACCACTGTTGTTTTACATCTTGTAAGTTCAGGAAGCACTATGCTTATTAAATTTTGGAAGTATTATTGCTATAATATCATAAAATTGAACTGAGCTGCAGCTTGTAATAGGGTTGAGAGGATTCAGAACTATGCCATGCGGGTGATCCTTCAGAAACCACCCAGAACAAGAAGCCACCCACTCCGGCAAATGCTAGGGTGGATCACCTTACATCATCGAAGGCACCTAGCTATGTTAAGTCAGGTACACCGCTGCTTGACCAACAGAGCACCGGCATTCTTGACTGCCAAGTTCAGTACCAACACGGCCCAAAATGCTAACTATCCCTCAACACGCGGAAAGAACAACCTGCATATAAAGCGTCCTCAAACCAATGCCTATCGCTCGACATTTGAATACCAAGGAGCATATCACTTTAACACCTTGCCACAAGCTATCAAAGATATTAAGGATAGAAAGTTGTTTCGAACAGCTCTATACAATCTGACCCAGACCTCACCATCACCAAATTAATTAATAAATTTATTTATTTATTTATTTAAAACTTATCCATTTACCATTGTTACCTATAGCTATTCATTGTACATTTAAATTTATTTATTTAAAACTTATCCATGCGTTCACCATTGTTACCCGTGTATTGTACATCAATTATTCATTATTGACAACTCATCCATTCACCATTGTTACCCATGTACTGTACTGTATTGTCTTGTACCAGGACCTGCATGAAAATCTACCGTATGAAGTAGATGCAGCACTCCTGTTGTCAAATAAAATATCTATCTATCTATCTATCTAATAGCGTGGACTACAGAAATAAGAAGCGATGTGACTCCATAATGATAACCATTTATTGCACTTTGAGCCCCCCACTTCGCAGAAGCTTCCGCCGCACCTTGAACCTTTCAAAATATCTCAACCCATTCTGTGCAACCTTCCAGTTGTGTCGCCATGTTGAGATGACATCATCCTCCACGCGTCACGTGCACCAGGTTGCTAATAATAATATGGAGGTCACTGCCAGGCAAGTCTTGCGCACTTACCGAAGAATTCTCAAGGCTGCTCGCGACTGGAAGGCGTCCTCAGGCAATGATTTTCAAAGTAAACAAGAACAGGAATACATCCGAAATGAAGCGCGGCGACTTTTCAGGCGAGTTTTAATGTTTGATTCAGCTTTAATGTTTGCATACTGTTAATAGGCGTGTCCACACTGAATTCGCTTCGAATGCGCATTGGAATTCTTTCCGGTTAAGTCGGTTCTGCCAATGCGAATCGAGTAGAAAATCGCGTCCACACTCCCAAACTCGAATGCGCATGGGACAGCAAAATTGAGCGCGTATTGCCACGTGTTTCTACATTGTCTGACGCGTCAAAATGGCGTTAGCGAACTCGGAGTTGTTGTTGGCGTGCTTGCTTTGGAAGTTTATCCTCGATATGCAGCGGAAGCATTTTCGGAGGGAGAGGCAGCGTAGACGCATCTTCAGCAAACGTGCGCGTGTTCTACGATATTGAGTTTTTCTCAGGAGGCGGATGCAGCGACGAAGGTACGTAGCTAGCTACGGAATATGCGTAAGAGACTACACGCAAACATCTGTCCTACAGGCCTAGGCCGTAGACTGCCTCGATGCATGCCATTTATTGTCGTAGCTCACCTGAGCTAGTAAGCATGCATATATTAGGGTATACTTGTACTTGCAGGATTTGCAATGCACTGGTTTTGGAGTGTGCGCGATCAATTGGCGCTGTACGGTGATGTCCCCCCACAGATTCAGCAGTGCTGTAGTCTCCGCGAACGACCAAAACGAGCCAGCCAATTTGTTACTTTTCGCGCGCTCTTAAACCGAACCGAATTGACCGGATTCGAATCTACCTACGCAGGTGGATCGACTTATGCGAATCGAAATTCGTATCGTTCGAATGCGTATTCCATGTGGACGCAACCGATTCGATTTGATCCGGATCGAATGCGCATTCGATCCGGATAAGTACACTCGTGTGGATACGCCTATTGTATCTATTAGAGTATCGTTTGTTTTAATGTGACGGAACTGGCTTGTGTATGCGATCGCTCCGTGGCTTGGGATTGGAGGACTTGTAGGACATTGTAGTGTACTGCTAATTGCCGAGCCGAAAGGCGAGGCAAGTAATCGTGATGCATTGTCGTCCCTCGTATGTATGTATGTATGTACGTATATCCGCAACTCATCATCATCATCATCATTCATAACGGCAATGTCTCATCTGCAGGAGGTAGCCTAATGTACAATGGGTAACATAGTATATGTCTGGAATAGTAATGTTCTATAGCCAAAGTTCTAATGGATTACTTTAAAATTATCAGTCCATCGCTTCCTTGGTCTTCCTCTCGGTCTCTTTCCCGTCATTTCTTCTTCATATACTTGCTTCACCAATCGCAACTCGCGCAATTAAATTCTGTGCTTGCATATGTATATCGGCAACGCTTGTGCAATACTGTGATGATGTCTACTTCTCACAATGCACTTTTAATACTTCGCCTTCTTCCTCATGTACTCAGGCACGCTCTGCACTTTGTAGCTGCCCAGCGTTTTGCGTTTTGAATGTATGCCCTATTTTAAAGTAGGGCTTTTCAGAACACGCCCACAACCTTCACCGTGTAAAATAAGGGGTATCTTCACTCTGTATTAAACAGTGCCTAATTCCAGACGGTCTATGGGAGCTCACCTTCAACCAATGGCACTACACATGACAACCAGGCACCAGCACACGGGGATCTTTATTTGCATTGTTCTACCCTAGATTCTCTTTTTATTCTCCAATTGTCTTTGGCAATCCATAAATATGCTTAGCCCCCTATGCCTGCTCCCAACCTTTGCAACACTTTTATGTCATAACTGTGAATGTCTGATGGCAAACTATTCCCGTATGCTGGAGGTCGGTGGGTGAAATTTTCTCATAACACTTGCACACTTGTGAGTGGCATTTGTCTTGACTCTTGGACTTCCTTGTTAATTTATTTGGTGAATTTCTTTACTTTGCTATTTCTTCTTTTGCAGGAAGAACATGTTCATCACAGACAGTGCAGAAATTGCTGCCTGTCTCCAGGAAGGAAACAGTCGCTTGGAAATGGCTTTGCACTACAAAATTCCATACCCTAGACCAGTCAATGTGCCACCAAATTTTGTCCCAACAATGAAGGCAGCAAAGAAGCAGAAGCAAAAGACCCACGAAGCAAAACCTATCTATGTACATTCTTTAGACAGCTGATGGTGGACTATGGCAAGAGATACATTGACCGACTGTGATGTAAGATGCGTACAGCAGAACAGCCAGCCAGCTAACTATTCAGTGGTCACACTCTTCCTTCTCATGCAATGAAATGTTTTGTACTAGTACGTATTTCTCACTTGGAGATTATTGGAATTGTCATCTTCAATACTTCTCAAGATGATTTTGAGCAGTGGAAAGAATTCAACTTTTGCACAAGTCATCCACTTTAAGGATCTCCTAGTTGCAATCAATGTATTCTAGGTTTCTGTGTCTGGTAGTCCTTATGTTATTGTCATGTGATTCCTTATGTTTGACGTCATTTGGTACAATTGCTTCATGTCATGCTTCTAGAGGTGTTTATATTCTATAATGCAGGTACAGTAAATACTGTACAGTTCCTTGTATGGGTTTCCACTGCTATCCATGGTAACTTGGAAACTATAAACATGTCCCACGTGTAGGTTTTGTACATTTCTTCTAATCTTCCCATGGTCCTTTTCAAAGGGACATGTTGCAATATGTAGTTGCTTTCCTAGGGCTTATACAATTCCCATCGTAGGTATGGTGTACGGTGAGGATGAGTTATATTCCTTATTGTATAGGAACATGAGTTTGGCTGTGGAGTATTGTGGGCAGAGATCATACCTTTGTATCATCGTGCACTCAAGTTAGGTTTCTTCAACTTCATCTTCTGATACACAGTTTTCCAACTGATTCTCCCACTTCCACCTCGGCTCTCTGTCTTTGAACATTTGCTAAGATGTTCAGTTATTGGCTCAACCCTAGCCTTGTGTTGCAGGCACGATTTGTACATGTCAAAGTAAGGGATACCTCCAACTGTGACATCATTGATCATCCACAGCTCGTCATCTCTGTCTCTGTGGTCAATCACAGATCCTATGTCCACAATGTGAATGATTTCTGAACCTTCCTGCCCATTGTGAGGTATTTAATGCCTTGATATCCTTGAACTTATGAAATTTTTCAGGCAGTAACTGTGCTCTTTTCATTATTTTGACGTATCCCTCCCACGCATTAACTGGAATCATGCCACTTGCATCTGCAACCAAAACACCCTGCTTCACTCTTCCATTCTCCCAACTTCCACTTGGTCTACAGTTCCACAACGTTGATGTACACAGTCACCTTCTGGAAGTCATCAAGGCTCTACAGTGATTCTTAAGCTTCTTTTCTGCATTCCCTGAAACCCCAACAATCAAATTTCTGATATTTATCTGCCAGCATCCCATCAAATAGATATTGACTTCTGGCCTTTCTTCACAGGTGACAATGTCACAACAGCGCCATGGATGCTTGTTTATATCAGCATTCGTTGGTTTAGGAAGATGTGGGTTTGTACTTCATGACGATACCTGCTTTAATTTTGAGAATTCAGTATGCAACCGTAGCTGGTGTTCATAATGTCAATCAAGCACATAATGTGGTCAGCCTCTGTGTCTATGGCCTCTTCCAACTATATTCAACTGCTTCACTGGCAGTTGGAACATTGCTGTTTAACCAGTTAAACCAGTTAGAAGGTGCATCGTTTAGCAATTCATTGTTACTGCTGCCATGCAGCTAGTTTCTAATAAGGTGTCTTGCCCTTTTCTGGTGATTGGTGGGTTTGCTGAGGACACTTCCATTCTTCCTCTTACTCAGATATTTAAAGCCCACATTGTGCTAATTGGTACTAAGCTGTGTAGCTTCTGTGTGTATGTATGTAGATGGCAGAGGTGGACTGGCAGGAGTGGTTATAGTACCAGTTTCATCTTTCTTCCCCTCCACTGTAACCACTTCTGTTCTGTGCACTCTACCCACTGACCTCATTCCTGAAGATGATGTGCTGTTCAGTGGAACTTCTGTAGTTTTGACACAGCATTTACGTATGTATAGCTATACGTACGATGGTATACTACAGACGTATTGTGCAGCTTGATGTCTCCTCTGAAGGCTCTTACTCGCCATACTGCTACTGACTGGTGTATTCTTCACTTATGCCTGTAGCAGACAATTGAGTTATAGTGTGATTTTGACGCTTGGCTACAATGCTTGCACCAATAAAACTACATTTGCACGTACTTACAGAGGTCGAAATAACGGTCGGTCATCGGTCAATTTCCGAGCGTTTTAGTTGAATGACCACGCATTGTTTCAAGTAGTCAGTAAAAGTGACCGATCAGATTTTTCAGCTTAAAACTGGACCAATATTCCCCAAAGGACTCCCATGTTCACTGGTTATTGGATGAAGGGTACTATTGACAATTGTATGAAGTACAGACTAGTAAATTAGCACTTAATTGATAAGCGCTGTCTTCGCTACGTGGCGGCCATCTTATTGTGACTTTTACACCGCTACGTGCAAGGGTGTGACGTCACATCCTGTCTCCCGGTGGCTGCAACCGCACTGCACGCCACCACAGCCAGCTCATATTACGTTGTTTACACAACAGCTTTCACTTGTAGGGCAGTGGCATGTTTGGAACAAGTGCCTATAGGAAGTTGTCTTGTTTTCTTGAGCAGTGTTACTATTTCCCGGAGTAGTGACACTACTGTGTATCCTAGGAGATTGGAACTGTTCCAGTTTGTAGCCCATTAACCTTGTATCAACGTTATATAGCAAAGTTGTTAAGAAGGCAATGCTTCCTAGGAGACACAATTCTGATCGACGGGACAAAATGTAAATGACTGAACAAAATGAGGGGTGCGTGGACACGTATACGACGTGTGTGACTGAACAAAAATGTGAATGACCGAACAAAATCAGGGGTGCTCGGACATATGACTGCACAACCTCAAAACCTTATTTCCACCTCTGTACTTATGTATGACAAGAGTGTTATTGCTGGTATAAGTTACAGTTGAGTGTTACAGGTGTGATAAACTCATTTCATGCTTGTATTCCAGACTGTTTTTCAATATTTGGGACGTACTTGTCATGGTACCAATCCTTGCAGCCATGGCACTGGATCATGTTACTGGGAATAGTATGGTTGCCTGCACATGCAGTATAAGCTACTGTAACTGTAGTACAGGCATTGCCTCTTCATCCTTGGGGCAGTCTTGTGTTCTGGAAAATCATTCCCCATGATACCTTGCAGCCTCATTGGTCTCTGTTCTTATAGTAGATGAGGTTCTGTGCTGTTTGCAATGGCAAAAAGTGTGTGTGTGGGGGGGGGGGTGTCTGTGTGTGGTCTGCCACACCTCACACACTACCTACCAACCACACCTGTCACTGTACAAGAGGACCACCTCAGACAACACGCTGCCACACCTCACACACTACCTACCAACCACACCCGTCACTGTACAAGAGGACCACCTCAGACAACACACTGCCACACCTCACACTACCTACCAACCACACCCGTCACTGTACAAGAGGACCACCTCAGACAACACACTGCCACACCTCACACACTACCTACCGACCACACCCGTCACTGTACAAGAGGACCACCTCAGACAACACACTGCCACACCTCACACACTACCAACCACACCCATCATTGTACAAGTGTGTGCACATACACACACACAAATTGATAAATGCACATTAATGAACCAAAGTTCAGAGCACATTGGTGCATGTGTAGTATGGCAAAATTTTTGTAGGGATTTTAAGCTTACTGCATATATGCAGATAAGCTGTCGTAGAGGTCAGCTGCGTTGTCTGACAATAATCACTAGCGCTCATTCCTCCTATTTTGTGGCATTGTAATTGTACATAACTTGGTTGTCACTGTCAAGCTGTTGGTGAACAAAAGATCCCAACATGCATCTACAATCACTGAGGTATTGATCTTGAATGGAAAATTACTTAAACTAGCCCCAAAACCCATCTTCAAAGTGAATAGTCCCATCAAGACTTGCAGCAATAAATGGTTGACGTTGGCTGTGCATCCATTCAAAGTAAAGTATCTCGTCCTATTGTCGTCTCAGTCACAAGTAACATTTCTTCAGATGTAACCTAGAGGAACTGTAAAAGGTTGTTCACCTCCTGATGGTTTAGTGAGAGTAAATATTCACATAGATCCTGAAAGTACTTCCTGATTTCAACAGCAAGTCTACTATCCTGCATTTCTTAGAGTAGTAGTAATGTATTGTACATCATGGACTTGCACAACCTCAATTATCATGGTTGGTGGGTTCAGCTTTGCATATGGTCTATTAATGCATTCAATCTGCATGGAAAATAAGTACTGCAATTGGTTATGCTGTGAGCTTTATCAGTTTCCCAGACCACCTTTCGGGACATGTATAAAATGGTGGCCGGAAGTGGGCTGGGAACGAGACTAATGAGACTAGTACAGCTTCAGCTTGAGTGACCACATACGAGTGATGAAGAGCTAGCTGGCCTCAACTTGTGCCACTGGGTGTCATAAGCTACCTTTGGTCACCACTTGAAATTTTGCCAGGATTCTGAGGCACCACAAACAAGGGGAGGGGCCAGGGCATCACTTCCTTTTGGGTCACACAGTTGCTACGATAACACTTTGCAGGAAGCAAATTCCAACTTACCAGTGGCTGTTTCTTGCTGCGTAGCGCTTCTCCTCTTCTGCGGTGATTTTCTTCTTACTCACGATAACCAGAATAAAATGGATAAACTAAATGGCACAGAACTTTGTAATGGAACTTTCAAATTAAACTAATAATACAACTGTAATGTGCTCTTAGGTTTGATTTGAAGAATGGGATAAGCCCCCTTAATAACAAACGATAGGCTCCAGTGTTGCCATCCTGGGCCATAGAGGTCTGTGCCACTGATTGCTAAGTCAGTGCCGTCAGTTCGTATCAAATATTAAATAGCTAGTGAGCGAGCTTGCCTTTACTTAGTGACGACCAATCGCATTCAAGGCAAGGCAGACATGAGCCAAATATGGATATGATTTGGGAAGGGGTATAAAATAATTAAAACAAGAGTGGAACTGGTTACTAGTTGGAGAGATATGCACTGCGTGCAACCAGGCGAACGTAGCTATACATTATACCTGCCGCTGAATCTGTTATGCAATCTACATTTCCTGTTCCCGTTCCTGTTTCTGCCAGTTTCCTGCTTTTCACTTGCCCCTCATACTGTTCAAGCTCCTTCAATTCCTTGAGCTTAATATTCTTCTGCAATTGTTGCCACTTCACAATCTGCTGCTGAATGTATCCTGCTAGCTTGATTCATTGGAGCAGCAACTACTGAGCTTCTGGAACTGTTGCTGTTATCACTGTTGGTGGGCATCTCCTTTGCTGTAGGGAGTTTCTAGACACAGCACATGAAGCCTCACTGACCTTCCTTCTAGCCAGTCACATTTTCTCATCCTTATCCTCCTGCTGCTTTATTTCTTTTACAAATGCTTCCATGGTTTGATGGTGGCCAGGAGGTAACTTACATGTACTAGAAACCATGTTAGTTTGCGTGAACTTAAGATTGTGTAGGTGCGTGCTGTTAATGTACTCAGCAAGTTGCAAAGAGTTCCCTGCCTCATGGCTTAAGTTCATATTCCCTATTGCTCCTAGTGTGTCATACACAGCGGCAACAAGGCATTCAACAAAATACCCAGGAAGCTTTGTCTTCATTATACTAATGGCTGCTGTTGTAAGGGATTAATATGAAACTGCTTGTGCCTCCTTACTCTCAGGCTTATGCTGCACACATACATTGTGAATAATACTTTCGCAGCACATTGTGTCTACTGCAAGCAAATTGTACTCACTATTGCTAACTGTATCTATATTATTTTGGGGCGCCTTCGGCGCCCCTATATTGTTTTCAGATTTAGGTATTCGTATGGCTTCATGTTCGTATATATGTATATATCTATATATATAAAGAGGTAATGAGCAGAACGGTTGTCCGCGAAGTGCTCCCGCGAGCGGCCACCAATTGAGACCAAACTTTCCCAGATTATGGACGCCACACCCGGTCTCAATCTAAGGGGGGCGACGTGCGCAAAGAAGTCCCTGCCGAGGAGTGCGCGGCGGAAAACCTCCAAACGACCGTCCGCCATCTTTGATTTACGGAGAAAATATACGGTTTTCCGCGCACGTTCCTATGCTGCCAATACAAAAGAAGAACCCCAACCGTTGTTCACGAACTCCTCCCGCGAACGTCGACGAAACGTGCCCAAACGTTCCCAGCTGTTGCACGCTGTACCTCACATCAATATAAGGTGGTAGACGTGCTAACATAAGCTGCTACCAAGGAGCGCGCGGCGATAACCCAGGATGAACCGACCGTCGGCCATCTTGGATCTTGGAAGAAAGTATGCCGTATCCTAGGCGTTCGCGCAGGTTCGAGGATTACACCCAAGCTAGCGCGATGCCGAAGCTGAGAAAAAGGAAAGCGGGGTTGTCTCACACAGAAACCATCAGCTTCTTACAACTATCCATTGTTTGTGTACGGTGATCTTCCATGTAAATTGCATGCACACATGGTAGGTCAGCCACACTGACATCACCAGGCCAGCCTGGACTATCCTTTGCCAGAGCATGCATGACCAGCCAGTGCATTACTAGCTGGGGCCTGAGTAGCAATGGCATTACCAGCCTGTGTCCGACCAGCTGGCATATGCCGAGTACACATAGAGACCCACCCTTATGGGTGTGTAAAAATGTTTCCTCCAAAAACAAGGGCAGATGTAAGGATGGTGCAGTGCGTACCTGCAAGATATGGCAAAACCACCTGGCGGAAAAACTGTAGTAACAAGGAGGAGGGCCGGTCCATGCAAAGAGGGGGGGAGGGGCAGTTGGTCCATGCAACAAGGTGGAGGGCCGGTCCATACAAAACCCAGGTCATTAACATGTGCTGACTTTGAATACGTTTTCACCATCCCTACATCTGCCAACATTTTGCTGCATTTCTTTGTACATTATATGTCTTTATATTGCAGAAAGTCTGCATGGACATGGTAGGTCGGTCACACTGACATCACCAGGCCAGCCTGGACTATCCTTTGCCAGAGCATGCATGACCAGCCAGTGCATTACTAGCTGGGGCCTGAGTAGCAATGGCATTACCAGCCTGTGTCCGACCAGCTGGCATACGCTGAGCACGCGGAGAGACCTGCCCGAAGGGCAGGTCTGTCCGCTAGTATATATATATATATATATTTCTGTCATTGCAAATGGCGGCGCTCACGTCAATCTTTACAAAGCTTTAAATCCTCTCTAATGACGTTTCGCCGTGTTTGAATCGAACGAAATGCTGTCATAAACATGTGTTAATAGAGTGATACTAATAAAAAGCCTAAGGAACGTCTCTTCTGCGAGATACAGCTCCAATTATCACTGACGGACATTGTAAAATGGCCGCGCGTTCGACGCTTACTGTTTGCTAGGCTCAAAACCATCTTTCTTTAGATTTCGCCGTGTATCCAAAGAACGCAAAGTGTTTCTAGAACATGTTTAAGTAATAGTATTGTGGTAGGAAGCTTACTTAACTGTTTTTCGGCGAGATACAGCCCTAAATACAACAGAAGTCTAGTGACCCGTAGGCCAATAATGGGAGACCAGCGAGTCATGACACATAATTATAGCCATGATTCGCTCATAGTGTCATCATAGGGTAGCCTTTTAGCCAGCACACTCCTCCTCCAGGCACAAAGTAACAATTGCTCATTCAGAATGTCATATAGATCAAAAAGCAGTAGGCAAACATTTGACAGTTTGGTAGGGATGCTTTCACTGGATATGACTGGCTGCTCTGGAGACTTGAAACTCTTGCAAACCCAACGGTCTAGTGTGTCTTGATGTATCTTTCAGGCCAACAACAATACTGTACCCCCAACTATCTGATTTACTGAACGTACATGGGATAATTGCTAGCAAGTAGTTCGAGGTTCAGGGGCGCCCTGGCGCCCCACGAGTTTTTTAACTCGAAATACTTGTTTTTTATTTTACAGAAAAAGGACACTCAGTCATCAGTTTACGAGATCAACTGAAGCAAAATGAGATTGCAATCTCAACAGTTAATTAGTAGCTATTGTAGTACATTTATTCCTTTTTTCTTATTGTTTTTAGATCAGAATCATAGTGAACATTGCTGCAGAAAAACAAAAAAGGAATAAATATACTACAACAGCTACTAATCAACTGCCGAGATTGTAATCTCACTTTGCTCTAGTTGATCTCATAAACCGATGATTGAGTGTCCTTTTTCTGCTTAGTCTTCAGTCCATCTTAGCCGCTGCCACCCCAGAGTACCCTGCTATAAAATGTTGATAATGAGATGCTAAGCCCAAAAAGCTCTTGACATCTCTAACGCAAGCAGGTCTGGGCCACGTTACAATAGCTTCAATCTTTCCTGGATCAGGTACAACTCTATGGACACTCACAACGTGACCTAGGTACTTCACCTCCTTTTGGAACAGAATGCATTTCTTTGGTTCAACTTCAGTCTTGTGGCTTTCAACCTCTGAAACACTGTTCGCAAGTTTTCAATCTGCTGATTTAAAAAAGGGCTATGCTGGTTTGGATGCCAGACAACACTTGCTCTATTAAACGTTCAAAAGTTGCTGGGGCATTACATAGACCACACGGCATTACAATGAACTGCCACAAACCTGTACCTGTTGAGAAAGCTGTTTTCTCCTTGCCATCTTCCTCCAGTGGGACCTGCCAGTAGCCGCTCTTCAGATCCAGTGTGGAGAACCACTGTGCCCCAGACATGGAAGGATATTCAGCAATGAATAGGGGCTGTGACAAAGTTGTACATAGTGCAACAGCGTGAAATTTTTAAGAGAGAGTTAAGATGTCATCTTACTCTAGGACAGCCAGCCATGGCAGTGTGACCCTCATTCTAGCGTAGTTTGTTCCTATGTCCTGATCCTCCACAACCTCTTGTACTGCAACTCTTCGCTTTCTTTGCTGGTGGTACAGGTATTTGATTTGTAGATGATCAGGCCCATAGGAAGCATTTAGATTATGATATGGCTTTAATTGCGGGAGTCATGCACGTTTGATACCTGGACTTATTCCTGACAGTTGTAGAGGTTGAGGATGTAACAGTAGCAGTTGAAGAGGATGAAGTGGATATTGTGACATAATGGTTGGCCAACAATGCCTGCCAACGTCTTGGTAAGTCTCGGCTAAGTTGGCAAGAACGACAGAGCATCCTCGCGTACACTTAGTTTCTCTATCTTGTCTCTTGGGACGCGCTACTGTGCCTGATACGTCTTCTTCCAAAATACTGCTTTTTGTTGCTACCTAAACTTGTTAGTAAGCTGGTTGGCATAGAAGCACTGTTCCTCCCTCTATCCAAAATGTAGTGCTCCACTCTTCTCTTTATTTGGAGGCTGTAGATGCTCCCTTGAGCAGGGTTGAAGTTACATGTGTATCTTCGCTATCTTCATCGAAAGTGTTGATCAAATTCGCGGTCATAACTACCACTAGGAACCAACTATTTTCAAGGGGTAAACCGCTGCTGATAGAGGGATCCCTGGTCAGCATATGTACCAAGTATGGCAGTGACTAGTCTGGCCTGCTAGACCGTCCCGTAAGCGCCCTGTAGGCGCGGAAGGGAAGGGGTGGTCTAGCGGCACTCTAGATTAGTTCACACCTCGAGGACCAAACCAATATTCATAGGTTGGTTTGACCACAGGAATGCACTGAAGTTAATTATATCTGACTCCTGTATCTCGCTCACAAACGAAGAATTCGTCTTGCAGAAGGGAAATAATGGATTGTTCAAAGTTGTTTGACTCACACCTCATGGATTCTCTCCGAACTATTGGAAAGTCGGATTTACTCCTAAGCAGTCACCAGAAAGAAACCCTCCAGTCTGTACTAGCAGAAAGGGACACTTCGTGAGCCTTCCAACGGGACATGGCAAATTGGTCGTCTTTGAGTAACGCCTCATCTTTGCGCCTTCAAGCAACATGCTTCTCCTTCAGCAGTGTTGGTGATATCGCCGTTGATTGCGCTGATGGAGACACAAATTAGCGATTTACGTTGAAGAGGACAGGAGGCCACGCGCTTGATCGGCTCACAGGGTGGCAGTTGTGAGAAGACAGCAAGGTACATATTTGCATCCCCTGAAGTACTCAAGGAGCCACAGTGGAAGATGCTCCTACTGGACTCTCGTTTCATCGATTGCTTGAAGGCTATTTTTATAGATGAAGCCCATTGTATCAAGAGTTGTGGTAGTGGTAAGATACCCTTTCGAGAGGAATATGGCAGACTGGCTACGTTTCGTTCATTTGTGCCAAAGTCGGTGCCTTTCGTTGCTTTAACCCAACATGCTCTTGATTGGCTGAGCAAACGTCATCTTTCTGGCAGACATTCTCTGTTAGAATACTTTTGCAAGCAGGTGACCTGGTAGGGGTGGGTATTCTCGAGGCGTGGGGCTGGATGGTTCATGTGATGCTTTGTCCCGAAAAAAAACGACCTCGACCTTGCTAGTCTTTCTTTTAATGACTCCTTTTTCGCTGCCACATCATCGTTCCTGACTAGAAGGACAAGGTCGTAGCAACTCTTGCAAAGCCTCGTAGGTGCATCTTCCCGGACTTCATTTCTGCTGTCAGTCTTGGTAAAGAGAAAAAGAGCATGACCTGCAGCGGTGAGTCCTTCATTGGTGCTCTTGCAAAGAAGGTAGCTGTTCTCGTCAAGCGAGTGGAGACAAATATGGCAAAATCTTGCATTCTTCATTGCTAACGGAACTAATTGCGAGAGAGCGCAGCTGAGTAGACTTCAAAGAGGTAATGCGGTAGGTTATTCAGGTGGACCTGTGTCATGGTGGATCTGAGATATGTCTTGAGTCGCCTTAATGCAGTTGCACTCACTCACTCAGCATTTGTTGATGAAAACCCAATTACTAGGGCTGAGGCTGGCAAAGTAAGTCTTGATAGCCTTCATGCTTGGACCCGACTCTTGTGAACTGAATTTGTTTGAAAGCAATTCCAGTTGTGTACTCAATCTCGATAGGTTGAAGTTGTCTCCACAGGTATCAAGCATGATCTTCATGTCCTCCCAAATGTCCTCCCTCCTAGCTGCCCTCATCAGTAAGTTCTCGAGTCTCACTAAAATACGGTATCCGAGCTGATTGAAGCGATCATTGATAGCACTGATGATGAAGTCTAGAATTACGTAGTACTGCTGTTGCTACAAATCTTTGCCCACTTCATGATTGAACCCGACACTACACCAACTCTGCTAAGATGGAACCGAGGATGGAACGAAAACCCCATGAATAGTGACATGAAATAGGACGCGAGGACACTTGTGAAATACTTCTGTTTTGAGCAGCTCAGGTGATTGTCTAGTCTAGCAACCAACCCCCTATCCGCCTGGGGGCGCTTAGCTTCCTTACGCAGTGGAGAGGGTCTAGAGCTTCTCACTATGCATGTTGCAATTGCAATTGTTATCTTAACGGGATACTTTATCTAAACTACGCAACTGTAGTTTTAATACGTACTTCGAACCTGCTTGACGAGGCCCTGTGCGAGAACACGCCTAGCACTGTCTGCCGCAAGTGCAGATACAAACTGTTACGCCTCGAGAAGTTGAAGGAGTATGAAGAGGTTAAGGGCAAGGCATAAGAGCGAGCAAAGGACTTACTACCAGTACGCTCGGTACTCCAGTAGCCGCTTTTCCGAGTCGCTCCAAGATAAAATAAGTGCAGAAAGGCAGCACCTGGAAAATCAACGACTTCCCGTATCCTGTCGGTAAGTTCACAAAGACATCTCGTCCTTGGAGAGTTGCTTCCACTGCCTGCGCTTGGATTGTCTTTGCACGAGGATGTCCAAACGCCTGGAGACAATGAGCAATCGCCGCTGAAATAATCGAAGGCTCTCTCTCTACCTCAGAAGCCCACAGCGTGCACAGGGCCATCGCTCCAAGCATACATAACACCTCGTGATTACGACATTGAACTATGAATACTACTGACACGATTCGTGTCAATTGTATTCATAACCGTGCAATGTTTCTTAGACCCTCTTTGCTCCCCGGGCGCTTGCGCCTGGGGGCAAAGTGGGGCTAGCACGCTAGACTAGTGATTGTCTTGATTACATAGAGCGAGAATGAGTACAATAGTAGTTGATATTCCTCATTTCAGATAATTCAACTATGCAAGTATCTGCCAGTCTGCTTTCCTTCAATTTTTCCAAGTCTGCCTGAAAAGCTGGTACGGCTGCAGCTGTGGCTGCCGTACCAATTCCTATTGTCTTTATGATAGATGTGAGACTTGTGATTGCGCTGCTGCTTCTAGTCATAATTCAGATGCAGACTTAGTTTCTTGTTCTCGAGTTTCTGGTGCACCCAAAAATGAGATATGCCGGAGTTACTTACAGAGCACTGAACCTCAGAAACGAGATCTTCAATATCTGCTGTAGGTGTTTTTGGCAATGATACCAGTGGAGTCACTGCAGTAGATTTGCTTGATGTTGATGTCATTGGTTTGCCATATTCTGCCTTTCTGAAAGAAGCCTCCTTTAGGGGCTTAGGCTGCACTACTCGTTTCGGAGGCACATGCCATTGCTGCAGTCGCCCAGTAGATGATGTGTTGGCAGGGAGATGGGTGTGTTTCTGTCACATTCTATCATCTAAATAAAACATTAGTGCAGCTACATGAATGCATGCTTCTCCCAACACATGAACACTGGGCAGCAACAACTGTGTCATTCTGCCTTTAAACCAAGTACGTGAAATATGTAGTACCTGCTTTCAGTGGCAGTGGCAGTGAGCTTTAATGGCAACAAGCTCACTAGCAGGAATGTGACAGGTGTACACATTCCTAACCAGGTCATCTTCAAAATATCGGTAAGCTTTCAGTGATTTGAAGGCCTTCAAACTCCCACGATCGATTGAACGTTATGTTGCGTGAAGACTCAAGATAGGTGTACAAATTTGCAAAAGTGAAGTTGCTCAAACCTTTCAGAGATTTGGTTCAGTCCTTGGCTTGCTCCAGAATATCTCTTGTCTTTCCTAGCGATGCTACAGCACCCGTCAATTCCTCATCCTCGTCCATGCTTACGCTGTTGTCGCTCCTCCACTTCTCCAGCACTCTACCAATCAGTTTGGGCTTGTTCCTGCTTGATTTTAGCCTGGATTTATTGCGAAGTTGCACTAGGTTGGTTTTCTTCAAGCCACGTAGCATCTGCAGTTCTGCATCACTGGACGACTTCTCGAAGCCGATTATGGTTTCAACTAATGCGAGAACAGGCATTGCAAACACTTGGCCAACACGTGCAAAGGCCTTTTTGCCAACATATCCAGTGTTGCACAAAGTTAGTGATGTTTTGTGAAGTTGTCTATAGGACACGGGTATGCATTGTGCACTTGTATACAGTAGTGCCTTCCTATGGTGGTTACTTAGATAAGAGGTCTCCAGGCCATTGCTGAAGGGTGCAGAACCCCTCCCCTGTACCCATCTTCAGTGTGTTTGGTACTGTTGTAGTGGGTGAAATAGTGCTATCATGCAGTGTATCTTTCTTTAGTCTAATTCTGCTAATCACATTGGGTCAGTACCACTGTTGGGTCTGGAGGTTAACCATCCTTCCCATTGCTAGTATAAGCTACTCACCCCTGACTTGAGCAATTGCTTGGGCATGCCTCTCAGCTTCCTTCTCCAATCTTGGTATATCTTAGTCTCTCACCCGCTGACCCGCTTCCGTCTGAAAAGAGTATGGAGCTGCTGCTGATAATCCCCAAAAGGCAGTGTCAATTCGGGAGGAAATGAAAAGACCAATGATGATGAACATAGAAATGATGGTGATTAAAACAAGCAGAGATTGAATACATTACTGAAAAACAAACATGATGCTGCTGCACAATGTTTATCAGTTTGTGGAACGGACCTTACAACAGAAACACAAAAAGCCATTGCAATTCATGCTTTCATGCAAGCATACAACTCTGGGATGGGAATAGTGAAAGCTGCTGAGATGAGTGCAGACATTGTTGGTGTTTGCTCCAAATCTGTACGTACCTGGACAACAGATTTCGGGTATTTGTACAAATTTTCAAAAACAGATTTTCCAGAAGCAGCAAAGCAGTGCCCAGTGGATGAAGACTTCATCCAAAACCTTATGTCCAGTAAGCTTGCAGGTGATGCATTGAACGTCAAGTCAATGAATGTGAGCCTGGGAGGCAAACAAGCAAAACTGAGAGATACAGTCTGGCAAGTTCATCTTTAACATTTCCCTCATTCCGATGGCCGACCAAAAGGGATGAAACTCATCCTTGAGTAGCATGGCATTGATACCACGGGCTGGACAGCAAAAGAAATGTGAGCAACGCTGGCATCACATGAAGATTTTAGGGGCCAAAAAACTGTGAGAAAGCAGTAGAAGAGAGGAATCACATCTGCATTTTCATACCCAAGTTCTCCTGTGAACTTAACCCTATAGAAAGAGTATGGTGCCATGCTAAGAAACATGTGAGAGCCAACTGCAATGGTACTGTACCTGCGTCTGAGGAAACTAGTACCTGAATCACCAATGAGGACTGAAATCCTTTAATTCCTCAATGCCTGTGTCCAGTGCTCCCTGTGCAGCATTTATTATCTTGTCATTTAGACACTTGCTGGTTGACTCTATCATGTAGAGTGTGGCGTCAATAATCGGAAGTCATTAATAATCGGTAACCAGATCTCGGTCGTTACAGCTTCTTTTGCACGATTCTTGGTGCACATATAGAGGAGAGGTATTTAAGAGAGTGCAGAACATCAGCAGTCTCCAGCCCAAGTTGTGACAGCACAACTCTGCGGTCAGTGGGATAAACTCCTGCAGTGCTGAAGCATCCAATGACGTTGGACATGTCCATCCCCTTTATCCAAGCTGATTGGAATACACTCATGAAGTTCTTCAGCATCATAACCTTTCCAGGGCTCCTGGTCTAAAACTGATGGCACCCTTGCATCCAGTGCTCCTTTAATGAGGAGAATATGCCATTGTCCAGGGCTGGAGAACATGAGTGGTGTGTGGAGGTAAGCAGAAAATGATTTCCTCTTCTGCAGCCATACATATGGTATTTAGGTTGTAATGAGATGAGTGGCCATCTAAGAAGAGAAGTGGCCGACTGGATGGTGCATGCACCAGGAAGTGGTTCTTGAACCCACTCATGAAACAATTCAGCATTCATCCATCCACCGTTAGATAAAGCATAGAAGGTTCCCAGAACTTCTCCCGTGGTCATTTTGTTCTGAAGGTGTTTCTGGTCAAAGATGACTGCTCTTTCTAAACTTCAGTTAGTCCTAGCACCTCCACACTTATTAGAACTTTCTCCTTAAAAGAGCCAAATGATTTTTGTCATTGCAAAGAACACTTCCTGAGTTTCAAGAGTTGCATAGTTTAATGATCTCAATTGCATTTCAAGTAACTGAACTACATTGACTGCCTCCCAATGAAAATTAGTGCTTCTATCATTGTACTATTGACAGTGATTGGTAGATTACCCAGAATCTTCATCCACAAAGGAATCAGATGCACAATAGCTAATGAATTGTGTGTTCCAGGAGATGTCTCATGATCTGGGATTCTATGCCTCTGTTTGTATTCTGACAGCTGTAGGTTAGAATGGGACATGCATAGCAACTAGCAACCACACTTCAGAGATGTAGGTGCCACCTGTGGTGCTTTGTCATTTGAGGAGCAGTGTACAATAATTGAACAAGGCTATATTCACATCAATGGTATAAAACTGTGGAGATATTAAAACTGTATCCCTATAGCTATGAGGTTTATAAATGTGCATGCCAGGTTTAAATTATGCATATATTATTATATTATGTCCTCATGCATGTCCATGTACATAATTGGCTATAATGTATAATCATGCATGTGGATTAAACTAATGCAACTGGAGAGGAACATGAGCTGGGGGGTTGTGGACAGTGGATTGCATTGGCAACTATCATATCAGTTGCTGTCTCATCTTCTGCATCTACCTGAATTTAAATGGAATGAAATGCACCATTAACTATAGTGTAAGATACATGGTAGCACAGAATATTTATGGGAATACCTCATAAAGTACAACTGCCTTCTCATCAGATGATAAACTGCGTGAGGAGTTTGCAAACATCGGATTTGAGCTCTACCAAATTATATATTGAGATTATTATTATTATTATTATTGTGATTGCTGAGTAAATTCACCAGAATACAGATGTATAAACATTAGAGCTTGCACACAGAGATATGAATAAGGATACACAAATTTAAGTTACACTTATAATTTTAAAGAGCACTTATAAATAAGGCAGGATATGATTAATATTATAATTATATACATAAATTTTAAGTGCCAAGTAATAATAAATGATGCTACAATATTACTAATAATATGGATAAGTAAATAAGAGACAACTAAAGCAGAAACTAGTCAATGTCACTGGCAGGGAGCGATCCTAGCATGGAGGCCGCATTGCCCACTTGGATGGCGACGGAGAGGCGCTGGAGCAGGTAGGCAAATGAACTGGGCTCTCCAGTTACAGACCTGATGTGTTTACCGAGGTTTCGGAGAAAAGACATGGACTCAGGCCTGACTGTTCCACAGGTTTCAAAGGCTACAGGCTGGAACAGGTAGGCGTGATCCAAATGGGCATACTTCTTAGCCTTCCCAGACTCGGCAAGTGCAGCGGCTCCACCAGCCTCTCTGGCTGTAGTTGGCCTGTGGGAGTCACAAAAGGCGTCTACACATGTGGCGTCCCACACAAGGAATCTTCTGTTGGACCAGGGTACCATTGTCACTCCGTCTGGGCGTTTGCCATCTTCCTGGAACAGATTGGATGGTTCCAATCTGCTGGGTATGTTAGCAGAGGCCAGGGAGTGATGGATGATACTGTTTAGCATGTGATGACGGGGGACTCTCCCTTTGCTGAACCTACAGCTCAGCCCATGATAACCAAATTCATCTACAGGATGACAGCAGGAGCTGCAGGGGTGTGGTAGACAAATGGGAGGACGCGCAGGCCAATGGCTGTACGGACCGCATCAACTGACATGCGGAGGCCCAAAGAGGAGATTGGGAGTGCGTTTAAGCCAAGCTCCAGACTTGCAGGAGCTTGACCCGAGGATACGGGAACGGGAGGTCTGGTCAACACACCGAGCCAGGAGGTTGTCAAGGTGAAACTGGATAATGGGCAGGTCCCAAGACTTCTGATGATTCAAGTTGGTGGGGAGGGGGGTGTCTGCTGGCAGAGCACCCTTCCAAGCAGTGAGTGCACGGTCCTTGGAAATGTATGGGACAGACAGAAGGTGAGGTGGTAAGAGCTTTAACATGAGTTCAGAGGCTCCGTCAGCAGAAGCCAAAAAGGCAGACGGTGCAAGACTAGAGCAGCTCCGGAACCCAAGGCCACCCTGGTTGACAGGAAGGGTCGCTTGGCACCAAGACAAATCATCAAGTTCAAAGCAGATGTTGGTTATCCTGGAAACAATAGACCTTAATAAGTTGTCCCAAGTTTCCAAGAAGGGAGATGAGAAGGCAGGGGATGTCCGCAGGATGTGCAGGAGTTTTGGGATGGAGAAAGAATGGCGGAGAATGGTAATGGCGTCATGCATGGACAGATGGCACAGTCGCTCCCCAATTAGCTTCAACTGATGTAGTTGTTCCTGCAAAGAAAAGTGCATGGCTGCACCACCTAATGGGGATCCCAACAATTGAGCATGCTCGACATCAGTGAACTGCAAATCAGGGAGAGGCGAGAGGAGGGAGGAAACAGCAGACTTATTATGAGAAATCACCTCTGACTTGTTGATGTTTAAAACTAGCCTGAGGGACTTTCCCACACTTTCAATTCTTGCTAAGTCATTTTCGAGGTCTTGCAAATCACCAATTGTGCGATCATCTAGATAAAAAACATTGAACTCGGATGACAAGGAGGACACGAGATCATGGATCCCTAAGCAGAACAACATGGGACCTAAGGGGTCTCCTTGCTGAATACCCTTGGCTGAGCTAAGCTGAATGTCATCCCACAGGAGAACAGATGGAGCACTGTAGGCAGAATGCACATATGGAAGTAGATCTGGGATGTATCCTTTAACTGCCTCCAGCAGTTTGTCTCGACGGATGCTGTTGAAGGCGTTCTGGAAGTCCACCTTGACAAGTGCTTTGTTGGATGGCAGGTGGGCAAGGTATACTCGGCTGGCATGTATAGCTGCCTCAACACCTGCTGCAATGCCAAAACCCAGTTGGTGGGGAGCCTACAGATCAGGGATTGAAGCCAGAGCATGGAGGCAGGCACATTTGGAGATCAGCCTTCTCAGTGTGCAACCCACAGCAATGGGCCGGACCCCACCACTCTTAGTGAGGGCTGTCAGCCTAGCTCCGAAAAAGAAGGGCCGAATGGAGGGCGGTGTTTTCCCTTCCAAAACAAGGGTTACAAGACCCACCAGAGCAGACAAGAGGGATGCCCCACCATCACCGGCTGAAGGACTAGTAAGGTCCTTAAGATGTTGGGGGAGCAGACCATCAGAGCCACCACCTGAACCATTTGGGAAGGATGATATGACCTTCAGGATAGTGGCGATGTCGACTGTCAAGGGGAGAGGGGTGGCAGGATCCAGAGCTGGGATGAAGGAGTCAGAGGAGGGAGAAGGGTGCTTTGCTTTAAGGGCTTCCAGGGTGACAGTACTGTGTTCTGCAAACCCGTCCTCGCTACTGACTAGCCTAACTGCTCATTTGTAGTTGCCCTCAAGCTTACTCGAGACTTTGGACGCCAGAAGCTCGGTGTTGTTACGTTTTTGAGGTGGACGGGTGGCACGGGGCTCCACAGAGGGGGTGGATACCTGAGACACTTGGTTGTTAACCAGCGCGGCTAGGCTCCACCGCTTACCGCCTCTGACTGGTGTACAAAAGCATCTCCTGGGGAAGGAGAGCAATCTAGTCCACGCGGGCTCATCGTTCCTGGAGACGACCACTCGTATCACCTCCGTGAGCTTTCTGGCGGCTGTAACTATTGACAAGCGGGGAATCCTCTTCAACATCCTGTTAGGCTGGCTTAGAAAATCTCTTAGGGAATTGTAGTCGTTCAGATCCCGCTGACCTGATGGCCGAGTGACAGGGGGGGCGGAAGGATCATCGGGAACAATGGAGGCACTTTCAGGAGTTGACAATGAAGAACCCTAGTTCTCACAACGATTCTCACAACGATTGGGAATAGACGTGGAGGGTCGGCAGTCTACGCATGATCGTCTATTCTTGACACACTGACACCTTACACAACGACCATTTTTCATGCACGGACAGCACCGCAAGTTGGAGGACTGAGGTTGGCAGCGCGGCACTGGCGCCATCTTGTAATCACAAATATTATTATTATTATTTTTGTTATTATTGTACATAAGTGACAGTACATAAGTGCTTTACATTATAATAAAATACACCCTAAATGAGCATGCGTGCAAATGCTAAAACAGAATTGTCAGAGATCAAACTGATGTCAACATTAGCACTGTCAGGGAGGGATGCAATCATCGATGCTGCATTTCTGACCTGGATGGTGATGGAGATTCTCTGCAGTAGAAAGGTACATGACTGTGCTTCCCCAGTAACCATCTTGAGCCGTTGGCCAAGCTCCCTCAGAAAATCCCTGGACTTTGGACCAATGGTACCACAAGTTACACTTATAATTTTAATGAGCACTTATAAATAAGGCAGGATATGATTAATATTATAATTATATACATAAATTTTAAGTGCCAAGTAATAATTAATGATGCTACAATATTACTAATAATATGGATAAGTAAATAAGAGACAACTAAAGCAGAAACTATTAAGAACATGCAGCCTAGTCATCATCAGCAGCGGGGGAATAAGCCCCACAAATGGGAAAATGCAATCTAGTCAATGTCGCTGGCAGGGAGCGATCCTAGCATGGAGGCCGCATTGCCCACTTGGATGGCGACGGAGAGGCGCTGGAGCAGGTAGGCAAACGAACTGGGCTCTCCAGTTACAGACCTAACTAGATTATTATTATTATCATTATTATCACCATTATTACCATTATTGCGTTATTGCCCAGGATGCCATCTGTACAGAGGCATTCCACTGTTATCAGAATCATTACATCATCGTATGCCGTCAGATAGTAATACATCGTAATGCATCCTGGCCACATCTGACAGTCCAATTGTGATCTGATCAGAACTCGCAAAAGCTGCATGAACAATTAACATACACATAACATAACAGTGGGACATAAAAGACTGCAGTTAAACTAGAAGAAATTAGAATTAGATTCTCAAGCAGACAACATTGACAAGAGAACACTATTTGAGACCAAAGGAGACGTAGGAGACCATGGGAGATTGTAGAAGATCAATGGAGATTGTAGAATATCAATGGAGACTGGTGGAGACCAGTGGAGGCCCATGGAGACCTGTGGAGACCCATGGAGACCCATGGAGACCCATGGATGCTCATGGAGACCAGTGGATACCCATGCAGACCCGCAGAGACCTATGGAGACCCATGGAGACCCATGGAGTCTCAGTGTAGACCCATGGAGACCCATGGAGACCCATGGAGACCCATGGAGACCCATGGAGTCTCATGGAGACCCACGGCGACCCATGGAGACCAATGGAGATCAATGGAGTCTCATGGAGACCAATGGAGTCTCATGGAGACCTATGGAGTCTCATGGAGACACATGGAGTCTTATGGAGCCCCATGAAGACTAGTGGAGACCAGTTTAGACTCATGGAGACCAGCGGAGACCCGTGGATAGTAATGGATACCCTCAGCAACCCGTGGAGGCACAAGGAAACCAGTGGATACTAACGGAGACCAGCAGAAACATTATAATATATTATATATTCTGTTTGCTATGACGTCATACAGCATGAGATCATTCCGAAAAATCCCAAAAATTTCTTCCATGGAAAATTTCTTCCACGGTAACAGATGAGGGCTCCTCCTGTTGTATGTGCAGAGGAAAAACTGTGGTGTGATAGGTGTTTGTATGCTGAATGTCCTGTGGCTGTAGCTGGATGTGCAGGTTGTATTCGACAAAAAGCACAGACTGTAGGATAGCCATACACATTTTCCCAGACTGCAATGTATATACACATATTCTGAAGCCCTTGACCAATGAAGTACCTTGCACATTTTCACTCTGTAAGGTAGCATGCATTGGTAGGATTCCTTTATAATGACACTGTGATGAGAGTAAGGGATTAACATAAGAAGAAATTATTTTTCTACAAAAATAGTAAGGATGTAGGGATGGTAAAAAAAGTACAGAAACAAGTAAAGGTTATTACACCTTCAAATTACCCACAGCCCTCGCGTTGCACAGGTCTATCAACAGTTCTCCAATGCTTTCAGCAGTCTTTGGATCGTCCAGACTGAAAGGTAGCAAGAGATTGCAGCACCTCTCCATGCAAATGGAGTCGGAAGTGCTCTTTTTCATCAAGGGCCCCCATGGTGCAATGGTTGGGCAGATTGCAGAGGAAGCTGCACATCACATTGCAGGTCAACAACAGCACCACCCTTGCCTGTCGTTTCAATGCATGGCCCATCCAGGGGCTGCCATGCATACTTTGTTGTAATGGTGGGTATCTCTCGGCCATGTGCATCAATCTGTAGGTGCTTGTTCAGCACCCATACGTTGTCCTCCGGCTGATGCCCTTCTTAGCCTTGGTGGGATTACTGAAAGGGAAGTCCTTCTCCAGGTGCTGGTGAAACTCAGCCAGCTCCTTCTCAGCAAAGGAGCAAACAAATCCACCATCCCCAAATGTCATCCTGATGTCCTTCAGGAAGCTCTTTTATATAGTAGCACAACTCCCTTACAATTGTAGAGAATCTTTATATGATATTATGCATGCATTGTATGTGCATACTTACACAATCATGCAACAAAGAAGTAGGGCTGGTGCAGAATGCATGGTCACAAGTGGCTGTAGTTGCACAATCTATAAATTATTAAAGAAAGTATAATATATATGTATATAGGTGTGTAATGGTGTAACAACTTCATGATAATATGAGGAGCATGCACCTTTGTGTATATTACTTGTTGCATCTCTCCTACCCTGTGTATTCTATTACGTGTTGTACATACACATACGTATGTACTTAAAATGAGTTAACTGACAAATGAACACTTTGTGAAGCGTGTCAGGTGGAGCTCAGTCGCATGCATCTGAAGAACAGAACACGACGTCGTGATGTAAGTTTGCCTGAGCTTGCTGAAGACGTGGAAAGACTGACACGTTGTTCCTATCCAGATGCAGCTGCTGACATGATTGAGGTTTTGGCAAAAGACCAGTTCATCGATGCCCTGCAAGACGAAGAAATGAGGCTGCGATTGCGCCAGAGGCAAGCCTTGGAAATGTCGCTGGAACTAGAGTCTTTTGAGTTAGCCAGCAGACACAGACCACGGATGGCAAAGGAGGCTGTTCTGGGGGATAGTGAATTGGAGGAGAATCAGTTGGAACGGAAGGCCAGTTGGCAGAGTTGGTGAGACGTGCTATGAGAGACCCACAGCAGGAACAGAAAACTGAGGGACGTGTCAGACAGCGCTGTTTGGTGCTGGAGACGTGGTAAGAAAGGCCACATGCAACGGGAGTGCTGTCAGCAGCCCCGACCAGGTCAGGCTGTTCCTCCAGGTGGATCCCAATCAGGAAACGGGCAGTAGTCAAGCTTGTGGGCAGAGCTTGGCTGGGTCTGACACAGTTGTTTTTAAAACTGGTTCAATTTACAATGCTTGTGATAGTCTCATTGTTGCAGGTTCCATCAATGGCCAAGATTGTGACATCATCGTTGACACAGGCAACAATATTTCTATTTTGAGACCAGATATTTTGGAGGACAGAGATGGGTTCAACATCCAACCAGTGCATAGCAGTCTGCAGACAGTTTCTGGGGAGAAGGCACCCATCCATGGCAAAGGAAAGCTGGAGCTCAGGATTGGGGACTTGACCGTCCTTCATCCCATGTGGATAGCAGATATCAAAGATGAATGCATCTTGGGCTTGGATTTTCTTCAGCGTCATCACTGCTTAGTGAACATGAAGGAGAGTTCTTGTGCATGGGAGCCCAGGAGTTTCCACTAAGGAAAGCTAGCCTGAAGTCAGAACGCACTTGTTGCTGAGCAGTATTAACTGACAGAGTGTCCTTTCCCCCCTTAGAGAATTGCTGGCAGTAGTAAAGTCTATCGAACAGTTCCACACTTATCTGTATGGACAGCAGTTTGTTGTACGCACGGATCACTCAGCACTGCAATGGCTCCTCAATTTCAGACACCCTGAGGGCCAAGTGGCAAGGTGGCTGAAAGTCCTGCAGAGTTACAGCTTTACTATCCAACATTGACCTTGTCCAAAGCACAGCAATGCTGATGCTCTATCCCATGGCCATGTCTCACCACTGACTGCAAATACCTATCTGTGGCAACATTAAAGTTGCTAGTTGGGGGCTCCTCTAGAAGAAGGAAGGGACCTCTACCAGAACCTGCAGTTCAAGTACAAGGACAAAGGGACTTATATAGTAAGCTAAGCTAAAAGACTGACTGGTTTGTGCAAACCTGAAGAAGACCAAAAATCAGTATGGTACATATCCTGCTTGTGCGTGTTTTGTTGATTGATTTCCTGCTAAGTCCTACTCAAAAGATCATATTAAGCATTGTAGCTGCAACATATTGCTTACCTTCATCATTTGTTAGCTTAGGTCACGAAGAGAGGAGCAGAGTACTCCTTGAAGAACATGCAGCTTCATCAGGAAAATTTGAGGAGGGAAAAGTGAGCTGTGAGCTGTCCCAACTCGAGGAACTTGACGTCAGCGACTGCAAAATATGAACAGCTTCCTCAGTCTTTTCACGATCACAATTAATCCATGCCATTGTGCTAAAACCACGTGGTGAGCAATGGGCATGCAGCTGGCGCTTGCCTAAGGTTAGATACAGCTGCAGATTTATAATTAGTTCTGAAAGTCGGAAGCAAAATAATCTATGTAGGGTCTCCCTTGTTGTTACAGACTGCATGCACTGAATCTTCGTGCGCGTGGTTTGCCCAGTCCCATTGTGCACATGTAATAATGTGTCAGTATGCGCACAATGGAAAGTACGTTGCACACACACACGTGTCCATTGATGCTTTGCTAGTGTAAACATGTTTCATTACATTGCAAGCGACACCTACCATTTTTGTCTCAAATGGCGCTCCATACATCATTAGCACATCAAATGCAAACCAAAGAATGTATGCCAATGCAAGTACAATGAAGAACATAAACAAAGCGTTTGATTTGTACATAAGTTTCTTGTGATCATGGAGATAATGTTTGTGTAAGTCTTTAGAACTGAACAAGTCGTACATTGAAGTCACATGAAATATAACATTGGATGAAGTTATTAAGTCAGATCAGAGTTAATATTGCTATAATACACCAAGAACACAAAAGAGCATAGACATAAATTGTCATGTGCATATGTTTGCGTCATCTTCTTTAATCATCCAGTCCCCATAGAACATAGTTGATCAGAGAGTGAAGGATGAGGGTGCAGGAGCATATGCGTGCTTTTGGGCTTCTGGTGGCCATTGACTGTGGTAGAGGGTCCTCAAATGCAACTCGAAGTCATCTTCATTGGGCTCTCATTGGTCAGCAATGTCTGTTTAACTCTATCCAGGCTACCAACAAGTGACCAACAAGTGATCAACAGGGCCAGGGCATGCTTGTCTGGTTCCAGTACTGTGATTATAGTATTGTCATAGTATAACTGTGCCCACCATTACATCTTCCTTTTTACTTGATCCCCTCCATCCTAGCCATTGGATGACACCAAAGTCACAAAAGAGCAAAACTTAATATATCCTACCTTCATTAAGGCCTGTTATGAAAAAAGCAATAAAAAGACTTCTTCATGCTGTTCCAGCCTATGATGCACTGAAAGCGAAAAATGTACCATGTGAACTGCAAAAATACCGAGAGCTCATGAGAGTCAGCAACTCCTTTGCCCCGAAAAACATACATTTGTGAAAGGAACATAGCCAACTCATCATAGAGTCCTAGAAGCTTTGAGCTGTTATTTTTCAAAGGACTGATCATCTGAGAACCAATTATTGGGCATGTCCAGTTCTGTCTTAGCACCATTCATCTGCTACACTTCATCAACAAGTTTCCTGAGATATTTGCAGAGTGAAGTCTTGCCACTTCCTGTTGGCATACATATCGTGGTCCACAAAAATGTTGCAGATCGAAGAATTATTCGGTGGATCTACTCAAACAATTTAATTCAAGCTTAAGGATTAAACTTACTCTGTCTTCATGTACATGTGCCGCTGCCAGGTACCAAGTTTTGAACCGATGTTTTGCCAAGTTGCTCCTAGATCATGCACACATCATATGACGTCAGCATCTTTTCTAAGCCTTCACTATAGCCACAGTGCTCTGAAAGCCTACGTAGTCCAGCTACATAACTAGCTATGGTCTCACCTGGCTTCTGAGATCTAAAGTTAAACTTTAATCTTTGTACTATCTGCGAAGGTCTTGGGTTGAAGTGGCTGGTTACCTTCTCGACAATGTCGTCATAAGGGACTTCTGTCGGCTTGTTCAGGGCTGCCAAACTGCATATCAATCATACGTTGTGGCGCCGCAGAAAGCGAGAATTGTGTGCTTCTTTGCAGGCCTGTCGATGTTATTGGCTGTGAAGTATCATTCCGGTCATTTAATGTAGAGCATCCACTCCTCCGCAAACTCGCCAATACTGCCATGAGTGACCATAGTACATGTCCACCTGACCTTCGTTGCTAGAATGTAGCATTCAGCTACTTAAGAGGATCACCAATCTGTCACCATGCATGCATTTGTTATCACATGATAGGACACTCGCTGGCTCCTGTAGACCAATCAGGCTGCACGAACTTTCGCAGACTGTTGCGTCAGTGGTTGGGAAAATTTATCTTCCAGTGCTTGAGCTTCCTCTCGCAGCTTCAGTAGCGTCTCCACCTTGCGAAAGCAAGTACAACAGACAAGTGCATCGCTAG
Organism: Ianthella basta; assembly: GCA_964019415.1. NCBI lineage: Eukaryota > Metazoa > Porifera > Demospongiae > Verongiida > Ianthellidae > Ianthella > Ianthella basta. Next base: position 5,087,084 of record OZ025869.1, read on the forward strand.
CTCCCGGTATCAGGGAAGGACTCTGAACACTGGCTTCACAGAGGACAGGAACGATATGCTTGCTTGACTCACCGTACAGCCTCCTTTGTGCAGAACTCTTCAACAAGTGGATAAGGCAGGCAATGCAACATTCAGTGCGCATGGCCATCATCAACAAGAAGGAGGAAGTTGGGAATTTTGCGATTGCCACTGACACGCTGCATTACATCATGATCGATAGTTACATTCCATTGTGCTACAAACTCCTGCCCACTGTCACTAAACCCTTAACTCCTCTGGCGAAAGGGTCTGGGAACGAGACCAGCATCAGCATGGGTAAGATGGCTGTGACTCATCGCAGAGAAAAGTCAACTTTGTGATGATGTCTGGTTGCTGGGAATCATGTCCATAATTTACATCGGTGGAATGCATACTACTTTGCTTTGTGCAGCACTCGTTTTCTTTTCTAGCTTCTCTACATTGACGACAAGGTCACTGTATGATTGGCAAGTGATGACAATAGCACTTCCTGGCATCTTCTTAGAATCTGACTGATTTCGTCCACTTTACAACTGAGATCAGTGGATGCAGGCACCAACTTGGATAGCTGAACCCCCCTACTCTGCTCCGTGGAGGGCAATCACGTCGCAGAGCACTCAGCAAGTGTTCATCCAAAGAATAGACTCTGACTCGTTGGACATCATTTTGTTAGTTCGTGACGTTGACGTCTTCACATTTGATTAATTCTGGGCACTTTTGAGAGTTGACCTGAAGTGTATAAGACACAAACTGAAAGGATCAACAGCAGCCTAGCTACTCTTGCTCTGGTTTTTAAAGTATAAGTTAGCACTTGCCCGTTGCACAACTTAAATTGGGTCTAGAGACCAGCCAATAAAGCCATCACTTGCCAGCAGCTTTTTGTAGACTCGACGTGTCTCTCTCTGGGTGAAGAGAAAAACAAGCAGAGCACAAAGCAGGCAACAATTCGTAGTCACATACATGACACAAAGTTAGTCACAAGCTTCAAGTTACTAAAGTCACTGAAAATAGCTAGCTACTTGCCAGGGTGGAAGAGAGTGTCTTACCCTGATCACTGAATAGGAGCTTTTCCTTTTCCTGTGCACTTGCAGTGCTCTTCTCCTTGTCTGAAATTGCTTCCACCTTTGCTTCCAAAGATGCCAGCCTAGCATCAAATCTCTTCACAGTATCATTTGTCTCCCTAAGTAGAGTCGTGAATGACTCTCCATCTCCTGAAGTACCGGCGAAACTCTGTTGTGATGGAGGCAATAGTGAAGCATTTGGTGTACTAGTTCTCCTGGAACCATTATCTAGCTGAACATCTTCATAGTCTGTCTGTTCTTCTAATACTTCAGAGCCCAGATCATTAGGTTCAGAGTCGGAAATTAGGTCTTCGAGGTCAGGAGTCACTGCTGTTCACACTGAGCTAGAGGTAACCATAACCAGAGATCCCCTCCACTGAACTTCAGCAAAAGTAGGAGGGTCGATGTCTTGTTTCTTGGATTTGGCACCATTGCTATATTTGGTACCTATATATCACTAGCGCACACAGAGGCAGACTAGGGCACACACAGAGGTTAAAGCAGAACAGACCAAAGGGAGTGATGAACATGGTAAGTAAACGGGAAGAGTATCCTTATGCTTGTCTTAGGCCTGTTCTGAGATGATGAAGGCCATTTGCGGGAACCACTCCTGTCCAGCTAAAGAGCGCACATGTGCACACATGCACATCAGCAGTTAATCTCATCACATGATCATTTGCATGACGAATTGGCTGCAGCGGACAGAGCTTGCAAAATGACAACTGATTATCATTCAATGGCAAGTTGCAAGACGGCAGTGTACTCTTCTCTTTGAATACAGACAGAAATGTCCATGAGGTCAGTTTGTACAGAACCATTTATTTGCTACTCTTCCTCCGTTCCGATAATTAGCTAGTCCCACTGTGCAGCGGTTGTCTCGTGTCCAGCGTCATAATTCAGCTGTCATGATGTGTTTGTTGCCCAATGGTCGGAGCATTCTTCAGTTTGTGTATTGGAGTAGAATCTAACAAGGTAGCATGTGCAGTGAGTGCTGTCATTGGATTAGTCATCCAAATGGTGTCCTGCTGTGTGGTTGATGTGTGCCATCATCTCCATCTGTCCATTGTAGACCGGCTGTGCAGTACAGAGGTGGGACAATGGCTAGCAACACTTGTACTTTATCTTGATATTAGCAGTGCTTCCAAAGGTGGACGATGTCCTAGTAAATTTGACATATACAGTATACAGGCACGTAAGCGCGAATGACTAGTTTACTCATCATAGAAGTTAGCACAGTTCAGAAGCTGATTTTTTTTGGCTACAACCTTTGAGTGGACTAACTTTCTCAGAGTACCTACAGCAGTGGTTGGACCATACATGGCTTGCTTTTTCTGCCGTGCCCAACATCTGCAATCAACCCTAAAATGTTTCCGTGAATATGCACACTTTGTCCCCATTGCCAATTTCTGATAGTCTACACAACAGAGGCTATTTGAACAAGAGTCTGTAGACTTTTGTACGAATTGGAACTGCTAGTATCCCAATATAGAACTTGAGCTCTCTGACATTGTGTGGTGCTGGGGCCTCCACTATTGCCTTCACTTTGTCATCCAAGGGGTGGAGCCTGTCTTTGTCTATTCTATGTCCTAGATACAACACTTCAGAGACCATGAACTGGCACTTGTTCTTCCAAGCCCAGAGACCTGCTTTCTGCAACCAAACCAGAACTTTGTCCAGCAGTCTGAGGTGCTCTTCCGCTGAGTCTCCAGCCACCAAGATGTCATCTAGATAGACAATCACCTTCGGGATGCCCTGCAAGATGCTCTCCATCACTCTCTGGAATATAGCTGGAGCAGAAGAAATGCCAAATGGGAGCCTGGTGAAGCGAAACAAGCCCTTGTGGGTATTGATGACAACGAATTTCTTGGAGTCATCTGTGAGGGGCAACTGCTGATACACATGGCTGAGATCGAGTTTGGAGACTACTGCCCCATTGGCCAATGTAGCAAACAGGTCATCTACCTTGGGGATGGGATAGTGATCCAGTTTGGCAACTGGATTGACTGTCTGTTTAAAATCCCCACAAATACGGACACTTGTCTTGTCGCTCTTGACCACAGTGACAATGGGTGATGCCCAATCTGAATATTGCACTGGTTATAACGTCCCCTCAATGACCAACTGCTCAAGCTCTGTTTCTACCTTTGGTTGTGAGGCAAATGGCACTGGTCTTGACTTGCAGAATTGTGGTGTTGCCTGCAAGTCCACTACAATGGACACCTTGTGATCTTTGAGTGTGCCCAGACCATTCTCAAACACGGCTTCGTGACTCTGCAGCACAGACTGCAATGGTGTATGTGCTAGATGGTGGATTCTCTGCCAGTCCAATTTGATGTGAGTCAGCCAGTTCCTGTCTAACTAGGTGGGGCCATCATTTTGCACGATCAATAGGGGCAGCTCTGCTGACTGGTGCTGGCACTGGACCGTTACATCAATGCTGGCCACCACTGCAATGGACTCCCCAGAGTATGACTGTAGTCTAACCGTCGAAGGTGCCACACTTTGGTTCGGCCACAACTCTTTAAATGTTGCCCGGGAGACAATTGAGACTGCCACTTTAGTGTCCACCTCCATCGTGAGAGGACAACTGTCGGCTGTCAGGGACACCCTGATGGGTGGGGCAACCCCAGCTGCCCGTAGAACATACAAGGGCAGACTATCTACTTCCTCTTCCTCCTGCACCAGATGAACTGAACGGGGTTAGGACTCTTTCCCATGATGTCCCCTTCGCCTTATTCCAGCAGACTGCCTGGAGATGCCCTGTCCTGCCACAATGATGACACTTAGCCCCCTAAAACTTACACTTAGCCACCTGGAGTCCTGGCTTTCAGCAACAGAAGCAAGCACGTTCTGGTTTCTTATCTGTTGCCACTTGGTGTACTGTTGGCAGGGAACCCTCCAATTTCCTCTTAGGCTCGGCCAACAGACACTGCTGAATGGCTGCCTCATTGATTCCACAAACGACCCTGTCCCTTAACATGTTGTCCAGAGTCTGCTGGAAGTTACAGCACTCTGCTAGAGAACGCAATTCAGCCACAAACGTGGCTACAGACTCACCTGGCTGACGGGAACTGCTGTGAAATTTGTATCACTGTACAATTTCTGATGGTATTGCTGTAGTGCTTGATCATCACCTTTACCAGCTGCTCGTACATAGGTCTTGTCGCCTGGCTTCTCGGGTGACACCAAGTTGCGTAGCTGTTTATACACAGGCGGACCTATAACCGCTAAGAAAGCTGACTTTTTTTTCTCTGCCGTGTCAATGCCGTTTGCTGCGAAGAAGTGCCCAAGCCTCTCCACGTACTGTGACCACTCCTCACAGCCCGCGTCGAACTTCTCCACCTTCTCCAGGGTTGCTGCCATTGTCCAGTGATGCTACAGACACGATCCCACCTTCATTGTCAGAAAAGATGTGGTATCCTTCATTCGGGAAGGTGACACTGATCGATCAATCAGATTCAACTTCAATTACACAACAGCAATGGTTCAGAAACTTGTAATGATTTTGCCATTCTGGTGACTTTCGTCCAGAAAAGCTTAAAGTTGGCATCTGATCTCAAAGATTTGAGGGTTTGCAAGCTCATAGTTGCTACCTCCTGTCCTTCAGCTGCAGAGATGTCTGCCTTTTATAAGGTATGGTCAGGTTATCACTATGTTGAAGAATCACATTCCCCGGGACACCATAAAAGTATTCAAAGCTGTTCATTTGTAATGAAACACCTTAAACACAAGCTTTCATTTCAGTGTTTGTGACATCAAGTAATGTAGGTGAATACGTAGTTTGTGGGCAATACGTAGCAGATTATTGTGTAGGGTATGTACAGTGTGGAGTGTTTACAGTGTGGGGCGTGTACAGTGTGGGGCATGTGCAGTGTGGGGCATGTACAGTGTGGGGCGTGTACAGTGTGGGGCATGTGCAGTGTGGGGCGTGTACAGTGTGGGGTGTTTACAGTGTGGGGCATGTGCAGTGTAATAATACATAATAATAATCAGGCACACATGCGCACTGCCTGTGGTACAATATTTACATAAACACACAGAGAAACAATAATATAATAACTTGTTACATGAAAGCACTTTTCATGGCAGTAGACAGTACAAGCTAATCATCAGTCAGGTGAAGTCAATCAGACAGCCGGGCCTCACTCGCAACGAGGTCCAACGGCTGGTCCTGTCCACCAATCGTGTTGTGGGCGGGACTGTGGAATGAAGATCTGGCTCCTCGGAGGCACATGATAGTGGAATCGAGGAGAGAGAAAGCGATCTTGCACCGCATGAATCCCAGAGTTGTGCTGTAAGGCTGGGCGTGCTTGACCGATAGAAGGCCAGCAAGCCTCCTGAAGGCTACATACAGTAGCTGACGGCCCCCATCCACCTAGGCTCCTCTTCTAGCAGTCTAGTTGCCACTCCTGACCCATGGCCACTCATGGTTGCCGCGCCATCATAACATTGTCCCCTAACTTTGCTCATTTACAGAGACAAGTGTATCAGCATCAATAGATTCAACTGTGTACATTCCAACAAAGTCCTCGTGAATGTTGAAATCATTGTCAACCCAGCAAAAGCACAGAACAACTTGCTCACGATTTGATACATCAGTAGTCTCATCTACCATGACAGTATAGTACACTGCATTTTGAAGAGCAGATACTACTTCACGGAGGACTTGCATTGCCATTACCTTTACCACTTTATTTTGCATGTCTGCAGAGGTGTATTTGTCTGTTTTTTTTCTGAGCCAGTCAAATACCCTTGCATCATCTTTTCCACAGAGCTTGAACCGTTGAATGTAGTTTGAATTGGATTCATCTCCATCACCACGAAGAGGCAGTGCTTGCCTAGCTAAGAATCGGATGTTCGATAGAAGCTTCAGAAAGCACTGGCATCGATCAAGCCTCTCTACTGCAACCTGTGCTGAGAGGCTCTCAGCTATATCATGAGTTGTGGCTGGGAGGGTAATAATTTTCAGGACAGCTTCTTTGTGGCAGTTACTACCTTTGTGAGCTGCAAATTTAGTAGTAGCGTCCTTCCAATTGGTATGCCCATTAGAAATGTAAGTAGACTGAAGGCTGCTTACCGAAAACAGCTTGTTTTCTGAGTATGCCTTCACGCAGGTGAAACAAAAAGCTGCATCACTGTCTTCAACATAATGTAACCATTTCCAGCGAGAAAACCACTGAGGTTGAAAGGTTCGCTGCACAACGGTCTTCTGTCCAAAGGGTCTCTTCAGAAACTCAAAGAGAGTGGCTGGTGAGGTTTCTCACCCACAGCAGGAGTCTGCAACTTCTCACGCTTGGACTTGGATATAAGGGCCGCAGAGCAACTGAGGAGCACGTGTCCACAACGAGGGCGTACCTAACAAAGGGCCCCTAAATTATGTTTTAGCATTGAAGAATAATGCGCAGTGCAGCCATGTTTTGATGACATCATATGTTGTCTAGTTAGAGAAGCGTTCGCATGCCCATGTAGTAGCCAAGGCCTCTTTCTCAGTTTGAGCATGACAAGTCTCAGTCTCTGTCAGAGATCCGGAGGCATTTGCGACAGGCTTCCACTCTCCATTCTGCTGTTGTAGGAGTACTGCTCCTAGACCGTAGGCCCATGCATCAGCTGAGATCTTGGTGTTGGCAGCAGGGTCATACCATGCTAGGATCGGAGGTGAAGCCAATTCAGATTTGATATTCTGGAAGGCCTCATCTTGGCTAGGTCCCCAAAGCCAGGTAGACTTGTTGCTCAATAGCTCTCTGAGGGCTTTGTCAGCTCTGCCATGACTGGTGAGAACTTGCCCAGCTGGTTGACCATCCCAAGAAAACATCTCAACTCAGGCATGGACTGGGGGGTTCTCATCTCCTGGATGGCAGCTGTCTTCCTTGGATCTGCTGTAACTCCTTCGCCATTGATGATGTGACCAAGGAATCTGATTGATGTCTTGCCAAACTCGGACTTCTCCTTGTTGAGGGTTATCTTGGCAGACTTGATGCAGTTGAGGGCTGCTTCAAAACAGGAGCTGTGCTGCTTCTCATCTTCCCCGTAGATGAGGATGTCGTCCATGAGGCACATGACACCAGGGAGGCCTTCGAGAGTCTCACTCATCCGTCACTGGAAGTGCTCTGGGGCACTGGATATCCCAAATTGCATCTTGTTAAAGCAGAACAGACCAAAGGGAGTAATGAACATGGTAAGTAAATGGGAACTCTCAGCAAGTGGAATTTGCCAAAATCCACTGTTGGCATCGAGCTTGGTGAAGACTTTTGCTCCTGCTAGCTGTGCTAGGACATCATCCACCTTTGAAATGTCTCGCGAGCGGGTGTGTCTCGTGAAGGACATGTGTGTTGAGGGCTTGAGGTCCTTGCAGACGTGTACTGTGCCATTCTGCTTTGGCACCACTACCATCCTGGCACACCATGGGGTTGGTGCATCCTCTTTGGAAATCACCCCTCGCTGACAAATGGCTGTCTTTGCCTTCTCAAGCGTCAGTGCTGCATCCATTTGTAAGCACTTCAACAATGAACTGTCTCTGATCCCCACAACTAACCAATAATGGATCATCTCGGACTTGAGATCTCCGTACTGGTAGTTGTCAACAAGGTTGTAGAGGCAGGTAATGTATTCTTCCACCGAGCATGTCCTGTTTGGAAATTACTTGAACATTCAACCCCCTTGGGCGAGAAGACAGAAAACCATGGAGCCAAGGCGTTATCAAGTGGATCTGTCCAGGTTATTTTAAAGGTTGGTAGAGACAGAAAGACCCTTAAGCTTAAGGTCAGCGATGCGTTACTAACTAAACTACTATGCACTGATGATATTTGGTGTCATATGTAGTAGTCCTGTGACTGTTAGCTGGAAGCCACCTGACATTTGCACAGGTGTGCACTTGTGTATGTATGTATGTATGCCTGTGTGTGTTCTTTATGGTATCCCTACTGTATATATTCCCCTCCAGGACAACCCTAATTGCTGTGGTATGAGTGAAGACAAGGCCTTCTTCGCCTTAGCAGTCAAGAGTTGTCTCTCCCAGTCTGTTCCTCACAACCTTGTGAAGTACTTCCTCGTGCAACCTAACCCATCCAATCCAAGACAGATGCACTTATTCATGGAACTTATGGAAGTATTAAATTTGTATTTTGTTCTTAAGCGGCATGCATGCCAACTTTGCATGATAGGTGCTTTATGGCTAATTATTATTATTATGGAAAAAGAATGTGCAATAATTAACAATGTGTAAACAAATGAAAGCATGGTTAGCAGTAGCATCTGATTAAGTGATCAATGCAAGAAGTTACTGAGTGCATGTTGCTTGCATGATGCGCATGCATGCCTTGCCAGTTCATGACCAGCTTTTATTGTTTCACGCACGCATCGAGGACAGGCAAGATACATGGCCTCGATCAATCAATCAATCAATTCATGCACATACAAGACATGCACAGAGGAGTTAGTACAGTTAATTACAAATGGCTGCAAAGTTGTAACCACTGATCTCTGTCTTTAGCCAACATTAGAAGTTCTTCTTTGTCAGGCTGTGTCTTCCATGATCATCTTCATAAAGGTCTTACGAGCTTGGCAACCTCTACAGAACTTTCCCTTTGGCTCCCTTAATAGTAGGTCGCAAAGTGGCTGGAGAGCATATTCCCTCATTCTGTAGCTGTGTCCAATGAAAGCAAGTCAGCGCTTCCTCAGTCTCTTGGACACTGAATCCAGGCTGCCATACAGCTCTCTATTAGTTGTAAAATCATCCCAGGGCACATTTAGGGCATACCGCAGAAGTCTCGTGTAGGCACCATCCAGAGATCTCTGGCCCCAGCTGCCTGGTCAAGGTCCAGCTCACTGCACCATAGAGTAGGACCGTTTCCACTGTGGCCTTAAAGAACCGTATGCACATATGCATGGGCTATTTTCATATTTGCTCCTCATAAAGCATCTCACATTGAAGCACTCATTGCACCAGCTGAATGCATTCATGCAAGCCGTCACATGAACAGCTCATGCAAGTGTGCTGGAGTAAGAAGTTGTTTTGTTTTTGCCCCAGGTCAGGGGTGGGGATTGTCACTCTGCCGAAGTGCTTTCCCCCACCTTTGGCACAAATCCCCACACTAACAGGAGGGGAACACCAACCTACGGGTTGGTAGCAGAGGAAGATTTCAACAGGGCTAACTAATGCCCCACCCCTGGGGCTTCAGCTGGCAGGACAATCCCCACCCTATGATCTGGGGTTGCCCGAGATGAGGGAAGTGGGGACAACCATTGACAGGTGCATTAGAATCACACTCACCCCATTTAGAGAGAACTGCAGACAGCAACACTCAACGTGGCTGTTTCGCCCTATTTGGGGACTCATCAGTGCAGTGTACTCTCAACCCAAGGATTGCTCATTAGAGTAGGGCACACAAAGGGGTAAAACAGGGCATACACAGGGGCCGAATAGGGCATATGTATGGGCAGAATAAGGCATATAATAGGGCACACACATGGTTAATGCTATTCATATTTTGTGGTTTTGATAACAAGAAAGAATGTTAGGAATGTGTCCATGCGTGAAGGTACCAACAAGTTATGGCCTTTATGTACACAAAGTTTGCTGAGTTGTGATTTATTTTTTTATGCATCCTGTTGCTATGGTTACCTAGGAGGCGTGACCTCCACCTACTTCCAGTCACGTGTGTGGCCTTGTAATACTAGGTGATGAATACATCACATCCGGCCACACACATGGTTAATGATATTCATATTTTGTGGTTTTGTCACAAAATGGCTGCTGACAAGCCTATCTTAATACATTGTCACATTGTCACATATATATAGAATAGTAAGAAAGAATGTTAGGAATGTGTGACAGTTTACATAAGGTACCCACAGGAATGCCATTAAGCAGATAATTGTTCTAGGGTAATACCCATGGGATTTCTAGGCTGTTCTGTAAATGCAGGTAAGTTAATTTGAGTTCTGAGTTTATCAGCATCTGCCCAGGAGTTTATCTGATAAGTGTATCCAATGGGTGGGCTGAGTCTTCTCCAGAATGCTCTGTAATCAGCAGAAGCTGGGATGGTCTGGTTGGGAGCATCTGGGTGGCCGGGTTCTGTGGTGTATTCCTGGCTGACACAAGTGGGATACCAGGTGTTTGGATTGTAGTTGCTGCATATGACCACAAGCCTGGCTCTGAATTAAAAACTGGGATATTTGATGTTGACCAACTGCTGTTGGAGTGATATTGGATCCAAGGTGCAATAGCGCATCCTTACCCGTCGATTTAGGTGCTCCATATGGAGATCAGCTGGAACATTGGAACATGGAACCGCAAACATGGCCACTCTGGCAGTGTGCATTTGTCTCGCAGCCAGCCATCTCTTAGACACTTCGTGCTCCTCAGTTTGGGTCTCCCAGGCGCGATGCGCACTTGTGCAGAAATTTACTGTTATTTTCTGGTGCGGGGGAACTGCTCTGGCTATCAGTACGTGGGTATTTTAACTATTTATGTTTCGTTATTAGGATACTTTAGCTGTCAGCGCTCCGGGCTGCTGAAAGCCCTTTCTCTATGGCGAAGTAAGCTATTGGGAAGAAAGCTTGCTTGGCTTCGGTACTGCTGTATTGGCTAAGGAAGTACATGACCAAGCAATACTTTTAACATGGTGTAGGTATAGCTATATGCATATGTGCATGCAAGTGTATGACAATGCAAACAAGATCAGCGCTATACCCGGGCAGTGTCACCCAGCTGCAATCACCCAAATAGTGATGGATGGCCTGCGGCCTGATTTTCTCTTACGATGAAAGCGGAACTTGTTGAGACAATGAAGGAGATACCCCTGCTGGTTCTGAAATAGATCCGGGCATGTGGGTTGCGCAGCCGTTCGGCACGACATCTATTTTGCGACACGACCAATAATTCGGTGCCGCCCGTTCTCAGCCCTACAAAGGCCGATTTGCACCATTCTTAAACTGTTACAAGGGCATACGAAACAGAGGTGGTACACTAGCCTAGAGCTGATTTGTCACCTCCTAGGCGCACTTACAAGGCGGCAACAGCTGAAAATACGAGCACTCGGCACGTACTTCAGGTCGCTGGCTTGCACATCGCGAGACGTAAGCATCTCTCCACTCCTACTTGCTATGTAGTATGGCACATGCAAGCTCTGGTCACAGCAAAAGGTTCAGAGGAAATATCTATGTCTCTACCGAGCACGGCTGCGCAGAACACCAGGCGATGGGGGCATCGAAATGGCCCTGGGACACCTTTTTCATCATTCTAAAGTTACTGCTCACCCTTTCGTCCTTTGTAGCGATGTGTAGTCTTCTCGATTGGCTTTCTCTGTGCTAGGAAAGACTCTCCTGTAAGTTAGAGCGCCATTCGGATTCTGACGGATGTACTAGAGTGAGCAAAGTGGTTGTTGCTAGAATATTTAGACCAAAAAACAGCAAAATGGCAGATAGGGCATCAGTTGCAATCTGAAAGGTGTTCTATCTTATAGGAGAGTCTTACCAAGCACAGAAAAATACAACGGACCTGCCAACAGCTGCTAGCCACTGCTTTTTCAGACTATCGCTCTTTGTGAAATGAAGCAGTGACCGTTGCCTCCACCATAGATCTATGCCTCCACTGGCCCTACTACATCCTCCAGCAACGCATTTGTGATGCATCGGGGCGAGTTCATGAGCAAGAGGGGCACGAAAGCCAGTCGGCGATTGTCTTCTCACACGGCGTGTGACACGTTCAAGCATAGGCACAAGTGTACGGCAAGCCTACTGTGATGTCACAGCAATATGGTGGATTTCTTCGGCCGATTTTCCATAAGTGAGTCAATATCCCTCTACCAGGGAATTTCGAAGCGCTCTAACATCGATTTTCAGTGGTTCTAGACGATAATCTATTGTATTAAGCCAACTTGTATAACCATGACAGTGGACCTTTAAGCTGAGCAGCCTGCCTTTGTGTGAGAAAATAGTGATAATGAAGCAAAAGCTTGGTGGCCTCAATACTGTAGTTCCTTCATTTGTCAACTTTGAAAAGCAGTAGAAGGAACTTCCAGTATGTGAGCACCCAATCTCCATTGCCCTTTTTGATGGCATTGTTGAATCCTAGCCACATCAGTTCAAGCGTAATCACTTCTTTTGAATACGCTAGCACACAATCAGCGTCATCAGGTTTTATCTGTGGGGCCTGTCCAATGCAGTGTATGGTACAGAATGCAGCCGGGTCTGTAAGGATAAGTGATATAACAGCACTTAAAGCCAGCAGATATCTTTGTTGGCTGAGTGTGCAGCCCCAGTACTTTTCGTTTCTTAGTAGCCATCAATTCCTTTTCCTCTACGCTCCTGTCTTAGGCTCCAGGAAAAACAAGGAAATGCTCCACTCCTTATTAATCTGGTGGCAGTACAGCATTTCCCTATTTGCTGTCGTCAGTTTAGCTATAGTAGTGCACTCGCGTGTGTCTCGAGCATCTTTCTACTGGCCATGCTCTTGTAACGTGTGACTAAATGTGCTCCACTACATATCCTAATGGGTCCGGCCGCGTCTGTGCCGACCTTCTGCAAGATAGAATGTCCCTAGTTAGTTATAGCTATCTAGAGCTCCATTCACTCACAGCAGCCACATTAACATCCTGCAATCAATACAGTTGTAGTTGTGCTATAACAATGAGTAACAATAATGAGTTGTATAGTAAAAGCAAAGTACAATAAGAAACTGCCATAATAGCTAGTAGCAAAGTAATGCATACGTTCTACATGGTGGTGAATAAGGAGGTAACACTAACGGATTGAGTAATAATAATATAATAGTGAATGGAGGTTAATGTTTGGGCCTTTTAGCTGGCGACTAATATTCATCCAGTGCAGCCAGCATTAGGCTCTCTTTTTCCTTCGTAACGTCTGAGTCTGACTCCTCCCCTGGAGGAGGGTGGGCTCACAGCTGTGGCTGGGTTGGTTGGGGGGGCTTAGGGGCAGGTTCTTTGTGTGAGAGCCGATGTTACTGGTCTTCCTGGTTTGCCGTACCCACAGGTCTACCAGTCAACGCCTTGAATCCTGCAGTGGTTGTTGTCCCCATTGGTCTACCAGTTGACACCTTGAATCCTGCAGCAGCTGTTGTCCTTGCTGGTCTACCACCTGCCTGAGACACATCGTACCCTGCGGCAGTGGTTGTCCCTGTTGGTCTACCATGGGACAAATTGTACTGTGCACTGCACTGTACTGCAGCAGTTGTCCCTGTCGACCACCCAGCGGCGCAAAGCAAAGCCACAATGTTCACATATCTTGAGCCAAATATGAGCCTGCTGTTTGCCACTAGGGCAGGCAAGGAGGAACTGTCCACTACCACTAATCTGTGGTAGGATGTGTGATGTCATAGAGGCTGCCAAGTGTTGGTGCAGTGTTGATGAATGGATAAAATGGTGGCCAGGGGGGACAATTAAGGTTGATCATGAGCACTTGAAAAATATATATTGGTTGATGCGGCTGCTCTATAGCTATAACTGTGTATTTTACCTATACAATTTAAGAGCAGATATTATTGTGAGAAACACTTTGTATCGCGATTGATATAATGACCATAAATTATATAATTATACATAACTGAAGATGTGTGTGTACTCATAATTATGTATACTTGAGATAATTATAAAATAATAATAGATTGTAATAATAAGTGGTCCATTAATAAGCAAATTATGCTATGTGTCAGCTGTGCTAGTAAAACTGGACCCAGTTGGGCCTGGGTTCATTCAGTTCTACATCCCCTGCAAGAATTAGCAGCATGAAGATAATCAAATGAATGGCCTGCAGTTGTTATATTGGCTACAACTTTGCTGCACTGAAAGTGCAATAGGGGGCACTTTCTGCAGAATGGTGGCTGGCATACCAATGCAATGGGGACTATGCGGAATCAGAACAGGATCATCAGGGCATTTTTCTTGCAGTGCCTTGGCACGCGCATCCTTCCGTGCTGCAGAGTTATTCAGAGCCCACTTTGTAGACTTAGCAGTGTTGGCCAGTGTGTATCCCTCTCTTAGCTTGTTGCACTCGTCCTCCATCAAGAACTGGAATCTCATATCATTCTCTTTGTCGTCAGGATCGTCAGTGCAGTGCACCGGCTCCTTCCTTTGAGAAAATTGACCTCAAAGCTCCAGTAATCAAAATTGACTCTAGATGCAACTGAATGAATAACCAAGCATTTGGTTTGCATCTACAGCCTACTATATGAACCATACTGTTGTGCACAAAATGCTGAATGCACATTTCTTTGTCTACACCCGTGGTACAACGTGAGAATTAGAATTAGCATAGAGAAGTCAGGTGGAAGCGAATCTGAACTGTCTGCAGCTAGCCGACGTTGTTTTGGACTATGTGGGCCATCATTGTCGACTTCTGAGTCTTCTTCCTCAGATTCAACAGCAGAACAAGGCTAGCCTACATCTGACAGCTCTCCCGGGTCTCCTTCCAATGCTTTGTCAAAAATGAGGGCGATCTTTTTGTTCACTGATATTAAGCAGCTTTACATGTAGCAAAGATATTCCTTCCATAGGGTAGGTGAAGACAAACAGTCATAACTTGGGTTTGGAACGCACTACGAACACACTACAACTATGAGGTTGTTCCAAATGAAGCGCTCCATCTTTCTATCTAAAAATATAGAAATTGATTGAGTAGCCCATATTGCCCATTTCAGGCTGTTGCGCAAATCACAAAAGTCACTAAGGTCCTTTTTCATGTGATGCGGCTCATGTACAATTATTAATGGATGTGCATGGCATGTAAATCAGTTGAAGCATTCAATATCATGGATAAAAATTGTGTCAACGTGGAGCACATCATTGGAGACGCTGGAAGCATTGCAGTAGGAGAAATCATGCTTGATCTACGTATTACCGGACTTCACTAGCCAAGAGTTGAAGGATAATTGCCAAACATTTTGACGGCCATGCGGTTGTCTTCATCAGTGGCGGTACAAAACAGAAAGTGACTCACTTTATATAGCCTAAGATGGCGCTAATGTGAGTGACAGCAGGTGAGATGGTGATGAATAAACTTAAGGGGCAGGGTGGGCGGAAATCAGGGAAGCATGCAGAGTACAGAGGTGGTGTCTAACAGGAAAATAAAAGAGTTGTACACTAGGGGCAATGTTCCATCATTTCTGTTTAATGTGTTGGGGTGAGACCTAATGTGAATTGACTCTAATGTAAGTCTGTGGTAGAGATGGGGTTGCTGCTCCAGTACTCTGACGTTATTCCAGTCCACAGGGTGGTGGTGGCTCCATGCGTGCTCAGCCAGTGCTAAGTTTGCACAGTCCCCTGACTTCACCGCCTTCCGGTGCTCCTTCATCCGCTTACTCAGGCATCTGCCTGTCTGGCCTACATAAGTGGCTGGGCAACCTGCACATGGGATCTGGTACATGACTCCAGCCAGCTCTTCTGTCGGGACACGATCTTTGGGTTTTACCAGGAGCTGTCTGAGGGTGGTGTTAGGACGGAATGAGACCCTCACTCCTAGTGGAGTGAGGACTCGGCGTACTGCCTCGGACAGACCACGTACATAGGGGAGGCTGACCACTGGGCCCTGGGACTGGTCATCCGTGTGCCTGGTGCGGGTTGGTGTGGAGTGGGGTTGAATAACCCCTTTTGGGTGCCCATTGTTGATGAGGGCCTGTCTGATGTGTCTGGTTTCCTGATCCTTCGCAGTGACATCTGAGCAGATTGCCCTTGCCCTGCTGTGCAGCGTCTTGACCACCGCAAGTTTGTGGGCCAGTGGATGGTGGGACATAAAGTCCAGGTAACGGTCTATGTGGTAAGCTTTCCTGTACACAGTCATTGAGATGGAGCCATCCAGATCCCGCTGGAGAAGGACATCCAAGAATGGAAGCTTGCCTTCTGACTCCACCTCGACTGTGAACTGGATGCTTGGTTCCACACCATTGAGGTGGTCCAGGAATTGCTGTACTCTTGAGGCCGGGAGAGCTGCACAGGTGTCATCTACATAACGTTTCCAAAACCTCAGGGGGATGTCTGTGGTTGCCAACGCCCTCTCCTCCACGTCTTCCATAACTAGGTTGGCGATGGTTACCGAGACCGGCGATCCCATTGCCGTCCCAAACGTCTGCTGGTAGATTTCTCCACGGGAGGCAAGGTAGGTGGCACCCAAGCAGAACAGGAGAAACCATCTTGGTTAAGTTCAATTCATGACGCTACCAAGTGATTGTGATCGACCTGCTTGATTGGACAGTGCCAAGGAAGCATTGTGCACAAACGAAGCCTACTGACGCTACGGTGAAAGAGGCTGCTCATGGTGCAGGCAGGAAGAAGAAGAAGAAGGTTGCTGAAAAGCCATGGAGTCGCGCATGTAGGCGACAAGGAAAGAAAACGTCACTGTGGTTGGGGACCAGTGCGCCTGCCAGTCAGGAGACAGAAGGAGATGGAGGAGAAGATACTAATGATTCAGTTGAAGAGGAGATGCCCACAAAAGGCTTTGAAAGATGTCACCAACGCTACCAGCCCTCCTATGGATTCTGAAGATAAGCTAAGTTCTTCCCTTTCCCCACCATCACCTGTCCCCCCACTTAATAACATGTGCACCTCATACTCGCCTACCCTTTCACACCATGCACATCCCATGCTTTTCACGCTCACCTGCCCCCTCACACTACACACATACCCCACACTTACTCACCTGGCCCCTCACAATGCACACGTACCCCACACTTACTCACCTGGCCCCTCACAATGCACACATACTCCACACTCTTACTCACCTGGCCCCTCACAATGCACACATACCCCACTCTTACTCGCCCCCTCATGCTACATACATACTCCACACTCTTACTCACTTGGCCCCTCATGCTACATACATACTCCACACTCTTACTCACTTGGCCCCTCATGCTACATACATACTCCACACTCTTACTCACTTGGCCCCTCATGCTACATACATACTCCACACTCTTACTCACTTGCCCCCTCATGCTACATACATACTCCACACTCTTACTCACTTGCCCCCTCATGCTACATACATACTCCACACTCTTACTCACTTGCCCCCTCATGCTACATACGTACTCCACACTCTTACTCACTTGCCCCCTCATGCTACATACGTACTCCACACTCTTACTCACTGCCCCCTCACAATGCACACATACCCCACTCTTACTCACTTGCCCCCTCACAATGCACACATACTCCACACTCTTACTCACCTGGCCCCTCACAATGCACACATACTCCACACTCTTACTCACCTGGCCCCTCACAATGCACACATACTCCACACTCTTACTCACTTGCCCCCTCACAATGCACACATACCCCACTCTTACCCACCTGGCCCCTCACAATGCACACATACCCCACTCCTACTCACTTGCCCCCTCACACTACACACATACCCCACTCTCTTACTCACCTAGCCCCTCATGCTACATACATACTCCATACTCGTCACATCCACCTGGCCCCCACTTCGATTGTCATACGCACGTACCCCCCCACTTCTTGCCCTCACCTTGCCCATTGCACAATTATTTTCACACACAGTCCTCACACACACCAAGTTGCTATTCATTGTATCTGCCAATCTCTCACTGTACATGTCCACCTCCACCTCATTTGTTGTATTCACACACATCTCACTCTTTTTGCTCATTTGGCCCTCAATTGTGACAGTAAATGATGTGTATTATAAACGAGTGATGTGATGAGTAGATTGGTGGTAATTGTACTGTGTTCAGGGCAGGGAGATTAGGGGGTGCCAGACTGGGCTTAGCTGTCGGCCACAGTTGAGGTTGGATGTGACCTGCTGCCGTTGGATGTGGATAGTTTTAATAGTCCTCCATGTAGTTTGTCTCCACCTACTTTACTGTGGCAGATTCCCAGTCTACCTTGTGCTGTGTCTTCCATGCATGTACAGCAATGCCATGAGATGCTGTCAGCCCATTCAATGCTTTGGCAGGCCGGCGTTACCATTTACCTGCAGCACGATAGGGACAGTATCGCTAACACAGATTCGGACCCTATCTAGTTTGTCTGGGCGATCTCACCTTCGACATCATTGTCGCTAGGATTCCCGCACTCCTTAGAGGCACCGGAGTCTGGTTCTAGATTGTTCATCCACTCGGTCAGTCTGTGCAATGCCTCCTCTGCTCGAGGCAGGGCCTCGAGAGCCTCCTCCACGGATTGTTGGCTCATTTGGAACCTCTGAAATACAATTCAGCATGACACTCCAACTTCCTGGCCTTGATTGCACATGGGGCAGGAAGTTGGGAATAGCAGGCCAGACTAAGGCTATTTAGCCTATGGTATGGCAAAACCACCTGGGGGAAAAGCCGTAGGAACAAGGAGGGCCAGTCCATGCAACAAGGAAACCAACACCAAGTTGACGAACCTTGTCAAGGCCTGCAACAGGATGTTCCCCCTTCACCCGCTGCAGCACCAATCATGTCCTTCAGATGCTGAGGGCGTAGACCATTCGGCCCCACTGCCGAGGTGCAAGGGAAGGAGCGGATAGCCTTGCTGACCTCATTACTGACACCTGGAGAGGGGGGATCTGACTTGTGGAGAGAAGGGAGGGGATTTCAGTGTTGGGATGGGGTGCTGGATGTTTGTCCCTAAGGGCTGAGAGGGTTGCCTCGTCAAGTTCCCTGATGGTGTCATCAGAAGATACCAAGCGAACAGTGCCCTTAAAATCCCCTTCCTCAAGTTTTGAGGAGATTCGGGCTGCCAGGGACTCCCAGGACTGATGGGTATGCCTCTGCTGGTGTTTGCCCGTGGGGTGCTGATCTGGGCCAGGGTCAGTCTCCTCCCTTATCAACTGGGATGTCAGGGTTGCCAGACTTCTGCGATGGCCCACCCTCTTCGGGGCCCGAAGGCAGCGAACCACGTAGCAGAAAAGGCGATCCCAGCAGATGGTAGTGTTTTCCCTCACCACATTGTCTAGGATTGAGCCAAGTCTTCTGGCTGCTAGATTGCGGCCAGCCCGGGGAATTCGCTTCAGGATCTTGACGTTCGCGATGGGGTCTGAAGGGCGAGGAGCCTGTGCCGGAGCACTTCTCCCGTTTGTGGAGTGGACCGAAGAGTCAGAGGCCTGGGCAGGTGTGCATCTCAAGCCGAGGCAGCGGTTGGTGACTGGGCCATGCGTCTGAATCAGCCCCAGTCTCGTGACAGGCATCTCCCGATGGCACACTGAGCAGGGAGCGCGTTCCGTTCTTGGGCTGGTTAGCCCATCCCCTGCCTCCCTGGCAATTCTTGTTGGGGATTCCTCGCTCTTCATGGCTGGCATCAACAGGGATCAAGCTAAGCAATCTTCGATCAACTTTAGACAACTTTAGACAATTGACAAGACAAACAGGTCAAACAAACTCTGCTCTAAGTGCTAAGCAAGTACCAGCACGATCACGATCTCGATCACTAGCTCAATCACCTGGTCAAAGGAAGCTGGAACTAACAATAGCTAATGCATCTCATGTGAGTAAGGAAGGACTTAGGTGAGGATCTAACACTTACTGATTGGTGTCAGGTCCCTCACAAGAATCACTGACACAATGTTAAGTGTTGGGCTGACCTTCCTCCCCTTCCCCCTTCCACACACACACACACACACACACACACACACACACACACACACACACACACACACACACACACACACACACACACACACACACACACACACACACACACACACACACACACACACACTTCTTCTATACACCTTGTCCTCGCGAACGTAAGCAGGTCCAGGCGAAAGGCCTGGAACCTGTTTACAGCCAGTTGAAGTTTTTCGTAGGTGAGGACAAGGGGAATTGTTGGGCATTTAGTCAGTTGAGAATTGTTGTTCCGTAGGTGAGGTGGCACGCCTCATGCCAAACTTTACCCTGGACTAGAGGGCTGCTGGGTGCCTGGTCTTTGATGGATGTAGATGGCCTCCCACTCCTCAGCCGACTCAGGCCCAGGGGGTGTGGTGGAAGATGGTTGATGGGCGAAGACCACGGTACGTAGTTCGCTGGACTTGCGATGGTCGGTCTCTGCTTGCAATGTGAGTGGCGCTTTTCGCTGACAAGAAGCCATGACGCACACATGTCCACTCCATTAGGCATCATGGACACCATGCAGCAAAGTGGAAACTGACATACAAATGCTTAAAGTCACACACAAACACATAAGCTCACATACCTACACATGCATGAACTCACGTACGTACATACACAAACATGACATTTTGTGTACCCCATTCATGTGCACTCTCACAAATGCATGTGCAACACATTGGGGCACTCATGGAATGCTCACATGGGTACAATACATACATACACTCCACACATGCACCTTCACAAAACCTTGAACACTTTGTAGCTGCCCATAGTGGG
The DNA here is from genome assembly GCA_964019415.1 of Ianthella basta. Taxonomy (NCBI): domain Eukaryota; kingdom Metazoa; phylum Porifera; class Demospongiae; order Verongiida; family Ianthellidae; genus Ianthella; species Ianthella basta. The sequence continues at coordinate 5,107,511 of OZ025869.1, forward strand.
TTTACCATGATAGCAGGGGCCTTGGATTGTCATTATGGGTAATTGGCATTTTCCTTGTCAGTGGTCTCTGACAAAATCTTAGATTCCTATAGGTCACTCTGTCCTCTTAATGTTGTATATTCCATGTACATACGACCCAGTTTCTGGCTTGCCCGGAGTGGTAGGGTGGATTGGAATGGTGTACTGGTCCAGTACCAATGGCACACGCACACATGCACGCACACACACTCACACACCAAGGGCATAGACACAGCAAAACAGACAAGGGGGATGACACCTGGTAGCAGGCCAGACTAAGGCTATTTAGCCTAAGTATGGCAAAACCACCTGGAGGAAAAGCTGTAGGAACAAGGAGGAAGACCGGTCCATGCAAAGAGGAGGGCCAGCCAGTCCATGCAACAAGGAGGAGGGCTGGTCCATGCAAAACCCAGGTCATTAACATTTGCTGACTTCAAATATATACGACCAGCCCTCCTCCATGTTGCATGGACTGGCCCTCCTCCTTGGTCCTACGATTCTCCCCCAGGTGGTTTTGCCATGCCTTAGGCTTAACTAGCCTTAGTCTGGCCTGCTATCCCCAACTTCCTGCCCCACATGCAGTTGGGGGCAGGAAGTTATTGTATGTGATGTCATTTCAGAGTGTCGCCCATATGCTGAATTGCATAATAATAGACCTTCCATTGGTTGAGTAAACCATGGCATGGTAAAGCATACAATAGCATGGAATAATATATAATGGCATGGTATAGTATACCATGGCATTATATACTATACCATGGCATTATATACTATACCATGGCATGGTATAGTATATAATGGCCAAAGAATAATTTTGACCCATTTGGCACCCCATGCCCCTCTGCATCGATGTTCTACCTTTCAATGCTCAACAGGGGTAGCACGCAATTGTTTGCATTGAGCTTTGCCAACATTTCTGGCATTGCACAAGGTATGTGTTAAAATGTGATGTCAATTCAAAGTGTCATGGACGTGCTGAATTATGCAACAACATTCCGTCTTCCAAACCAAGCCCTGGTATAGTATATAATGACATGATATAGTATATAACAGTATGGTACAGTATGCCATGTCATTGTATACTAAACCAGGGCCTTGTATAGTATACCATGGCATGGTTTAGCAAAGGCCAAAATATAATAAATTTTGACCCATTTGATACCCCATAATAATGAGAAACAGGGATGGTGGCCAGACCCTACAGCTGCGACCAAAAGTCAGGCATGAGTTCATTCAGTTCATCATTCATGTATGCACCACACTCTCATGCAACTGCACATTAACTGTCATGAAAAGATCAAACGTGTGTACATGCAATAATGGTATCTTATCTGTACACCAAAGGTCCAAAATTAATGAAATACATGTTACACTCTGCATGTGTTGAATTTCCATGCATACACAATGGTAACAGGTCACACAAAAAGTCAACTACTATGCAGCCTTCTTTCTTGATGCTGAATACCTCTTCATATACTACAGAAAAAGAGGCAAAATTACACCTTCATAAACATGACCAGCAACAATGCACATACACAGGAACACAGGAACGTACACAGCATTCACACAACAAGCTAGTGACCAAGACCAGAGCTGACAGTACCAGACTGCTTCTTGACCAATTGAGCAGAAGTCACCTGATCATTAGGAAGCATCACTTAGTCTGTCATGAGCTTGTACAGACATACAAAACAGTGTTGTATGCCTAACAACCACATTATGGGTAAGGTGTTGCTGCCTAATTGTCAAAAGTGGCTTGTTATGTTAAAGTGGCTCATCCAAAGAAGCAGTTGACTGTCTTGACTGAACTCAGTATGCCTAATACCTTTCATGACGACATTTTAACAACAAATATATGCACTCAGCCTACACAGACCTTTAACTACACCTTGTTGTGTGATAGCTCGAACAATCTATATATCTCTGTTCACATTTGTTCAGTTGCAGCAATGAGCTTCAACAGCATCACAATTAGCACAGTCAGACCACATCATATACAGGGCTAAACAGTGGTCCACTCATACGAAATTCTTGAGCAAGACACATCTGTTAATGATAAATCAAATGCAGAACATTTTGACCCAGAGGTCTTCGTCAACTGCGTACAGGACCTAAGAATCATCCTGTACGCAGTTGACAAAGACCTCCAGGTTGAAATGTCCTGCATTTGATTTATCATTTAAAAGATGTGTCTTGCTCAAGAATTTTGTATCAGTGTATCAGCAACGCAACTATGAGCCTTTACAGTATCATAAACAGTGGTCATCTGCGGGGCCTCCTACACTGCCTTGCCTGCATGCTTCATAGGTATAGCGTATTGGTAGGTACCACACAGTAGGCTAGAGGCATTATAGCTCGTCTGGCACCGTACATGGACAAGGGCAACCTCTTTGCACAAGTGGTGGTCAGGATATGCTCTAGCCAGGTACAATGGTCTCTGGAGGGTGACACACACACACACACACGCATGCACGCATGCACACACACACACACACACACCTCTTGGAGCCTCTCAGCATACATAGGCAGGATCTTTGCCAAACTGCACTAAACCACACCAGATAGCTAAGTTAAGTGTAACAATTGCTCCTGAATTAAACAAGCGATTTTGCTAAAACAGCCATGTTTGAGAGCTAGTAGCTGGCGCTGTGTTCCACTTCTATTCACAGGGCCAAATTGAGAAGAACAGTATTGCACAATGCACCTGTGTGAGTAGTAGTAGGCGCACAGTGCGACAACAATCGCGCAAATTACATAAGAAATTAAAATGATTATCCAGGCGCCCGAATGGCTGCATAAATTATCGCTGTGAAGTGTTAATGGGACAGAGAGTTAGCAAAGCATGTGAGGTGCACACAACGTACAAGGTAATACAGTGGAACCCCGCCTTGCAGACACCCCTGAAAAGCGGACACCTTGATTATGCGGACACTTTCTAAAGTCCCAACAATTGGCCCTATGCTACCTGTATAAACTTCCCCTTGAAATGCGCCTTGTGCACCACCCTTTACAACTCTGTATAAACCCCACCTGATAATCCGGACATTTCGATCAGCTGCCAGAAAATGGCCGCTCCCTGATTTGCACCGCACCTCTGACAAGTGACAGGAACAGCACAGAAGTTGACGAGTGCTGCAAATTGTCTATACTAAGAGGTTTGAAAGTGTCTTTAACATGGGAAAGTTCAGCGTGAACAGCTACCCTTCAGAATCATCTTCAGAAATGGTGCATGAGTCGAGTACTTGAGCGAACCACCTCTACCTTTGCAAATTCGTCTTATTTTGATACTTTTCGTACATACTAGATGATAGTTTTAACGTATGGGAATTAAGCCGTACCTCTGAAATGCGGACACCCCTATATTCAGGACACTTTTCTTGTTCTGAAGGGTGTCTGCATTACAGGGGTTCCACTGTATGCAACTAGACTTGAGAAGAAAAGGATAATAAGCATGAACACAGCATAGCCCGATGGAAGGAGCTATGTCTGAAGACCTTAAGGCGACCTGTCGAAACAAGCCATGATTGGCGTTGTTACGGTCTGTAGACCTTTGAAATGACTTAGGGCTGAAAAGAAAATGGTGCCACCAGGAATTGAACCAAGTACACCTGGCTTTAGCTGACAGTGCTGTAGCCACTGAGCTAAGACTCCCCGCCGGCAACCACCCGCTTCCCATCCCTTATAAACCATGCTTGAGGTGATCACGGTTTGTTTCGACAGGTTGCCTTAAGGTCTTTGGATGTAGCTCCTTCCATCGGGCTTTGCTGTGCTCACGCTTATTATCCTTTCCTTCTTAACCATTTCCACGCAGAAACTATCCTGTAATCTAGCAACAACTAGACTTCCTTCTCCAAAACATGCTTGAGCCTTCTACACACTTCCAGTTAGGAGTACAGTGTCAGATTTTGAATACATCTTCTTTAAAACAAGATTCACAAGCCTTATTCTCTTTAGGCAGCAACTCATTGAAGAGCACCTTCAGCGCATGTAACCATAACACAGACTGCAAGTACCTGCGCCAAGGGTTCTGAACATTAGAGCTCTTCATTGGCTAAGTATAGTATGTTTGAAGAGGCTTGTTTGGCTAGGTTGTGTCACAGGTAGTCCTCTTAGAAGCCAATAGCCAAAGATTTGATTCTTTACCAACCATTTCGGCAGCTGACTGCTGCTGTCTTCACTGGTGAAGGCAGCAGTCAGTTGCATAAATGTCTGGTGCTTCAGCTAGGGACTTCCAAGAGGACTACTACAGTAATTAGTAAGCTTACCAGTCTGCTACACTATATGTTGATATTGCAGACTGAAAAAACATTGGGATGGGCTAGGGTATAAGACTGACTAGTTACCAACTAGTGACTGACTAGTTACTAGACCCAATGATGCACAGACCTAGCCACACAGAATCATGGAGAACATGCCGCAGTGCAGGCACTCACCTCTTCATACCCGGGTTGATCTGACAGCTCTCTGTTAGTGAACACATTCCCATCCAAGCACAGTAGAGACACATTAGACTCGGCCAATAACTCCAAGGGAACACCTTCCAACGATAACACATTCTCTTCCACTCGCAAAACCTTTAGCCTCACCGACTTGGCGATACTGGATGGTAGTCTAGGTAACTGGTTTCCATTGACATTCAACTCAACCGCACTAAAGTGGCTCATGTCATCTGGCAAACGCTTAATTTTATTACCCGACATGTTAACAAACTCAAGCTTACTCATCTCACACAACACAGCATTAAACTCTTGCAACTGGTTTCCAGACACATTCAGAGTCTTCAAGAACTTCAGGTTACTCAGCTGATCAGGTAAGGCAGCGAGTAGATTGTTGTCCATAGTGATGGACTCCAGCTTGCTACACTGGCATAGAGGTATTGGAAAATCATCTATCCAGGGAGAGAGGTAAAGTTACCAGGTAAGCTGCACTCACAAGTAACACACTGTACTAACCGTCACAGCACACACACACAATAGCTATACAGCAGACTACAGGACATCATGTACACAACTGTACATAATCAAGTTCGCCATAACACTATGTAAGTTGTATGCATGCATGCATTGTGCAATCAGTGTATTCAGGATTTACTTGTGTGAAACATCATTAATGAGAGTACACTGAATATCATAAGATTGTCCGGTACAGTGTTAGTCTTGTGCAGTTAGATATTATCCTACGCTTCCATTTATCATGTATTGACTCCCCATGGGCAGGAGCACTGCACGATAGCAGAAGCAGGGAAATGGCAAGGGCTGTGAGGCCACACAAGACTAGCACTGAGTTAGGCAACAGTAGCTACACGGTGGCACTTACTGAATCGATTTCCACTGAGATTGATGGACTTTAAGTTCTTGAAGAGTGCAATGTCTTCTGGCAACGTTCGCAAGCGATTGTTGGACAGGTCGAGTGTTCGTAAAGTGGCAGCCACTGCCACTAGTTCTTCAGGAAACTACATCAAGTGCATGTGTGTGTGTGTGTGTGTGTGTGTGTGTGTGTGTGTGTGTGTGTGTGTGTGTGTGTGTGTGTGTGTGTGTGTGTGTGCGCACGTTTGTGTGTGTGTACAAATACAAGAGTAGATGGACAAATTGATTCACAATGCATAATATTATCTCACAGCTCATCATACACTGCACACACTCATACCACAACATACAACACACAGAAAGAAAGGCAAGGAGAAACAGGACATGCAGATCAAACAAAACCCACTTATTTGGAGGCACATGAAGTTAATACACCAACCCCCTTTCCCCTCCTCCAAAACACACGCCTATGCCATTGTTCTCCCATGTGAACCAATATCAGGGGAATTCCAGACAAGATGCTGTATTCCCCGATGAAGTTCACTGGGGCAACAGATGCTCGATCTTTGCAGGGGATGCCGTATTCCCCAATGAAGTTCACTGGGGCAACAGATGCTCGATGTTTGCAGGGGATGCCGTATTCCCTGGTGAAGTTCACTGGGGCACCAGATGCCCGATGTTTGCAGGGATGCCGTATTCCCCGGTGAAGTTCACTGGGGCACCAGATGCAGAGGATGCCACATTCATCGGTGAAGTTCACTGGGGCAACAGATGCCCGATGTTTGCAGGGGATGCCATATTCCCTGGTGAAGTTCACTGGGGCACCAGATGCCAAATGTTTGCAAGGGATGCCGTATTCCCCGGTGAAGTTCACTGGGGCACCAGATACAGGGGATGCCACATTCCCCGGTGAAGTTCACTGGGGCACCAGATGTCCAATGTTTGCAGGGGATGCTGTATTCCCCGGTGAGGTTCACTGGGGCACCAGATACAGGGGATGCCACATTCCCCGGTGAAGTTCACTGGGGCACCAGATGTCCAATGTTTGCAGGGGATGCTGTATTCCCCGGTGAGGTTCACTGGGGCACCAGATGTCCAATGTTTGCAGGGGATGCTGTATTCCCCAGTGAAGTTCACTGGGGCACCAGATGCCTGATGCTTGCAGGGGATGCTGTATTCCCTGGTGAAGTTCACTGGGGCACCAGATGTCCAATGTTTGCAGGGGATGCTGTATTCCCCAGTGAAGTTCACTGGGGCACCAGATGCCCAATGTTTGCAGGGGATCCGGATGCCATCACCCACAAACTATCCTGCCAGTTGGTATGCTGTGTACTACGTATACTCAAATCCTTAAAGTATTGTACCATATCTGTAGTATAATGTACATTAAGTGCTTACTCTCTTACAAACTGTTCCCATAATGGTATGTTGTGTACTGCATGGTTGGAGTGAACATCACACTGCAAAAGGGTGTGCTCACTGTGGCAACTAATTTACACCAATTTTGGGTGTGATAGTCACTCTCTATTTTTAAGTGTGGGTCTGTGGTTTAAGTTTACTCCTTACCTTAGACAGACTCATTCCCTCCAGGTTACAAGCACCGGTCTTCTTCGCTTGCTCAACGTGTCTCTCCAACGAGCTGGTACCAGCGCCCATCTTCTTTTTCTTCTTTTTGAAATAAGGAAGAAATTCCAAGCCCCAACCCTCCACGTCCATTCACCAAATGGATAGTACTATGTAGAATTTATACTAGTTACACAGTGTAGTCTATTTATACAGATATAGCTGCACATTGTATACAGTATGCACATTCTAACGCGTTTTACCTCGTTTGAATGAAGTGTTAATAAAATGGCTGTCATTCGGACACGCGGGGGAGCTGGAGATGATCCTCCACTGTTTGACGTCCTCTGTCGTCTAAAGACAGGAGAAGAACACCCCGCCAGTGTTATTCTATTAATGTAAAGATTATTTGAAGAGGTATTCCCAGTGATCTTACTTCCGTGGCTAGGACCATGGCTAATGGGCGTGGCCGGATTTTAGCGGTAAATCCTTCCCTACAGTTAAGCCGGTTTTACGTGCAGTCCAACAGAATGTGAACCAGGACAACCTTCTTCCCTAATTGAACACTTCCCTTTCCATTTGAGCGTGAAGGTTGAGTTGGAGTCGGTGATGCTGCCTTCAGATCCGCAGCGGATAGTTTGGTGGTGTCTTTCTGTTACTATGATAAATTGTTTCTGCCTTAAGAGACTGTCCAAAGCTTTCTTCAGTACCTCTAAATAAAGCTCAGTACTCTCAGTCCCGCTATCCAGTCTCTTTGGCTCCATAGTGAGGGAATCTTCCAGCTTACGCCCCCAGCCTTTCCTAGCACTGGCTGATGGACGTTCCCAGTAATGAGCTAGCGGCTACCTGACAGATATAGGCTGCAGCCAATGGATGTCCTCATCGAAGTCTACTGTAGACTATGAAACACATTCCATATGATATAAGAATGGTGGATTGCTGTTGCATTTGTAGCACATCTAAGCAATGCAAGGGGAGGCACAGGAAATTATAATTATAAGGAGTTGACCTGTTTTTTTCAGAGCACAATGCCAATGACTTACAGTGTCTGACAGATGTGCTAACAATTACTTAGCTTCTATTGTAATCTATGCAATCTATTCTGTGCACATCTCTGTCCGAATCTCTTCCCTTTGTGTGAACTGCTCTTGCCAACACAGTGCTGTGGTATTTGCTATGACAAAGAGTGCACAATCAGAGTTACCACACTGCTGCTGTGCAGTAATGAACCATTGCTGACATTTCAGTTTCAGTTTGAAATGGCAGTAACTTGATGCTGTATAGGCTTTGATCCTGTTGAATTTTTAAGCTTCTTGGCCAGGACAAGTGTATCCTGCAGACCATTCTGGATTGGACGGTGTTTTGTTATTAGCTTGTTAAGCAAATGGATGTTCTTGTCATTTAGCCAGTTGCCCTCTGTCAGCTGCTCTTTGTCTTGTTAAGTTCGAGGTGTTGTATCTGATATGGTATTAGTGACTCTTGTGCACAAGTAAGCTCGTCTTTATCAACCACTGTCTCCACTTGTTGCTACTGCAGCTGCTACTAGCTGTCTTATTGATTGATCAAGATAAAATGTGAAGTTCTGTTCTATTTCATATTTTAGTTCCTATTTCTGTTCTCTGTTTCGTGAAATAGCACCAGCCTGCATATGCTCCTTTTCTTGGGCTACCCATCCAGACATCAGTCATGCGTGGTCATGACATCTGGAGGAGCGGTGCTACTAATCAGCACTTAGTATGAGGCCATCATGGTAGAACTAGCTCAGCTGAGCAGGTCTAATTTAGTAATGAATGTACTTGCAGCAAACTACTTAGGCGGTTTGGGGCCTCGAAGCCTTTCACAGGCTTGCCCAATTGTTTCTGTGCATGCTTCCCAGGTTGGTTCAAATTCTACTGGGTTTTCCCAGAAGATGGGGAACTGCTGAAGATGGTCTTTTTCAAATCGTCAAGCAATTCTGCAGGAAGTGCTGCATATTGCTGGTACCCCATAACCATGCATTGCAACATTAATGTGTCGCCAAACTAAGACTGGCGTGCAAGCTCTGGAGCTAGTTTAGGTGCTTTGTGTAGTGTCACTAAAACACGATGCTTTCGAAGGACTTCAGCTGGTAATATAAGTTTGTGGGTGGTAGTTGTGGTGCTTGCAGATGGAGTAGTAGCTGATGGAGGAGCCTGGCTGGCTGGCAGGCAGGTGGATAGGGTGGCTGGATGAAAGTCAAAGTGGCCAACAGGTTGGCTGGTTGGCATGCTGTGTGGCCTGCTCACTAGGTAGGCTGGTATACGTGGTCGGCTCACTGGGCAGGCTGGTTGTTTGGCTGGTAAACATAGTGTTTGCAGGCAGGTAGGTTGTTTGGCTGGTAAACATGGCCGTCCCACTGGGCAGGCTGGTTATTTGGCTGGTGAACATGGGGGTTGCAGGCAGGCTGGTTGTTTGGCTAGTAGACATGATTATGTGCTCCCCCCATTCGTTCTGCTTCTTCTCTGCTCTTCTCTCCATTCTGGAGACCTCTGGCCATTCCCTTTCAAAAAATGCCTTCAATTTTCTTGGACAGGTTTTGTCAAATTTCAATGACTGCACTTTTGATTTCAGAGTGTGTTGGGCAGGAACTTGATGAATAGAGTCGTTTGAAGACATCATAACAATAATAATATGCATGGTTATGTTGTAAGAGTGTGTGCTATTTATATAAAGTCTGTGCAGGATAATGGCTGCTCAGTTGGTGTACAGAATTCTGTTGGCAGCCGAAATGGCAGATGTGACTCCTTCCTCGCGAGGTCATCTAGAGACTTGTTCTCCAAGGTATCCAGATGCCTGAGTCTGAGTGGGCTGGAATTTGAAGGGTCACTGTTTAGCTAAGTAGCTATCAGTCAGAATTTTCATATGTTTACGCTATGAAGATACTCCTTGGCTTTCATGTTACTACCATCTTCTGAAAACGGCACTCTCCAATCAAATAAAGATTTAATTGTAGCAACATATGGAGTGCATATGAAACACACTGAAATCTCTTCAATGCCATCCTTTCACATTTAATTGTTTTATTAGGTTAGGTTAGGTTAGGTTAGGTAATCTTATTTGACGTGGGAAAGCCACTAGCCACAGGCTACTCCAAAGGCACCCACAACATAAATGGAGAAAAAGGGTGGGATGAAGTAAATGAAAAAGATGCATAAGTGGGAAAAATTTGTGATTTGAGTTGAGTTAGATACATTTGTCAGATATTAGGTTAAAAGAGCAAAATCAATAATTGTATGGTACATGCAGAAAAGGCAGAGAAATGTATGCGGGAATTCATGCAAAATGTTTATACAAAGAAAAATTAGCTCATCAAATTGTACAGTTTGCAGAAAGTAGAAAAGTCTTTGGACACCCAAACATGGCTAGGTAGGGATCGCCACGCCAAAGCACCTGCAAAGCTGAAAGCTTTTTGTCCAAAGGAGGAACGAGTTACAGGGAGGTTGAGTTGCTTCGTGGTTGATGCACGTGTGTAGTGGGTTGATGGAGTGTCAAACAGGCATGACAGGTACGGAGGAGACAGGGAGTTCAAACACTTGTACATTGTTTGACACATGTGAAACTTTCTTCTGTCGCTTAAGGTTGTAAATTGAAGCTCCTGTCTAGCAGATGAGGCAGAGTATAGGCGAGGCTTGTGAAGGACAAGACGACAACCATAATTGAAAAGAGTATCAAGACGTTTAGCTTCAGAAGTGGTACAGTTGGACCACACGACATCACAATATTCAAAGGTCGGAATGACATAGGACTTGAAGTAAAGTAGAAGAAGGGATTTAGGAAGAAACCATGATAGACGCCGAAGTAAGTTCAAACTGCGAGAGACCTTTGTGCTGATGTGGGCAATGTGATCACCCCAGGTCAAGGTGTCATTCAAGAGCACGCCAAGAAACTTCATCACTCGAACTTGTTCAATGGGAAGACCATCAATAAACAGCTCCAGGTTACCATCAACTTTCTTCCGTGATGAGTGGATCAGCATACACTTTGACTTCAGAGCATTAAGCTTTAGACCATTTTTCAGCATCCAAATGTTGGCTAAGTTGAGGCAGAGTTGAAGAGAAGAATTCAGGGAAGGAAGATTATCACTAGTGATGTAGATGGAAGTATCATCAGCAAAAAGGACAGTGGAATCTGGGGGAAGTGCTTTGGGAAGGTCATTGATGAATGCAGAAAATAAGGTAGGACCAAGAACTGAACCTTGTGGGACACCAGAGGAAGGGTAGCCAACTGAAGAAAAGCTGTCACCAACACGTGTCACCTGAGATCTATTAGAAAGATAAGACCGAAACCAAGAAACTGTAGTGGAAGACAGGCCAAGGAGAGAGAGTTTAGCAAACAGAAGGTCATGGTTAACAGAATCAAAGGCTTTGGAGATGTCAAGGAAAACAACACCAACAAGCTGTTTTCTATCTAGCGCCTTGTACCAGGAGTCAGTGCAGTGAAGGAGAAGTGTTTGAGTTGAGTGCTGAGGGCGAAAACCAGATTGAAGAGGGAAGACAAGATTGTTGGAATGCAGGTGAGAGGACAGTTGCTCATTCACACATCTTTCTAACAGTTTACTGCAAGCAGGAAGAAGAGAGACGGGCCGATAGTTAGAAGGAGTAGCACGGTCCCCACCTTTGTGCAGAGGCATGATTGAAGCACACTTCCAAGGTTGAGGGAAGACAGAAGAGGAGATGGAGGAGTTCAGAATGGAGCACAAGGGGTAGCAGATAACTGACTTGGCAGCAATTAGGGTGGATGAAGGAATCATGTCAAGCCCAGTGGTGCATCGTGGTTTAAAAGTCGAAAGAGTTTCTTCACACCATGCAGGAGTGGTTGGAGAGAGATTTAGGACAGGGACTAAAGTAGCGTAAGTAGAAGAGGACAAAGCAGTGTCTGGACGTGAGGCCTTGGAACTGACTGCGACAAAGTAGTCGTACAGCACATTGGCGAAGGACTTATGGTTGGGGATGATGGAAGTCCCACAATCCATTTGGTCCTTTCTGCAAGCTTGTTTAAGTGATTTCCACAGGGTGGAGGGATGGGTCTTGGTGGAAATGAGGTGAAGGAAGTACTCCTTTTTGGCTTGCCTCTGTAAAAAGACCACACGGTTTCTTTGTGCCTTGAACTGAGCCCACAGAAGAGAGGATGGATTTCGCCGGTGGAGTTTGAGGAGTCTGTTTCGTTTGTCCATCTCATCCCGGATTGATTTTGATATCCACGGGGCAGGATTCTTCTTCACTCGAACAGACTTGATTGGAGCATGGACTTCAAGGACCTCTTGGAATAGGGTGTTGAAAGCACTCACTTTGTCATCAACATCATCAAACAGGTCAATAATGCACCATGGCACAATCCAGAGATCTTCGAAAAAATCAGCTTCAGAGAAATGCTTAAATGATCTACGCTTAATTGAAGATGGAGCAGATTTCAACACAGGAAGGGCAAGGTCTAGGAGAATGGGAAGATGATCAGTGATAACACAGTCAAGAACCAATGAACTGGAGATAAGGACATCCGGGGTGGTAATAAAGAGATCAATGAGTGAGGTGGATGATTCGGAGATTCTGGTGGGCTGGGAGATTGGTTGAGTTAAGGAGTGAGAAGCTAGGAAGTCATGGAATAGTTTGGTGTTAGGTTTGGTCAAGTCAGACATGTCAATGTTCAGATCGCCACAAGCAACAACATACTTTTTAGCAATGGACATTGACTCAATACTGGAACAAGCATCATATATTGACTGACACGGAGAACCAGGGGGACGATAAAAACAACCAACAGCAAGGGGAGATGGAAACAGACTTGATTCTACAGCAACCCATAATGACTCAAGACCAGAAGCAGGAGTATCTCGCGACAGAGTTGAGCAATCATCAGCTCATCAGCAGTAGTGTTTTCCTCAACGGAAGAAGCAACAGTGCCTTCTTCAAGCTCTTCTGTACTTCGAATGAGATGCCGAGGCCATCTTGCATACATCCCTGTTTTATCTGTAGAAGCCAGTAGTACCTGGAGTTAGCTCAATCTGTCCTGCATTGAAGAGGGGTTCAAGGAGTCTGGAATGTGACTTCATAGCATCTGCATTACCTAGAGTACACAGTCCTTCTCTCAACTAGTCTAGTTCTGCTTTGCATTTGAAGATGATGTGGTGAAGAGAAACAGCCTTCACCAATGATGGTCTATCATCTAAACCAATGAAGACGGGTGGTTTTGTGTAACTACAATTTAGCAGCATGTCTGCAGCATCCTTGCATATTTTTCGCATCTCTTCATTAGTATTAGCAACACAAATTTGATACAAAGTGAAGCACTAATAAACTCGGGTTCGAATCCAGTTTCTTAATTCGGATTACGGCATCCGTGTGGAAGGGGTATGGGTGCTCCTGCTATCTCCACCTTTAGATTTCTCTGCTGCCATCCTTCTTCCTCCTCTGTACTGTCTCTGTTTTGGTGCAGTCACAGATACTGGCAATAACCGGTACCGTGACAGGGTGATGGTGTTGTCACAGTGAAATGATTAAGTTGGTGTCCTTGTGTTGCACTATCTTAATGTTTCCTCTTGTAGCCAGCCCTTCCTTTACATTAGGTTTTAGTTGCTTTGGAAAGCCCTTACAATTTGCTCGCAAAGTTCCACACCCATACAAGCCAGTGCACCAGAGGTCTAGCAGGAGATCCACACTAGAGAAAAAGTTGTTAGGTGGAGCTTCATGAGTTGATGCACATATATTTAGCACTCAGCAAAAATTAGGAACAACACAATCAACATTCACAAGTAAAACTGACTTACTCTCAAACTGTGTTCCTCCTTCCGCCTTCCTTCCTTCTGTACAACTATTCAAATTCTCCTTCTTTGCCTTGACTCTTCTACCTGGCAGGTCTGATAGTACCTCTTGGCAGCATCTGATGTGGTAATAAGACAGCACTTATTCATCAGGTTCACAATCAAAGATTATAAACGTAGTCATATCTTATCACAGCGGATAAGCTGAAAGGCACTCCTGGAGCAGTAGATTACCTGGAACTGATACGGGTGTGGGACCAGACTCCATTTGGCCAGACGTATGTTCAACCAATGGAGGAGCGCTATTCAACAGTGGAAAGGAATGTCTGTCGGTGAAGCTGGAGATCCAGGCCTTTCGGGTCTACTTACTGGGGAGGCCTTTCAAGATCCAGACTGACCCATGGTGGCTATAGGTGTAGTCTATTGTCTGTCTTCACATATCCCAGTCCGCTAGGCTGTCTTAGGGGTTTGTAATATTGTATAGCAGGCCACACTGTTGCAACGTACATCACTGATTCAGAACTATTATAGCTAGTGCTAGTCATGCAGCCTGGGCTTGGTGAGTTGGACAGCAACACTTACCAGACCTTTAGAATGTTTACACAAATAATTCAATAATGGCATAGACACAGATGTGGCGGTACGCGCATGTCCCTGGGAACTTGTAAGCCCCCGTATTCCATGACATGCATATGGGGACCTCGGTCCGAGGAGTTGAGGTCGGTGCCCGGTGGGAAGAGGTGGGGGGCAGTGGTTCCTCGAGAGGCGGCTCATCCACTCCCCGAGGGCATGCTGTGGATTTATGAGCGGTGCTGCAGCAAAACTGACAGACCGCCATCCGGCAGGTCTGGCAAGCAGCCATGCAGGCATACAAGCTTGAATCCACGCTCGTCCAGTTAGTGGTCCACTGCGCTGCAGCTTGCATCCTGAAGGCTCGGTTGTACATGCGCCAGCCGTCACTGTAAAACTGCAAGTGGGCCTGGATGATGATGTTGGCATACAACATCATGTGTGGGAGCATGCCAGGATACAGCTGGCAAAGGGTGGCAGTGTACTGGTTAAAACAAAGCAACCACATATAAATGTCCTCTATTGTCTTTCGGCGCCGCTTCTCCTGCACTGGGCGGTAACAGCAGCTCAGTGAGCAAGCTGAAGGTTTTGGAGTCACTGTCTGATATTATCTGGGTGTAACGCAAGTTGTGCCGGCTCTCGGATCTCCTCCACATTGTCAAGGCACCTTCACACTCCATGGCAGGAGACGAGCCCTGAAAGTTCGCTACACATTCATGTCTTGACCTCCAAGCTGCATACTCGGCAGTTCCAGCTCGCTTCCTCCATTTCTTGCACTCTGTGCACATCTTCGACAATGTTTCATAATCTAGAACTTGTCCGGTCACCAGGGAAATCACCACAACTACACCATGTAGGGAAGTAAACCCCCTCTTGTGCCACGTGCCATCACATGTAACAGTTGTACCCACCATACCATCTGTTGATGGGTTTGCTAGCGATGGATCTTCCGTGTGGATACGCATAACTTCTTCTCCTGCAGTCTTCATACTTGCATATGCTTCTTCTGCTGCTGCAGCACACAACCGACGAGAGTACTTCTCATATGTTCTGCTGGACATGTAGCCTGGCATGTTCAGTATTGCAAAGAATTTTCTCATTGCACTTCGTCCTCTACCGATAAGTCGCGAAGCTAGGACTGCGCATTGATTTAGCTCCTTCTCTTTCACAGATGATACGAGTGGGTAGGTTACAGTGTGCCTCGAGTCACACTCAGTGCAGCATATCTGAAGATGAGCTGCTAGGCCTTGTCTTCCGCTGATGGATTCCTAAATCTGTAGCTGCCCTTGACACTTAGAGCACATGGGTGCCTTTCCAAGGGTTTGTGCAAGTGAAGGCAAGTCAATCATTCTGTAGCCCTCACAATGATTCGCACTGTCATCTTCATCTGTGCTGCTAGAACTTGCAGTTGAACTGCCACTGGCTGTTGTCTCCGTATTCGAGCTAGAGGAGCTCGCAGAATCGCCCAAATTGTTCGAAGAATCGCCGCTGTCAACTGTCGGCTTCATCAGTGAGAGTTTCTTCGCACTGGCTGTAGTCTCCGCCGACTCGCTCGCTGATACGCTGGACCCGCTAGGTTGCGCCGTACTTGATGCGCTTGAAGCAGCGCTTGTTGTGCTGGTAGTACTGCCCGGTTCGCTGACAGGTTGCAGCTGCGGGTTAGTTCTTTGCCTCTTAGCGGGAGATGAGCATACCAGTTGTGGTAAGCAACACTGTCTTGTGCCATTCTTGCCTCATCAAATAACTGCTTGATCACTTTAGGATTGAATCCTTCCTTGGCTTTGATGACATTGGAGTAGTCCCGCAGTGTACGTTCTGATGGCAGAACCAGCATGCTGATGTCCTCAGGTTGTGGTATGTAGCGCTAGACATCATGTGCAAATTGAGGCACCACTTGATAAGTGGATGCTATCTACATTGCCGTGGATCTTTGCAGGACTGGGCCATTAACTACTGCTCCCAGAAAATCACCTTGAAGCTGTCATTTGGCAAGGCCTTCTGAAGAGCCCTTGATGTCGTTTCCATGATGTTGACGAGGTCAGCATCAATGCTTCCATCAACTGGCAAACCCTGCTCCTGCTCCTGCTGCTGCTGGAGCTGTGGTGGTGGTGGTGGCAGGCTAGGTAGCATCAGTTGCTGCAGCCCAGTCTGCTGCTGCCCCTGCTTCTTTCCATGTTGCCCCTGCCCCTTGGTCTTATGATGTTGTGAATGCTGTCGGAGTAGCTTCTACGGGTGGTTCTGACCTTGGCCCACTGGCTCATACTCCATTGCTTCTCCAAACTTTTCAGCCATAGCCATAATACCACTTGAGTGTGAACAGAGCCTGATATAGCTACTTATATATATGACATTATTTGTGCAGCTGTAGCCATGGTGGCTATATATGTAGTCTATCGTCTATCTTCACATATCCCAGTCTGCATGGCTGTCTTAGGGGTTTGTAATATTGTATAGCAGGCCAATGACACTGCTGCAACGTACATCACTGATTCAGAATTATTATAGCTAGTACTAGTCATGCAGCCTGGGCTGGGTGAGTTGGACAGCAACACTTACCAGACCTTTAGAATGTTTACACAAATAATTCAATAATGGCATAGACACAAAGGAATTTCCTTGTGTACGGCATGTTCAGTTTTGTTGACTCCCAGATGTTGCAAGACGTCCTTAATAATACGATTAAGATGCTCCATGTGGAGGTCACAGGGGATGTTGCACCCTTCCCTACCATGGACATTGACAAATCTTGAATACAGCACCTGCAGTGCCATCTGTGGTGATAAGTAGTAGTAGTACTGACAAAAACAGTTGAATGCTGTGATTGCATTATTCTTACTCTGCGATGCTTTGAATAGCAGTAGCATGTATTTCCAACATCGCAAAATGCGCAAGCCATCACCTTTAATTGCATCATGAAATTCCATGTAAAGCAGCCCCAAAGTAAATACTTCTCTGCTGTATTCAAGCACTCTATCTCTAGTTGCTGCAGAACCTACACATATTTGTGGCATTACAAGTGATGCATGCAGGCAGCTGTCCATTGAAGTGGTATGACATTGTGGCACGTACTGGAATGCAAGCCAAGGTTGAAAAACGTGCTGACAACATCCTTTGCCGGTGTCATCAGTAATCCCTTCCTCTGCTCCGGGGGCATCTAATGAGTGTCTGGGAAAACATACTCGTCAGAGGCTCATGAAGTGATCCTATCCCTAACACATCCATGGAAGCAGCAACAATGTGTGCCCCCACAATCGTGAAGAAGTCCTCAATCGTTGAACTTGTCCTTGGGGGATCGTGTGACATTGGATCTGTTGACTGTGTTAACACAGGAGATACAGTGTACCAGAATCCTGAAATTATCCTGTCTTGCACAATCTCTTCCAAATCACCTGTGCATGCATTGAGAAAACACATTTTTACCCTTACACTTACAATTCCTAGCATAAAACTATGACTATACATACAATGCAAATGATAATACTTACGGACAGAAAGATGCCTTTTGTATGCCAGTCCTCACAGCAGGGGGTCAAGCTAGCTAGTGCATCAGATGCATAGTTCGCATTCATTCTTGCTCTCTGGCAGGAGCGAGCCGTAGCACAGTCAGTTGATCTCTACCGAGAAGAATGCCATGCAGATGGTCCTCCGTCGTCCTATGTCGTTGAGCTTCCATGCATGGGTGATTCGAGTCCTCTCAATTACTTTCTTTGGCACCTATTGATGAAGCTCATCCATAATATCGATCATCTCAGCATTTTTCTGTTCATTCTGGGCACTAGTGTTCCACATTTTGGTCAACAAGCAGATTCGTTGTACACACTACTGTGGACCTCTGAATTCTTGTGTGTTGAAGGCATCGGTATTGTTGTATGAAGAAGCGTTTTGTGAAAATAGCTGATCGCAGCAAATTTGTTATGGCCTGCTGGTATAACGCTGAAGCACATGAAGCTCAACACTGATTGGTTTACAGTCTCCATTTCCCAAGTGAATAGGTATTTGTTCTTATTTGTAGAGGATGCATTGTCCTATACGCATATGCTCTTGATCCATTGGTAGCTAGCTGCTTATTCATGATGGACCCGGAATGAGGTGACTGTGCAAGGTGCCTTCACACCTTTGCTTGCATACGTGTTCCTTAGTATTTCACCAATCCATTGACGATTGTCTGTGACGATTGTGTGTGACCTGTGCTGGGATTAGGTGAATATAGATATGTGAGTTGTGTAGGACAGTTGTTGATAACCTGGAGCTCTTGCTTTGCATGCTTTGGGTAGGGTTTCCTGGCCTTCAATGTGACTGTGTAATACAGCCATCCACACGATACCTTTTGACCCCTTTATACATGGGGCATGTTCTATAAAATAACACCTCTTCTTTGCCACCTATTGAAAATTTGATCATGTAGTCTTTGCTAAAATTCCTTATTCCTAATTGAACATCATCCCACAAGAAGTGAGGATGGTTGGGAGAATACTGAGGCAGTTTAGCAATGTCACTGCAATACGCAATAGCCTGTTGCATCCCTGGATATTGGTATTGTTCTTTGTCTGTTATTGGCACCCAGTTTTCAACATCGCTCATAAGTTGCCGTACTGTGTGTAGTGTGTGTGAGCCTTACTGATTTGTTTCTTCTCCATCACTACCTTTGAATCCAGGCCTGTCAGATACAATCAATTTGTAAGTGCTGTGGCCATAGAAAGTATCCGCACAGCAGCGTGCACCTGACATGGTCCACTTAATGTTATACGTTTGCACAAGCAATCCATGTTTTGATAACATCATATGTTGTAATTGAAACATGGCCAACTAATAACGGACAATGTGACAGCAGGCAACTACCAGCAGTTTCCCTTGCCATCTTCTAAGAATTACATAAAGCTGCAAAAGAAGAGTAGGAGGGAGCTATAAAAGTGGTGAGGCCTAATGACAGGCTCTTTCATTTGATTACTGCTACAGATTTGCTGAGAACGTTCTGTGGTAGGAGGACATTTTCAGCCTGACTGTCATTAAGTATGGAGTGTCCAGAAGTGTTGCTGTGTATTGTAGCACAAACTGCATGCTGCTGTTTACAAACAGCCTGGACTGCCACCTTCCTGTCGATGTCTATTACACTGTGTAATGAATGATAGGCACCATTCCAGAGAATGATCCTGACCAACCCTAGTCTGGCCCGCTAGCCCCTGCGTCTGGCCCCCGATTGCGTGTGGGAAGGGAAGGTAGGGTCTAGCAACTATTGTCAATTTCACACCTTGCCCAATCTTTGTCGAGGGTGTTTACTAGAGACTTGGTACAACAGTTACAGACATTGGCTGCCAACTCATACCTCCTACTAATTAGGAGCACTTCTGTCTATAGAAAGCTCCTCATTAGGTTATTTTGAATTCTATCAATTTATGCAAAAGGTTTGAAACCCTATAGGAAGCTACTATATTCAATAATTGACTACTAAGGGTATTGTATAAATGTGTAAAAACTTCATAAGCAAATACCCCACTACCTCTGGCCTTAGCAATTAAGTGATTTGCAGCCCTATTAGCTAAGAGAGCTACGCATTGCCATGAACATCATCATGAAGAAAGATGGATCAAAAATAGAACCCCCCCCATACAGCAGTCCCTTCCCATTACTACATAAATAACATAAATGCATAACCCAACACAGCAAGTCATGGCTGTATTCTGCTACTTGGTCTGGGCATTTTCCTCCTGTCTAAGGAGGGGCTAACTAGCAGCAAGACACAGACATGGCTCCAATATATACCGATAGAGAGACTCGCAACCTGCAGGTAGGGCACAACAAGGGGACACTTAGGGTGTGGGTCAATATGGGACCCGAGGCAGAGGATTTAAGAGCTTTCAAACTTTTTGGAAGTACGCACTAGACATGGCCCTACACATGAATACTCACCAAACGTTGGAAGAACCGATCTTAGAAACAATCCAGAAGGCGAGGTCCTTTGATATGCAAGATTAGGCAGCCCAAATCTGTGTCCATTCCTGTCAGTGTACCCACATGTTCTGTACAGGCCCAGAATTGCGTCATGCACTTTATCAATGATGTAGCGAATGCTTCTGCCACCTCGCAGAGCCGCTGCCAGAAGTTGTCGTAGCCATGGTGCATCATTCTCACTCAGCGAAAGAATTAATTGTTTGTGAGCTTCAAGTGACTTTGCAGTGTGACTCAATTTACGGGCCTGATCCAGACTGGTGAGCCAGAGTTCTGAGCACTCCTTCCTCAGGGTCTCCACATATTCATGTAGCTGATTGTACGTTAGAAAGCAGGTGATTCACGTGTGTATCAGCTTCATGAGCTCTGCTCACAATTTGCTGTACAGCTTTCGTGTGTGGTAGCATTTGACATGCTGCACATGCCTCCCCAGATACTTTTACTGTGCCACTGCAACTATCAGAGAACAATGCGTTCTCTGAGAAGGTGAATGCTAGCAGAAGCTGAAAAGGGTAGTTAAAAGCAAATGCATGAGGCACATTTGCTTTGTAACCACAGCACTGATATGATCTTTTGCACTGTGTGTCGTCATTCAGCTCGACTATGTTGTCAGAGTGGCTGCTAGATTTACATCCAACTCGTGGCATGCCTCTTCGTAGAGTTGGAATAGCCGTTTAAAAACACCTAGACTAATGTGTAAGGCTGGTACACACACCTGTATTGATGTATGTATAATAATTGCAAAGGATAAATTAAAATTGCACATACTTATTAATACTAGGCTTGTTTACCTAATCCGGAGGGATGTTGAAAAGGTTTGGCTGGATAACATTGTAGAAGAATTTTGCCTGCTTCAAATTACTTCCTGCTGCCCTAAATTGAAGGTCTCTCTGTACTGTCTTCGTGGTTCAAGCTGGAGATTGTCCTCTCACAGCAACGGGAGTCTTCATCTCTTGTGAGATGATGGTGCACCACAGACGACAGTGCCGAGTCAATGAATGTGTATATTCTACATTACTTGGACTACAGATGGAAATGATTCAATGGTAGCCCTTGCTGATGAAGAGTCACCATCCTGCCAATTCAGAGCAATCTGGCAACCCTCATCCTTTGCTTGCTTAAACAATATACACATGCAATATGATGTTAATGCTTTACAGCAATAATATTATAGTGATAGTCATGAATTTTGCTCACATTGTCCAGAATGGCACATTTGCACGAATCACACTGCTCCTTGCACCAGTCATCTGTGTGTCCTTTGAAGTGCATTTTATCAACAACAATCTTCAGCGCTGCAATTTGCCAAGATGTCCTGGTTCTTGACTGGCATTTTGGATTCTCTGCAAATCTCTTATAAGGTGGCAGCCATCATCATAGCATATGCACTCTGTAAATATGAAGATGTGAAGTCAATTAGTGATGTTTGGTCACATCACTATTAACTGAGATAGACTTATGTAGTGAAGTGAGGTCAACTTCATTTCCAGGCAAGAAATCATGAAGGGCATCGTAAACCTGGCTTTTGGATTCTGCAGTAAATAGCTCACTTAGCAGAGTCACCACACCACAAGGCCAGGTTCCAGCAAGTATACCTGTAAGTATATAATGTATAGTTCAAAGAAAAATAATGAATGACTGTGTATGAAAGACGGTATAGAAGAAAAGCAAACATTAGTGTGTCAAATACCTGCTGAGTGCTGATTCAGGCGAACTTGCTTGTCATTCTCTGTATTGCATTTGAGAATGGCACACACATCAGCCTCCTCCAAAGAGACCCTACAGATTAGGTAGGCATTTTTCTGGTAAAATTCAATTCTTATTAGTAATAAATCAGTCACAACACAGTGATGATACCTTCAATTACACACTCCTTCATGGAGGTTGTAGAAATAATATACAATAATATAATAGAAATAACACCACCTCAATTACTTCCTTTTCATTGATCACACTGAGAAATATGTTGGGTCTGTTCGGGGGTGCTGCTATAACTGTTGGACTTCTCATGTGCAAGATGGAAGTAGCAGCTTCACATACTAAGCTGCTAGCAGTTGCTGTAAGTGCAAGCACATTCATACTGCTTGGTATTATGCTCCTCAGCTCACCAAGCCCTCAAGTAGTCGAGCCAAAACGACTCACCCCTGGACATACATAGGAATTGAGAAGTTATATAGACTATAATATGTCTTACTGACACCTCATTCAACTGTTCCAGCTGTGCTTGCTGGGACTACATAAATGTAATGGCTAATACCATTATGAAAGATCACATAGCTATAACGCACCACTTTTTGATGCAATGTGTTTCATCCACGACTAATGTCACTCATTTGCTCTGGAATGATTCTGGTTAAAGCATGTCTCTTATCCCCATTCCGTGAAAGAGGTTCTCTGGTGTCAAGAACACAAGGCTACGTTGGGCCTTCCCTCACACAATTCAAAGCATGGACATCATGTTGAATCTCCCCTAAGAATTCTGCAGAGATGCCTTTTGGAAGGAACCTTGCCTTTTGGTCTACAATGAGAGATGCCAAAGGACTAACTATCAAGCAATCGATGTGGGCGCTGTGTGTCCCCTTAGGCGATTGAATAAAGAGGGCAGAAGGCTGTAGATTAGGGATTTACTAAATCCTGTTGGTAAAGACGCAAAAATGTGTCCTGAGACAATCTTCTCAATTGTGGACAACTGCTCCTCATATCTCCTCCTCCTCATATTTGTGCTTCTGCGCAAGTGATCAGGTCCCCCTCACAAGCTACTGCCATTGTCTCGCTCGCAACCCTTCAAAGCGCTTGTTAACTGTTATCAATTCCCCGAAGTCTGGGGGGAATGAAACATCCTTACAGTGTAAAAATGAACAAAAATGTGCATGCTCTGTAGAAAGTATGTGTGCATGCTCACTTATCTCTTCCGACTTGTCTGGATAGCATGCCATTTTTTTATTATATTATGTTATATAGAATTATTATTATCTAATAATTATGTACTTGATGCAATGCAATGTTATATGTAATTATAGTATAATATAATGTTAGGCTTACTAAGTATATGCATGCAAGCTGGTAAATCACACTATATATGCCTGGGATGGAATTTGGTTGTTGTTCATCAATGATCAGTTGAGACACGGTCTTTTTCATTGTACAGTACAGAAGGCCAATCCTCTGCTTGCAGTGGCTGTGCTTCCAAATATGGGTATGTTGCCAACCATTCTTCTTTGAAGTTGTATTCCCCCTCATTCTGCTCCGTTTCATCGTATTCTGCTCTTCCCTGATGGCCCATCTAACAAATTTTTTTAGGCAAGCAACATTCTAAAGGTGGTCCAACAACCCTTACCGCAGCTTGATAACCATTCAGAATGCGGGAAGACTTTTGGAGACGTCTATCCAGCTTAGCAACAAGTTGATTGAGAACTGTGGAAAGGCAATATCATTCGTAGTCATCATATATACCTGTTAAATGGCACTTGCCAAACATACCTGAAGATCTGAAACTAGGAGAATGCACCACAAAGTGCCTGATGCCCTTCTGCTCTTCACAGGACCATATCCCTGAACTCTTCAAGACGTAGCCGCAGCAAATCCTTTTGTGCTTGTGTGGCAGCACGCACGGGTACGACCATGAGTGCTGATTTTTCTGAAACCTCTTCATCCTTCAATTGCATAAGTGACATTCAGCTGAGCACAGGCACTCTTTTGTACACATCACACAACAGTTATGCTTCAGATCTTCAGTAGTACTGGTGTCTATACCACCTACAAAGCTTTGCTGTAGCATCTGTCTACGACACTTATCATCCTGCTTGCAGTACTGCTTCATTGTTCGGCTCACATGGCCTATTAGGCAGGCTGGATAGTAGTACAGAATGGCGTTACTCTCCCTTTCATCTCTTCCTGCCCTACCACTCTCCTGAAAGTAGTCATCTATATCTGCAGGTGGCCCAAAGTGGATTACTTTGCGGATGTTTGGAACATCTACTCCCATCCCAAAAGCAGTGGTGGAGAACAAAACACGACAGTTGCCATCGGGATTGACAATTGACTCCATTATCTGGTGCTTCTCATCCTCACTGACTTGTGAGTGGTACATGGCGAAGAGACGGGTTGCAATGGATGGTGGACTGCCACAAGGCTCATAGCTCTCTGCTCTCATTGCTGTTATGAACATTTTGTACAATGATGCACAAGTATGAATAGAACGACAAAACACAATCACCTTGGGCAGGCTTGTTTGCTGTTTTGCAGCTGTGAAAGTAGTCCCTTGAATGCTGTGTGCCCATCCTGACTTACTCTCTCTACAGAATAGCGATTGTTGGGTCGATTCACTGATCTGGTAATTGACTTGAGAGGAGCCATCTGCAGAGCATGCACAATACAATCCTTTACATAGTGTGTTGCAGTGGCAGTCAATGCCACAACCAGTGTCTTGGACGGAAGCATTGACCACAGTTGAGAAAATAAATACCAGACATTTAAGCTAAATACCAGACATTTAAGCTAAATAACCAGACATTTAATTTAAATGCCAGACATTTAATTTAAATACCAGGTATTTAATCTAAATACCTGCTTAAGATGAAATTCCCTTGGTTGCATCATGGTACTGGAAGTAAACTTGAAAATTTTGTTACTGATGGCACCCAATACATTGTTTATGAAGCTATCACCACCAGTGTGATCATCATCCTCCGTTGGTGTTGAAGCTGGCAAAGATTGGGGATGATAGTAATCGTACAGGGCTTTGTTGTCAAGACTGAGGTAAGCACTTTCTAAATAGGGGGGTAACGTGTTTCATGTCCATCCTGGTTGAAGCGGGAATACAGCAAGGAAGTGCTTACATGCCATATGGAACTTCTTCCAGTCTAGGCAGCTGCAGTGTGGCATAGAGTCACTTGAGCTATGGCCAAAGTTAGCAATGTGCTCCTTAGTTGTTTTGCTGTTAATCACCTTAAATTCTCCTCTTTGACAGTTGAGTTCCTCAATGTCACCCTCCCTTAAACTTCATACTCGTAACACACTGATCTAAACAGTGTAGGATGATATTTCATGGGCGATCCAACAGATATTCTGGGACAAAGTCTTTGTATGACCTGTATGTATGTATTGTAGTTGTTAAACAGGTAGGACTTTTGGCATTCTGAAAGAAAATGTTCCACTAATAATGGGCAACTACTGTTAGTGTCATTCATTTGCGCTTTGGTAAGTAAGAGCGTTTTAATGCTTTATTGAGAGCCTGTACACCATTGTTAGTGTCAACAGCAGCAAGATTTTCTTGATCACAAAATGCTCTTGCCCATTTCTGTGAAAGAAAGCACATTTGGGCATTAACTGATTTTTGTATAGGCTTGCACTGTAAAATACATTAGATGCATATGTATATCATAGTAAGGTGTAACTAATACTATAATGGATAACACATTAACTTAGCAGCAATGCAGGTTAAGCAAGGTCTTAGTCTAGATACTACACAGCACAAAAAGACTCAAGTTAGTCAGTAAGTCCCTACCTTAGCTACATTTTCCTTAGTAATTGTACTTAAATTATGTGTCCACCTATCAGTTACTTTAACTATTTTATGTTTGAGGAAAGCAAATGCCGCATACTGATAAAGTTGGTACAAGCCTAAGAACTTCATGTTGATGTTGAATTCCTTGTGTATTTTCTTTGCCTTTATGATGTTACGCAGTTGAGCTGTAGAAATCTTATTCGCTTCTACTTCTTGCAAACCTTCAGCAGCTATGACTCTACATCCTGACACACTGAGTTCTCCAGGGTCAGTTAGCTCCTTTAAAATCCTTCATACGATGCATAACTGAAGGATGCTACACATGACAAAAAATATGTGTACATGCATGCATGTCGGTAAATTACATCAGCAAGTCTTGGTGTGATGCATGGTGGCCAGCAGGATTGTGCAATGAAGCGATGGCACATCTGTTTGATATGTAGCACTTTCTCCTTCAACAAAGGGCGCACATCGTAATTAACGGCAACTACATCTGTGCTAGATGTGCCTCATGGGACTCCTTCATGAGGTAGTGTGTGCTTGCAGGCTATGGTGACCTTCCCCAGTATGGGATGAGCTTCGCCTGCTGGTAATCTGCACTTAGGACCAGTGTGAAACTGTGACGACTGCTGTCTGTGCCACCCTCAACTGTTGACAGCTTAATCCATTCTTCTTCGCACCTTGCCACCATTTTGTTGTAGAATTTGCGTGCGAGTTTCACATCAAGCAAGTGGTCTTGATGCATTCCCTTGAGTGTTGCCAGTTCCTTCTCATGTGGCCGTAGTCTGTCCTCAGAGGAGTTTCCAGAATCTCTAATCTTCTTAATGGTGAATGCACACCTGCTGATATCAAGACCCATAGCTTTGCAAGTGTCACAGTAATTCTCTTTGTGAGGGCAGACGCTCACTCGTGGAAAGTGTTTCTCCAACAGCCTCCGGAATGTTGAAACACCCATGGTCTTCCCTCCTGTTTCTTGTTGTGCACGGTTGAACTCTGCAACCACAGAGTGACGTGACTTGGCTTTGTAGTCATTCTTGGACTTATTCGGTGGATCAATCCTGGTAAAATGGCTGCTGGAATACAACAATGTTCCATGGCTGTCATGGCTTCGACCATTGGGGTGTGTGCAGTTCTTCACGAACAGTTTGAATGACTGCTGGAATGTATAGTAAGTTTACACGTGAAACAGTTGATGCTGAAGAACCATCCCTTGTAAATGCATGAACGCAAATGTTAAACATATGATTGCATTTGTGTGTGTGAGTGTGTGGGTGGGTTCGGAGTGAAGCAAGGCCCCTCTCCCCTACCCTGTTTAATATTTTCATTAACAACTTGATTGGATATTTGAATGAAGAAACTGAGGGGATTTCCTTTGGATCATGCAGACGATCTTGTACTAGTAGCAGATAAGCCTGACTCACTCAATAGATTGTTACAGGCACTTAATCAGCGGTGCACTGACAATAGAATGTGCACTATGTATACTCACCTATCCACTTACATGTGCAAGTTTTTTTTTTTTTTGTAAAATTCTTCAGTGACCAGTAAGCCAACCTTAGCTGAGCAGCCTCTGATCCTCATGCTGTGGTCACTCTAATAATCATTATACATATACTTGAGCATGTGTTCTCTTATGCAGGGTGAAGGAGTACGTTTGTATGGGTTTAGATTGGTATTTCGTCCAGGTCCAAGTGCAACTTCATGTCTGCAAATTATCCTCAATAGCAGCTCAACCAGGTTGGCCAGGCAGTGATGAGCCAAACATCACTACTAGCTTGTGTGCCCATCACATACTTCAGAGGCCATTTTGACAGTGGACTCAGTCCTGTATGTGGACATGGAGATATCAAAGTGTGGTTGTCACTAAGAAAACCACCTTCTTTGCTGGTGGGACTAGTCTCGCGCTAGTCTTGTACCAGACCCCTCCGCCGGCCGCCATTCTATTCACCCTTCGTTTACATAGGCTGAACCTAATGTACGTAACACCTAATGGTGTGAAATTCCTGTGTTGCCTTGGGTTACACATCTGATGGCACGTGATGTGCACGTGCACTAAGAGGCCTTGGGCGAAATCGGTGTGGAGCATCACATCCGGCCATTGGTAAATCACATGGCCTGGGGGGGAACGAGAATAGGGGGAAGGAGACAGCTGAAAATATTGGTCTTGAACTGTCTGCGGTACGCATAAGTTAGATATATTTGTGTTCCAGCAGACCATGATTGTTGCAATGTGGTGTCCATGATAATAGTCTTGTTCCCAGACCCCTTTGAGTACAAACGCGCTAAGTGGAGTAGTGTTGCTGCGGCTGGTCTGGAAACGAGACTTTCCATTGTTCTTTGCATGCCTTTACTGTTGTGTGTCTTTAAGCATGCCTCTACTGCTGTCATACAACTGTTTGCAGGATAGACTGTCATGGGAGAGACTGGCTGTGTTGTCGCGGTGGTTGACGATGCCGAAGATGTCATATGACTCTTTGGTCATGTAGTACGTACAGGCTGGTTGTGCTGACTTACCCCAATATGGGATAAGCTTGGCCTGTTGGTAGTCAGCGCTCAAGACCAACGTGAAGGTGTGACGATTTGTATCTGTCCCGCCCTCAGCTGTAGACAGCATGGTCCACTGCTCCTTGCATCGAGACACCAACTTGTTGTAGAATTCCCGTGCCAGTTTTGCATCCTTCAGATGCTCCTGCTGTTCCTTCAATAGTGCTGCTAACTCATTCTCATGAGGCTGTAGCTTTTCGGCAGTAGCATTTCCCGACTCCTTGATCTTGATGACGAATCTGCATCGGCTCATGTCTGTACCAAGTGCCTTGTACTTGTCACAATAGTCCTCTTTATGAGGACAGATAGTAGCACGTGGAAAATGCTCCTCCAAATGCCTCCTAAATGTGGAAGCCCCCATTGTCTTCATGCCCAGCTCCAGTTGAGCTCGATTGAATTCCGCCACCACTGATGCCTTCACCTTCTCCCAGTCTTTCTCGGATAATTTGGGAGGATCAATTCGGGTGAAGTGGCTGTGGAAGTAGAATAGTGCTCCATGGCTCTCGCCACTCCTGCCATTTGGGTGAATGCATTTGGTGACAAAGCGTTGGAATGACTGCAAGGAAGAGTAAGTTAGAATGTCAAACAATGTTTTTAAATTCATTTTTTTTATCAAAGTCATTTCCTCAATCAGTTGCATGTCTTGTCTGTTTGTTTCCCAGTCAATCCGTGAGCTCCATGTGGATAGCGCACAGTAACCCGATCGTCATTGTGAAGTGTGGCCCACCACTTTGTCAGTGGTACTTGTGTTTCCTCAGGTATTACAACATGCTGATACAGCTTGCAATCATCTACCTTCTGCTTGGTCATATCCTGCAAAGGTAGCAGCTGTTGCTGCTGTTTCACTTTGCGCAAGCGAGCTAGCCTACCTTTGTGCACATCAATCCACACAAGTATACATTTGTAACAAAACTTGTAGTTCCCCTGGCTGTCGAATAAATTGGCAAGAATCCAGTTATTCTTGTCCTTCACGTTGCGATGCTGGCTGGTTCTGGCTTTTTTGGGTGCGGGGTGTGAAGAGTGGCGATTATGGAGTGAAGGGCCATGCATGCTAGCTGCTTGGAAAGCAGGGACCAAGCTGTAGAGCACTGGTGCACATACTGAGCAGGCTGCTAGCCTTGTCTGCTGTGTTGGTGTGCTAGACGTGGCCGCTAGAGGGCTGACGGATTTGTCCAAAGTGTGTGACCTGAACGGTGCTCTAGCCGCACCCTTCAGGTAGTTGGAGGCTCGCTGCTTCCTCCTCAGGTTCCTCACGCCTGGGCTGCTGCTACTAGAGGACGAGCTGGTGTTGAGCGATGAACACGAGGGACTGGAGAAGCATCCTGAGATGTCCATTGGTTCGGGTGAGCTGAAATGGGGTGATTCAGTCGAAGACATCCTCGCCAAAGAGACACACACGAAAACCCGCCAAAATCGGTAAGAGGGGCGTTTCGAGCCGTTGTTTTTTGGCGGCAATGCAATGGATATTGAATATTCTGAGTTTTGCCGCCAAATACGATCTTTGGCAGCCTTCAGGTAATGGAATAAAGATTATTTTCAATCGGCGAACTTTATCGGCCATTTTCTCGAAACGAGGAATATGCGCTAAGGTGCGATTTCTACTGGTGACTCTCACATATACTTGATCACGGTGAAATAAATGAGGGTATAATGTTCTTAAATGCAGTCTTCACAATACCATGGGAGATTAGTACAGTTTAATACAGAAGAACTGGGAGTTACGCATGCAACGTGAAACCACTCCTTGTAGCCTGAACAATTGATCATATCGATGCCATCCATGCTGGGCATACAACAGACACAGTGTACTGGGACACACTGTGCAGCTTTAACAGTGGCTTTCCTTCTCGTTTGTCCAACTGGAAACATGGTGAATTGTCCATCGTGCAAACATTTGATTAGATGTGGCCACGTAAAATTAGATCATGGCAGGACATCTCCTCAGACACAGTGCTGTCTCACATGCAACTGCGTACACTCCACACTCACTGCCATTTATCTACTTAGGCACCTGAACAAACTTCAGTGTGGTGGCTTTCTCCTTCGTTTGTAGCAGTGGAGCAGTTTGCTTCTGCAGACCGTGTGGTGCTTTACAATACAGACTGTCATGCACTAACACCTCACCGTGTCTTGCTCCAATGGTGCTGATGGTCACCCAGTGGTTTATGCCAGTATCTGAACAAATTCTTCAGTCTCCACTTAGCCTTCGCAACATGACCATCAGTGCATCCATACCAGTTGCTCTTGTACACTGCTTGCAGATGTAGTAGCCAGGGAGGCTCAGTGCAATCAATAGGCATGACATGTAATCTTTTGAGAATCTATAAATGTTATTCCTCAGTAATTGGCATATTACTAGTAAGTACAGCAAGCACTAACCTGAACAGGTTTTCACACTCTAAGGTGGAAAGATCATCTAAATTTAGTCTTGGTTCAAGAATGCACTCCAGGCTCTTCATCAAATCCAGCAAGAGAACTTCTAAGTCAAACCTTCAGCAGCCATGACTCTACATCCTGATACACTGAGTTCTCCATGGTCAGTTAGCTCCTTTAAAATCTTTTATATCGTGCATAACTGAAGGATGCTGCAAAGGACAAAAAATACGTGTACATGCATGCATGTCAGTAAACTACATGATATAATCTTACGTATAATTATTGTTACCTGATAATAGTATGCATGGTCTCTTTTCAGCTGGTAGTGATCATCAGGGACTTTCTCCAAACAAAATCTCTCATCTACCACTGCACTCATGATGGTGTCATCTATGTGACAACATGGGCACTGTGCAAGAGGTTAATACACATGTAGCTATTATAAGAAATTGTATTATTTATTACTAATAGTATTTAGTAACTAAGCATAGATAGAGGAAAGAACGGGATTGGCAAGGGACACATCGTGAATGAACACCCGTTCCAGGTGGATGAGCTCCTTCTTCAAAGGCTGGAACATTTGCGGCGCTGTTACAAATACAATATGCATGCAGGTGAATTGAGTGAGTGCATGAACAAACAACAAAATGATAGCTATAACTCACTATTAACAGCATTGGAGCAGCAGATGAATAACAAAGTTGTACGCACCACAAATTAAAACAGTTCCATATTTTGGAGCGGTTACCACTGGTGTCATCAGAGTATAACACAATCGGACACACTCACTGACTGTCCTTGTACAGCATCCTTATTCGAGCACATTAAACAGTGCGTGCCCATGTGTATTGCAGGGACATACTGATTACTACTTAGGTACAATATTATCAGTAAAAATTACATATACCTCTGTGACGGTAGGTGTCTACTTCGCACGTATACTGATCATAGGAGCAGGGAACACATTATTACAGCATTCAGGGGAATATATTCATGCGTACAACAAAGGAACAATGGAATAAAAGGCATTGTGTGGATAAGGCACATGATGCGGAAAAGGAAGTAAACAGTGTGCATAAAGTAAAGTAATAGGTACAGGAAATAATTATAATAAACAACTCAACGCAACCACACAAGGCCAGCATGTGTCCACTACAGTACTCCCCCCCCAGTGTTCAAGGTGAACACGACACAACAGAAAGGGTTAGTCTGTCAGGCCAGCGGATGGTGCGGCCAGAACAGGTTGTTCATTGAGATGTGGGTGATGGTGGAGCTGGCGACGGAGAGGTTGCCTGTGGAGGATCATGGTCCTCGAGGAAGGCAGGCTTCAACCCGTTGATAGAGACAGGCTGATGACCATTCACTTTGACAGTGTAGTGTTTGGGAGTGCGTTTGATGACTGGGTAATGGCCATTGTACGGAGGTTGCAGAGACCGTTTGACTGCGTTGTGTCAGATGAATACGTGCTGTGAAGGGGGCAAGTAGGATTTCCTTTTGGCATGATGTCTGGTGGGTGTGGGCTGAAGCTGTCTCATGGTGGGCTTCAAGCAGTCTGCATAAGAGAGGGGATCTTCCACTGTGTCGGTGGGTGTGGAAGCTTGGAAGAAGTCACTGGGGAGACGCAGGGTTGTACCATAGACTAGTTCCGCTGATGTACAGTGAAAAGTCCTCTTTGAGGGTGGGGTGAATGCTTAACAAGACAGAGTGAGGAGGAGTGGTATGACCAATTCCTGGCAAAGAAGAACAACCGAGGCCATCCACATTAAGCTGAATGAGGAGACTATGAACCTGGACAGTGGCCTACAGTTGTCCACAGTATGGAACCTGGTCCTGAACCCACCCTGAAATCTTTGTGCCTTCAATCCCAACCCCCCCATACACCTCGCCCATCATTACTGTCATAATTTTTCACTAATCATTATTGTTACTATTACTCATGACCTGTCACCTGTCACCTCATCAAGACATTCCCGCCCTTATGACACTAGGTTGCTATATATAAAGCCAATCACTCATATTTCTCCAGTTTTGTAACTGATGAAGACCTTCGTGGTCGAAATGTATTACATTGATTTCCATCTATTTTCTCCACTACGTGTTGCTCAACAATTCTCCTTGTCCTCTTGATACCATAGCAATGAGCCTCTACCAAATTATTGATTGTGAAGAGCAAGCTTATGTGAGGCCGGCCTATCAGCTGAAGAATTATAGAGAACGATTGGCCCAATACAGCAACCATTTGATGTTCCTTACCAGATGCTGCTCCGAAGGGATCATCCCCAACGGACTGAGGATTGTGATGCCTGTTCATTTGAAGGAAGCTGACCAGATCGCGGCGAAGGCCAGTCAAGCTCTCATGCGTGAGCGGATTTCCGACGGACACAGACAAAAAAAACAAGAATCTCACGGCAGATCTCTAGACTCGCGTCTGATCTCTCCCAGTCTCTGAGCGTGGACCAGTGGTCGAGACTTGACAAGTACTGCCAAAAGGCTGGACACCGCGTGCACCAAGATGTCAAAGAGAGACAGACCTGAAAGTTTAACAGCTTAATTTTCCAGAAGACACAGCACCACTCATCACAGCCCACACTCAACCGAAGCAAGCTGGTGGTCAACCTCAGCTCCAGTCCACTCTCTCCAGTGGAAAAGGATGTCCTTGCACTTGGCCTATCCTTCGCCATCACCCCCAGACACATACCTCAGGAAGAAAGCATCTCTGCCACTGAGGCCATGGCCCATAGACTAGACCACAAGTCAGCAGACACTCTGAGACTGGGAGTCAGTGCAGCTCTGCGACAGGCAAAGCCACCCAAACCCAACCTGTCAGCTCAGCAGCGAAAAGCCCTCC
The DNA here is from genome assembly GCA_964019415.1 of Ianthella basta. Taxonomy (NCBI): domain Eukaryota; kingdom Metazoa; phylum Porifera; class Demospongiae; order Verongiida; family Ianthellidae; genus Ianthella; species Ianthella basta. The sequence goes on from OZ025869.1 coordinate 5,140,963, forward strand.
ACACCCTTAAAGATGACCCCAACATCGTCATAATCCCTGCTGATAAAGGCAAAGCCATGGCGATCATGGACAAACAGACTACACCCGCAGAATGATGCTAATCCTCGAGGACGGGAAGTACAGCCCCCTGAGACGTGATCAGACGGTGAAGGTGGAGAACAAGCTTGCAAGCATCCTTAACACGTCTGCAAGGAGGGCCACATGGATGAGAAGCTCTGTGATTCCCAACCCCCCGGTACTCCTCTGCCCCACAAATGTATGGCCTGCCCAAGGTACACAAGGACGACACCCCCATGAGACCAATTGTGTCTGCCATTGGGTCCCCCTCCTATGAGCTTGCCAAGGAGCTGGCCCGGATCCTCACCCCCCTGACTGGCAACACCTTGCACACAGTGAAGAATTCCAAGTCTTTTGTGGACAGAATCCACAAGATTGGGATGGAACCACAGGATCGAATGATCAGCTTTGATGTTACCCATCGCTTCACGCAGGTACCTGTGGATGATGCCCTCCAGGTGGTGGAGGAACGGTTGTTTGCTGATTACTCCCTGAAAGAGCGAACCAGAATCCCCGCACCCCAACTAATTGAACTCATTGAACTATGTCTACGGTCAACCTATTTTCAGTTCCAAGACAAGTTCTTTGAACAAACAGATGGAGCAGCCATGGGATCCTCACTTTCACCTGTCATCGCTAACTTATACGTGGAGCACTTGGAGGAGCATGTTCTGCAGACAGCCCCACTGTCCCCTCGCCTATGGTTACACTACGTGGATGACACATTTGTCATCTGGCCACACAGACAGGACGAGCTACAACGTTTTCACCAGCACCTCAATGGACAGCACCCGAACATCAAGTTCACCATTGAGCACGAGAAGGAGAACAAGTTAACCTTCCTAGATGTGCAAGTGACCAGAAGCAATACCAGATTGTGCACAGGGGTCTACCGGAAGCCCACTCACACGGACTGCTACATCCCTTTCCACTCACACTACCATCAGAGAACGATCACAAGGGGTATTAAGATGTATGCGTAACAGAGCCCACCGTATTAAATGGGCAGTGTGCTAGGGGGACACCACGTATTAAATGGGCAGTGTGTTAGGAGGACACCACGTATTAAATGGGCAGTGTACTAGGGGGACACCACGTATTAAATGGGCAGTGTACTAGGGGGACACCACGTATTAAATGGGCAGTGTCCTAGTGGGGACACCACGTATTAAATGAGCAGTGTCCTAGTGGGGACACATGTTCCCAGTCATATGATACTAAAGGTCTACAGTGTGTGTGGGTACACATGTACAATCACTTCTGAAGGTAGGAGGAACAGGTATAGGTGGGGTACAGCGCTTGGTGTTGAAGGCAATACTGACAGTCTACACAAGCTCACATACAGAACAGAGATGCAGGGACAAGAATGGACTAGGCGTGAGGCTTGTCAGTTGGTAGAGCTCACTTTTGATAGAGACGACAACTCTGCCGTAACACCACTCTCCTTGATGTTCCTCTAACAACGCCAGTGCCTTCTGCACCACCCCAGGTGGTTTGGTGCAACAAGCAGAACAAGCCAGTCACTCCAGAGGTCTCCTCTCAACCCACCCCACATCAGAAGAGTCTGATTTCCAGCACCTCCAAAAGGTCTTCGAAGCCAACGGCTTCCCTGAGGACCTGGTGAAGAAGACACTAGAGACCTTTAGATTTCCATTTTTGCCCGAACGCGTAACGCGTAACTTGTAGGATAATCACGTGCGTGATGTCAAACCGCAAGTTACAGGTTCTGCTAACGCGCGCTGAACCTGTAAACCTTGTCTACGCGTAAGGAATCTCCCTGTGGTGTTTTCAGTTGGTCATTTCCACTTGTCCATGTTTGGTGAGTATTTTCAAGTCCCCAACGTCTAAAGCACACTGGTAGAACTTCAAGTTGCCTTCTTTTGCCTCATTCTGTTTGAAATAGTCGGTTTTGTATGCCTTGGTGTGTACAATTTTGCACTCAGGTAGGGTATGCCCCAGTTTCGCTGGCCTAATGTCTCACACGATCTTAGCTTAGCAAAAGAGGTGGTTTCTGTCCGACCCAGTAAGCCTAGTGACTGGGAAGAAATTGCAGGAAAGCTCAGCGTAGCCTTCTCCACTGAAGATAGACCTGTCGATTTAAAGGGTAGAGGGTGCAGGAGTGAACAGACAGACTGATGGAAAAGTTTAAAGCAGAGGACAACAAGGCTCTGAAACGGTAAGCCTGCATGATACTTTATCATCTGCATGGCTAAGGTCATGAAATCATGTTTTTCTATACCTGTAGTTCAGGAACAGAGGAGGAGTACGGGGAACTAACTGAATTACTGGAAGACATCTTCACATATAACAGAGATGTTCAAGTGAAGTTGTCAACAACAAGTATTTCGAGTTAAAAAAACTCGTGGGGCGCCGGGCGCCCCTGAACTCGAACTACTTGCTAACAACTTCCCTGTGTATGTTCAACAGTTCACATAGCTGGGTATGCAGCATTGCTGCTGGTATGAAAGATATATCACGATGCCATAGACTGGGGCTGCAAGAGTTTCAAGTCTCCAGACCAGGAAGTCATCCAGTGAAAGCACCCCTACCAAACTGTCAAAATGCTTTGCTGATGCTTTTTGATCTACATAACATTCTGAATGAGTATGTAAATGTTCCTTTGTGCCTGGAGGAGGAGCGTGCTGGGTAAAAAGGCTACCCTAACTGGTAATGCCATGATTCGATATGTCTCACATTGGCCAACGGGTCGTTCGACCTCTGTTGTATTTGGGGCTGTACCTCGCAAGAGAATAGTTAGATAAGCTTTATTCTACAATACTATTACTTGAACATGTTCTAGAAAGACTTTGCGTTCCTTGGGTACACGGCGAAATACGAAGAATGACGATTATGAGCCTAGCAAACAGAGAGCGTCGAGCGCGGCCATTTTACAATGTCTGTCAGTGATAATTGGAGCTCTTTCTCGCAGAAGAGTCTTTCGTTAGGCTTTTTACGAGTATCATTCTATCAACACATCTTTTTGAACACATTTCGTTCGATTGAGATACGGCGAAACGCCAATGGAGATGATTTTAAGCTTTGTAAAGATTGACGTGAGTGCCGCCATTTGCAAAATGACAGAATATATATATATATATATATATATATATATACGAACATGAAGCCACACGAATACCTAAATCTGAAAACAATATAGGGGCGCCTTCGGCGCCCCAAAAAGAGGCTAAGAAGAAGAAAGAATTAGATGACAAAGCAAGTGGTGAAGAGATGCGTCACGCTGCTATGGAAAGATTGAGCAGTAAGTTGAGCAGATGCAGACTTGTTTTCTAAACTTGACCACACATTATAATGTTGTTTGTAATTGTGCACACAGAAAGGAAAAGACATAGTGACGGTGGATTGGAGAATTCCTCCAATGCATCCATACACGTTGGCCTTGATTCAGATGATGATAATGACAGCACAACAGCAAAAGGTACACCTCGAAGTAACTATAGTTGTGCATGTTCTTAATTCTTAATCAAATTACATCAATTTATCCTTTTTCTCCTGCTGTAGAAAGCAAGCAAAGACGGGTTTCAAAATTAAATGTAATTGAAATGCTGGACAGCAAAGGAAGAAGGAAGACAGCATTAAAAGAGAAAGAACAGGAACTGAGAAGCAAAGAGCTGCAGTTGAAGAGGGACAAGTTTGATGCTGAAGAAAGAGTCAAGAAGCAACATGAAGAAGAGCAAAAACTACGTTTGGAGATGGAGTTCGAAGAAAGGAAACTGACTCTAGAACTTTTAAAGAAACTAGTAAACAAAGATTAAACATTTGTCAGTGTATAACTGTAACCTGCCATGTATATTATATATTCTGCACACCTTTGGTATGGATAACAGTGGAAAAGCTTGCAAGATCCATCCACACAAGGTCCAGCGACTCCAAGAGGTGTTTGAAACGGGCATGCACGTCATCGATTATCTAAATAAAAATGTTAATGCAACACACAAGAAAAATAGATTAGATATACAAGTAAACTTACTATACTGCAAACGTACTGTGTTGAAAATGTTGCTCATCTTCGTTTCTGATCTCCCAAGCAACGGAACTAGCTCACACCACCTGTTTGGGAAACTCAACCTACGAAGCATGATCATTAGAGCCTCTAGCCCAGAAGCCTTTGTTCCCTGGCTACAGATATAGTGTTCTGGGAGATTCAAAGCAGCTTGCAGTCTGGGGAGATCATCCTTGTGAAATCTAGTGACACAACAGCAGGTTGTCTATGATCATCAAAGAATTAAATAGGCTGAGGTCTTAAAAGACATATCTAAACAGTTGTTCATACTCCAAATCACTCAGTTCCTCTAAATGGACTCGGGGACGTCGCACAGGAGTTGGAGGAAACAACAGCGATATCACGAGGGTGTCCATGTCATCGTCGCTACTGGAGGAGCTGGTGCTATTCGAGTCATCGTATATTGCAGAACATCAAAGAGGTCCTTGAGGTCATTTCTATCGATTGAGTACTTCGATGAACACTTTCGTTGTGAAATAATGGCAAAAATACATTCTTTCAACATACCTAGATCCTTGAGATGCCGCCATTTTCTCATCGTTGTTACTCCGGAAACGTGACATCTAAATGCGCATGAAAATCGGTGAACGTCGAACCACAAATGCGTGCTTCTGGTTCACGTCACACGTTTGCCGTAATCGAAAATCTAAAGGTCTCTACTGTCCCGTAAACCCCTTCCCACTCCTCCTCCCTCTGAACCTATGGATGAGGAACCACCGAAGATCATGTGTCTTCCCTATGTTCAAGGACTAAGTGAGAAGCTGGAGAGGGTATGCACTTGCCTTGGGGTCAAGGCAGCTTTCAAGCCAGTGAGGACCCTCAGACAGACCCTGATGCAAGTCAAGACCCACACTCCAGAGGAGAGGAAGAGAGAAGTGATCTACGAGGTCCCCTGTAAGGAATGCCATCAAACCTACATCGGGGAAACCAAGAGGACGCTCAAGGTAAGACTCAGTGAGCACAACTAGTGATGCCTTCCAACCTACAAAGGAATGCAGCCAGCCAAAAATGATGCAATATGGTGCAAGAAGTATTTTCATGGTCCCTCTGGTTCATGCGCTACGGTTGTCAGAGAATAAGAAGAATAAGAAGATGATGAAACATGGGAAATGTCGAGGACGCTATCTACGTGTAGGCGTTCGCTGGGAAGTAAGGTTAGTTATGTGCACTGTTCAGTCCCTGCTTCCTTGTGGTAAGCTTTGTTTGCCAGTTTACGGTCCTATTCAGGAGTAGTGCGACTTTTCGTTTGTATTACAGCATATGCACGGGGCTGACGGCGTAGGGCTTTTTGGTGAGGCTGACTGATAATAACCCACTAGCAATGGCTTAGGGCTTCTGGCTTGACTGCATCTTGCGAGCGTTCTTTTCCGCTGTTTCGGCTGACTGGCTCAACTCAAAGGCTTTCTTGAAGGTTAGGCGTGGCTCAGCCAGCAGTCGGCGTTGAACTTGAACATCATGGACTCCGCACACCAGCCTGTCCCGGAGCATATTGTTGAGTATGGCCTCAAACTGGCAGTGTTTCGAGAAACGCGGAGTTCCGCCTCAAACTGTGTGACTGTTTTACCTTCCTTCTGTGAACGGGTGTTGAAAGTGAACCACTGAACGGTCACCAAAAGAGGCAGGGTGCGGTGAGACTGTAGGAGCTGGACCAACTGTTGGAACGTATGATCCGTCAGCTTACCTGGAGCCGTCAAATTGCAAATAGGCTTGTAAGTTGTTGCACCACACACACTCAGCAAGATAGCACGCTGTTTCTCTGCCATCTTGATGTGGTTAGCTGTGAAGTACTGTTGCAGACTCTTTGTGTATGAGGTCCACCCTTCATGCCTGTCTTCAAAGGTGCCAACACTTCTGTGCATTGCCATTGGGGGAACTCTGCTTGACCTTTGTTGCCAAAATGAGTGTTGTAACTGACTGTACCAAGTCCACACTCTAGGTCATGCATGCTCACGTAGCTAGCATCTGACCAGCAGAACTGCACTTCACACTACACCAGAATCAATGCAATACATACAGTACAAGCTTATATCTAAGAGTGAGCATCAAGAAAATTCTACAGGATGGCATGCACAGAGTCATGATCAACTACAACAGAACACTAGATATACCAATCTTCTCTTCCTACCATCCCTCTCTACTCGTTCCTCCATCCCAGCTTGTCTCCCTTTCCAGCTCCTTCTTAACCCAATAGGACCCAGTTTATAATTCGCGCGCACGCACCGTATGCCCAACTTAAAATGGCGACTCACGTGAGGTATCATGTTCACCACGTGTCAACAGCTGGTGAAGCTTTGTTCGGGTCAGGAAAGTGAAGGTGATCAATGGATTTGGCCACGCTGTCCCCTGCGAAGATTGAGGGTTGCTTTTGTTTTTTTTTGCGACTGGAGACTTCTTACAGGTCCGCTAGATCGATAAAGACGGCAGGTAAGCGATTGCACAGAGCCTAGCTGCTAAAACCTCTAGAATGCTGCCAGTTTCGACGATAGCGAAGTGTATTGAATTCTTACTTACTTCAGCAACGATTCTGAATGCCTGTTACCAACGATCGCCTTCATAAAAAATGTTTACAACTGTGTATGCAATCATCATTGACTGTGCTGTTAACACGCAGTCATAATTGTCTTTACATAGTTTGTTGCAATTGGCAAGTATGTGTTGTTGGGTATAGTGCATACATAACCATCTACTTGCATTGTACATATGCAAGTTAGTGGTGATCTTCCAAATGTCGACTATGGTACTCGAGGAAGCAGTCAGTGTCTTCATGACCAGTATGACAGAAAGGTAATTGGCACTCCTTGCAGTACCATGGAGTGTCATGTCTCTCCTTCTTGTACTTTAAACAGTAGTGACAACGACGGCAATGTCCATTCAAAGGGAAGTGTGACTGGCAGAACCTTTTAGGAGCTGGTGAAATGGAAGGTCGACCCATCTTTTTCCTGCTATTGTAGGTATTGATCAATTGATCAGCAAGGGCCACTCTGAAGTCCTTCAGTGGTACCTTCTTACTGCCAGGTACAGATGGTAGTAATTGGTACAGGATGTATGCGTTGGTGACAGACAGATCGAACATGAACAAAAGATGTACTTATAATACTTCCTGCACTTCAGTCGGACATGATAGTAGCTGCGAAGCTGGTCGTTATGGTCGACTCCACCCATGTAGTGTTTGTACTGAGTAAGAGAACTTGGGCAGTTGTATGTCGCAAAGGTGCCATCTCTCTTCTTTCCCTTCACAGTTTGAGTGGTGGTGGGGTCTGAGTTTGTAGCGAGGAGCACGACAGGTCGAGAATCCTGCCACACAGTAACAGTAAGATCGCCATTCTGTACAGTTACGTTTTCTCCCCTTTCCTCGAGCCCTTGCTTTGCAGGTGCCTTCAGCACCTTTGGGAAACCCTTTGTGTTGGTCCTGAGGGTTGCACAAGTGTACAGGCCATCCCAGTGAAGATCCTGAGCAAGGTTGATGCTTGCGAAGAAGTTGTCATAGTATACATGCCGGTAAGTGTGCTTGTGGTCCTTAGTTAGACTCTTGACTACATTGCTGCCCACGTTTTTCTCAACAGTATTGCCTTTCTTACCAGTATATACCTCAAAAGCAGACACAAAAACATTCTCAGCATCATCTCTCATCCATACTTTAATCCCTCTTTTGATGGGTTTTAGTGGCAGATACTGTTTGAGGCTAGACCTGCCCTTAAAAGGGATCATTGCCTCACCTACACCTATCTCTTTAGCAGGGTTGTACACTGCCACAAGCCGTTCTGAAAGCATTGTGAGAATTGGCCTAATTTTCCCAAGCTTATTGTATCCGGGAGTCCCAGGTTGTAAAAGGGTAGCGTTGTCAACAAAGTGGAGGTAACGACGTAGCTCACATAATCGATTTCGTGTGATCCTGCTTGCCACTGGCATGTAATGGTATGCAGCACTCTTTTGCCAGTAGTCCCTTATGGAGGGTGGCTGTGCAATTTCCATCAGTATCATCATTCCCATGTAGGCAAGAAGCTTGTCAACGGTAATCTGCTGCCATGTTGAAAACCTTTCTCCCATGCATTCAGATGCACATTTGTTGCTCTGCGCAACAATGTGGTCGAGGATCGATGATGTAAAAATTATGCAATGTAACGTCTAAAGCCATGACTGCAAAACAGTAATAGTTACATTCAACTTTTGCCTATTGTAACCTGAGTAGGTAGTACACACAGCACTGAGCATTGCAAAGTCCTTTCCACTAGTTACAGCAGACAATTTCTGAACAATTTGTCCAAAGGAATAAATGTCAGATGCAGTGGTTTGCTTCACCTTGCCGTCAATGAGATCAGGTGCTAAATGTGAGTAGCATTTCTTATATAGCTCCATCTGCCTAGGCGTCAAGTGATAAATCTTCCCCTCTTCCTCTGGGCAAGCCTTGTTGAAATCTACAATTATTGGCCAGAGTTTCTGGTCACCTCATGACAGCTCTGGTAGATACTGAAAATCTTTGTCTTTTTTCTTTGGTAGTCACTACTGTCCTAGGACAGGCACTGAACTTCAGGTTTTGCTCCTTAACCATTTTCTGTAAACACCTTTGAGCTTTTCTTCTTCTGTAATTGCGCTTTCTAGTAGCTGCAGCGCCTTTCCCTGCACATGCAGTAAAACAGTAATGGTTTCAGGCCACCAGTGGTGGTTTCTCAGGGACAGGCAGTGGTTTCAAACCACCACTTTAACATCTTATGTCCCTGAGAAACCGCCAATGGCCTGAAACCACCACTATTTTTACAATATGCATGCTGCAGACATTATCAGACATATATATACACACATACACATATTAACAATCTATACACACTAATGCTGAGCACATTCAACGTCACAATGTAACACCAAACCCCTGCAGCAAGGAACATGCCTCCTATAGCTGGCAGCTGTATACGTACAATCTAACACACACACACACATGCATATTGACAGAATGTATACACACTAATGCTGAGCACATTCAACGCCACAATGTAGCACCAAACCCCTACAGCAAATAGTATCCTAGGAAGTCCTATGTGCATGCTATGGAGGCAGTTAACCCAGCCACACTTGTGCAGTGAGTGGGTAAACACAGCCTCTCACACAGGATGATACATGACCTGCTGAGCACATTCAGCACCACAAAATAGCACCAAACCCCTGCAGCTAGGAACATGCCTCCTATAGCTGGCAGCTGTGTCGGTGCTGGGGCTTAGGGTTGGTTTGTCTACTAAACATGTATCCATCAGGTGGCTCGTCTGAGCTGGTATGGCATCCGCTAAGAATTGCTTCGCCCCACAGTTTGTACTGTGGGCCAGAATAAGAAGGCCATGCTTTGTTTTAAGATCTTCAAATAATGCCTGCACTCTCTCACGCCTTTCGTCTGATGCCATGAATGTGGTATCTTTCTGGGGGCGGAATGAATGGATTAGGAAGACCCTTGAGCTTGTTGGGAGACAGAGGTGAAGAGCAGATCATAGAGTAGGCCTTGTGCTGGGCCTGGTTGCTGGCAGTAGGTCCATATTGGTACCTGTAGTGCAGAAGCTATAGCCACAATCTCTGCTGTTCCTCCCCAAAACCCTTCTTTGGCTTTGGAAAGGTGCCAATCTTCCATCCAAGGGTTTGGGAAGAACGGTGTTAATTAAGGCACTCTTAATTGACATGGGAGAACTCAAGTATGTAGCTTCTAATACTGACATGTCCATCTTCTTGACTGAACAACTCCTTGGCCAGGGCCCTGTATAGACAGTTTCCGTCTCCCAGAATGCTGTCTATCTTTCGGGCCATGCACTTCAGTGTTGCAGTTAACACTTGGTGGATAGATGTAGTTGTGGGCATCAAGCCAATGTGGTATAGGAGCAGTGTGGTGCTTGAATGCAAGTGCAGAAACAGACATCTTGTAGTTACCTGTGAATGGGGATTTTTGGTCTCTACAACACTTTTGTTATCTATAGACAAATCAATACATGCACATAGCTCTATAGAGGTGGCATATTGAATGACTTAGCTCCACTGACATGTGTGATGTCTGGGTCTGCACAGTCCAGGGTAGCTCTGTGAGAACCTTGATTGTGTGTTTGGGTGCAATGAGCATGTTATTGTGTTGCATTCAGTGCATTGTGTGTTCCCATGCATTGGCTTACTTGGTTGAATGCCAGAGCCACATTTAGGGCCTATACTGATTTGTGTGTCTGCACAGTCCAGGGTAGCTCTGTGGGAACCTTGATTGTGTTTGGGTGCATTGCGCAGATTTCTGCAATGCATCGCTTAATGCATGTCTTGCATGTAATGTAGTCGATCACACCTGTCAGGCACGTGATCGTTGGGAACGCGTCACTGGTTACCGAACACACCAAAAGGAAGGCGATTGTAGCGATACAGTCCCAGGTGGGCGTTGATCGTCACCAGCTCCCTGGACTCCTTATCCAGCAGTAGCTGTTGGTATGCTTGTGTCAGGTCTAGAGTGCCGAACCGTTGACCACCAGCCAAAGAAGTGAAGATTTCTTCAGGTTTAGGAAGGGGGTGTTGATCCACTTCCAACGCTGGGTTCAAGGTAACCTTGAAGTCACCACAGATACGGAATGTACCATCCTTCTTAGGGACTGGCACAATGGGGGTTGCCCAACAACCGAACTTCACCTTAGTGACTGCACTTTCCCCCTCCAGACGCTCTAGCTCTCGCGCCAATGCATCCTTGATCGCGAATGGTCGTGGTCTGAAAAACTTTGGTTGTGCATATTCCTTCAATGTTAGGTGAACTGCGGGGGTCTGTGCAGTTCTGAGTTCCTAACGAAACTTTTCTTCAAATTGACTGAGAATCTCCTCCAGTTTGACATCTCCCACTGACTTGAATAATAATATGATATATGATATGATATGATATACTATAGATGGTCGTGCATGCATGCAACCTACTAGAAGTGCCACATGTTGTGAGTAGCAGACTAGTAGCTCAGTTGATAGAGTACCGGCACCATATGGCCTCATGATTAGCTTTGCCAGCTCCTCTGTGGAGAGGCTCCTGGCTGTTTCGCATGGTTTCTTACCATACATTGGTTCAGTTAAATCTGGGAGAAATATCTCCAGCAGTTCCTATCAAGCATAGCTTTCCACAAATCTTGCTGATTTTCTCTCGGCATGCCACAGTCCTTCAGGATGGTGACTGGATAAGCTTGCTTAGCCCCCATGCCACGCCTGCCCTTTGCTTTGGGCTCCCACATTAGTAGTTGGCATACTGGTTGTGGGCATAGCTACTCATGCGGGCATAGTGACCAACAGACTTTAGCCTCTTGGCTCTGAGTCTCTCTAATACTGGCTGAATGTTTTGATACACCTGAGCATTACCAAATACCTGTATAATTGCATGCAATTATATACAAAGTCGATACAACAGTGAGTTGCACATGTGTTACAGTGTTTGCACATGCATGTATGCATGCACCTTTCTCCTTTCTTCCCCTTTCAGGGTGCACAAAAAATTCTTACAGTATTTCAATGCTGCTTCCACTTTGTAGCGATCTCAAGCAGCACTTCTTAACACTGAACTAACCGCATCCTGCATAGTCAAATGACCAACATAGGATTACATTGCAATTGACTAGGTGTATTTGTGGAATGTACAATACGTCTTATTTCAGAACATGCATGTAGAGTGCACATAACTGCACTTATTGTATGAATATAGGTATACATAATTATATAAAAGATGGAGACAGCAGTGCATGAATCATCCTTACTCTGAGCTCTGCAGGCGTAATCTCACGAACAATACTCTTTGCGAAAAGTTCTGCAATTTTGCATTCAAGCTGCTTCTGTACAAGATGCATGTTGAATAAGTAAAAGTATAGCATAGCATTAATAGTTAACAGTTACATACATGTGTGACACTTAGATAGAATTAGCAGTGATAGGTCAACATAACCTTACCTGGAATGGCGAACCCTTGATTTTGAAAGCAGACTCCTAGTTTGCTTTCACCAGATCCCTCACCTCCTCTATGGCGGCTTGAAGTTGTGTTTGTTTTGACTCAACTCTCCTCAGCCTGCCCTGCATCTCCTGCAGGCTTGTGATGATCACTGCAGCGGGGCTAGAGGCCAGCGTGCCACAACTTGAGGCTGACCCTGATGCCATAGCGCGAGACTTATAGCTGTACTGCAATGGCTGAACGTATAACATATAGGCAAATAGAAAGAAGGAAATTACAGGAAATGATATTTCGCACCATGCACACGCGCAGTGAGTGGGTTGCTCATCATGTGGTGCATGAACGCGCTTGTTTCAAAACCTGTGAAATGGCTGAGAGTCTTGAAGAGTACCGTTGCTGGGTGTGTAGTCTGTCGTTCGATGTGGAGAGAAAGTATCTTTGGCATTTGACTACGATGAAGCATGTGGAGATGTAGGACATACTTAATCGCACTGAAGTGATGGAGTTGGAAATGGCCAACAGGCCGATTTCACCAGACATCGTTCCCTCAACACCCAATAGTCCTGATGCAATTGACAAGGAGTCAGTTGGGATGGAACTACTGCGCTCAGATTGGGAAAGTGATGAAGACACAGTATTGTATGACCCTACTGATGTGGCAAGCTCTCCCTTGTATACACCTGACAGAGATGAAGAGGATGAAGTCGAGGAAGATGGTTAGTGATTCATCATTGTAGTACTGCACAACTCTGTGATTCTGAGGAAGGCAGTCCTGATAGTTTTAAGCCTTTTCCAACAAAGGAGCATTTGCTGTTGTACCTGCTTGTGCATGGTACAAAGCCCATTGTAAGTTTCAGTTGCAATTGTATCTGATTGCTGTGTTGATGAAGGCGTTTACTTCAATGTGTGTTTGGGTGAAAGCAGTTTAAAGCTTGTGTGGTATGCCATGAAAACGATGAAGCCTACCATCCCTTCCTTTTCTTCAATTAAGAAGTTTCAACTGCCTTATCATTTGCAAGTACAGAAGGTGTGTGCTTGTCAAGTTAGCTATGCTAATTGCCTGTAAACAGTGGGTTAAGTATAATATAAGTATTATTATAGTGGTCCACTGTAAATACGTCCAGTGATCTTTGAAACTTTCCACTTTATGTTGGTTGTGTGAGATGAAGCTAAGTACATGCTTCTCGTTTGTGCTTGCAGCACTTCTCCGATAAAGGCCTACCATTTTATGCTATTAGTTTGATTGCAGCCCTAAAGCTCCTTTTTGGCACTCCTGGGTTCATTCACAAAATGACTTGCTATCCTGACCAGTCAATAGAGATTAAGTAAGTGTGTATTCCCTACGGAATCTATTAATAAGTATGACTTGACTAGAAAATGGAGCAACCATGCAGCTGTTGTCGCCCACAATTTGCACAGGGAACTGTGGCAAGGCCAACGCTGGATGAATGATTCACTTTACCACTCCGGCTCTACAGAGATACTTAATGAAGAAGTGTATCCTGGCGATAGCATTGCCTTTCAGGACCGCACACTTGGGCAAGTGACTGGACGCGTGAAGAAGTTTTTTACTAGGGTTAGTCAGCATGAAAACTGCATGCCCTTAGAAAGTGTGATGATCACTGACTCCATTAACTGGTGTGAATTGCCTGCTACAGGGGACACACCAATTAGCAGTGTGAACCCATACCAATCCATTCTGGTTTGAGCATCATACCATGCATAGGAAGAGTGATCATCACTAGTTTCAGCATGCATGTGTAATTTTATTACACGAGAATGTATAAAAGATGCACATTTTAGCTTCCATTCATGTAGAATGGGGACCTGTTTGCTAGTGTATTGGTCTTCTTGAGTCCAGATCAGCTGTGATGTACTGGTGAAGATATCAGCAACGCCCCAACATGTTTAGTGGAGCACTGCTTTGCCTGGTGTATACAAGATATTCCACTGGTCCATGTTACAGCAGCTTACTTGCCTAGCAAGGTCTTTTGCCTGTTGGACCTCGCAGTCTGTGAGGAGCAGATCTACTAACTGAACATCAGTACTTGACTTTATACATATTTACACTACAGCATCTGCTTTATATTATAGTAAAATGTTACAACATCTTATATTGTAGGAAGTGCGCATGTGTGCCTGGTTGGAATTATTATTTCACCATCAGCAAGGTCTTTGTGAAGGACAGCAACAGGTGGCGTGCACAGCTACAGAAGTAGGCTATTGCTGCATTTCTACCATACAGGCTCACAATTGCAAAGTACCTGCACGATCCAATTCTTTGTGTGCTTCCTATATAGGAAGAGCGGGTGCAGTTTATGTGCCCTAGCCCCACGAAAGATGCTGCACAAGGATGGCCTGTGCAAATGTGCCCAATAATCTTGTACTCGGATGATACCAGTGGCAATCGTTCAAAGAAGTGGAACTGTTTCAATGTCTGGTGTGTACAGTTGGCAGGTTTATCGAGGAGTGAGAATGCAAAGTTGAAGAATCTAATCGTCATCTAATCGTCATCTGCTATTTCAATGTTGTGGAAAGTAAGTTGTGTTTTGGAAACCATTCCCGTATTCTCTCTAAAAATTCGTCACCCCTAGTGCAGCGAAAATTTTGTCTTATCAGGCAATTAGAGCTGGAATGGAGAAGACTGTCGAAGTTGACGAATATTTAGAGTTTTTGGACGAAACATTAGAGCGAAGATGAAACATTAGAGAGCTTTTCGGTATGGGCGTTCCTTGCTGAAATGGCCACTTTCACGTTGACCGTGCAAACAGCAGTGCGAGGCTACCACGTGTACAAGGACATCTGGGCTCCGGCAATCAGGGATGAATTGGACTGTCGGCAAGAACCTGGTAATGAGGAGGACAGTTATGCTGTAGCGGTTTATAGCGATTCTGAGAGCAGTTCTGTGCTTGGACACCTCCCACGCGAAATCTCGCGCGTATCCTTCTTGGAGCACGACGGTACTATCACTGGCAAGGTTACCGGCAGGAGGTGATATTGTCATCTGCGAGGTGGGCTGGAAATGCCGTGTGAGCTAACGTTCACTGGAAAGCGGAAGCACATTCAGAAATTGAGGAGCTACCTTCAGAGTCACCATTTTGTATGCATTGATGGTCTAATTTGAAGGAACCTAAACAGGAGTATGAATAGTAAAAACCAAATTTAAAGTCACAATATTATGATAATAAGAATCAAAATGCTGAAGTGTTCATAGCAAGGTTTAGTTAAAAGTTTGTGTTACTATCTCTCTCCTCATCACCTTATTCATCATTTCACCTTCTGAATCATCATCATCTTCCTCATCATCTTCATCATTGAAAATTGTCTTCCTCACCAGTGTCAGCAAATATGTCCTCATCACTCTCTTCTGAAGACGCTCCATATGGAATGTTGAAATCTGGCAGTTCCTTGGCACATCGTATTAAGCCATTTTCAGTTCCATCCAGAGCATTGCTTAGGCCACACACCTTGAAAGACTTTGCCACACTGCTGATTCAGCATGGTGTTTGCACTGACAATCCAGTCCACGATATTATCTTTGGACACTGATGGCGCATCAGATGCAACGCTTTGGTTAACATGCTGGACCATCAGGTCTTCCCATAAACCTCACACGGTATCCTTTATGGGACAGTTGAGTGCAACATCGACAGGCTGCACTTCACTTGTACAGCCACCAGGAATCACCACAACAGTTGCATTTGCCTTAGCAAGTGATCCCAAAACTTCATCTGCTAGGTGAGCTCGAAATCAATCAAACAGCAGAAGGCAATGTCTTCCCTTTGTATGTGGAATGAGAATCTCTTTCACCCATTTTCGCATCATGACATGGTCCATTCATGCCTATGTTTGGTAAGTGACTGCAATGTCAATGGTCCTTTCTTTCATCTTGATGCATCTTTTCATCTTGCCTTTGAAAATGACCATGGGCTTCAGCATTTGGCCTGCTGCTGTACAAGACACAACATAGGTCACCCTTGTCTTTCCTCCTTTGGTACCTCGAATGAGTACTTCCCTTGCACCCTTCTTGCTTACTGTGCTTGACCTCGGCATGTCGAAGTAGATTGGTGTTTCATCCATATTTATGATAAGATCGTCAGGAAAGTTGTGATGCTGCCTCAAGGTCTTTACTTCATCCATCAACTTCTCCAGTTTCTTCTCTAAATCTGCAGGAAGCTTCTGCTGGATGGATGTGTGCCTCCGTAGAGACAAGGAGTTGCAGTGCATGAACTTCTCCAGCCAGCCATCTGAAGCATGAAAGTTGGGATGCTCTGGTGTGATGAGAGCTACAGCCTTGCGTTGTATCATCTTCCTCTGCACAGGGAGCTGCAAGTCCCTGGCTTCTAGGATCCACCGCACAAGTGATTGCTCAACATCCGCTTCATATGTTAATGGTCGTCCAGCACCTTTATGGGTGTGCTTTCCCTTGCACTGCGTATGCTTAAGTTTTTTGGCCTTATCTTTTGGCAAGGCATCCAACCCCTTCCAACCCCGCAGGGTTGTCCTTGGAATGCCAAACTTCTTCGAAGCTGCAGTCTCACTGTGGGCCTTCACATAGTCCAGTACTTCCAGCTTCTGCCTGAGGCTGTATGTGCAGTAAGTGGCCTTCCTCTTAGCTACGGACTCGCCCTGTGCGCTTCCTGCTTCAACTGGCGAGCTAGCACTTGGACCTGGGTCAGCATCGTCAGTTGATCGGGTTGATGCACTGCTTGTAAGCTGGCTACGTGGTACACTTCTCCCGAAAGGCAGAGTACTACGAGGAGTAGGTGTGAAATACTCTGTGAGGGTCTTCTTGGCTTTGGCGGACCTTCCTCGTTGTCACTCAAGACGATAGTCGAAGGGTCGTCTTCCCAGTCTGAGCGTCTCCGCAACAAACTCTACAGAGCTTCCGTCCGAACAAGAAGGATCTGGAGACAATTCGTGATCACTGAACTCCATTGTCGCACCAAAAGGAAAATGAACGACGTACATAGCGCCGAGAAGGCTTATAGAGGAACAATGACAAGGACAAAGACAACAGCAAGCGTTGTTGGCTTTGTTCTTTGGCCGTCGCAGCCATATTGCAGGCATTTCCAACAAATATTTAGAATGCTTCCTGTTCATGACGAACATTAGAGGCCAATGGCGGAAATTAGAGAGACAGGAAATTCATCATGATTAGAGTACACTTGAGCAAATTTTTTCCCTCTGACGAAAATTAGAATGACGAATTTTTAGAGAGAATACGGTACATGTTAATTGCAGCATGTACACATATTTATTTGCAATAGCTCTGCAAATGTTTCAGCCTTTAAAAGCAGAACTGCTGAGTCTAGAAAGGGGAGTCCTGATGCATGATGTGTCCCTTGTCAAGGAGGTGCTTGTGATAGCTCTAGTACTGCTAGTCAAGTGTGACAACCCCAGGGCATCTGAGCTCCTTGGCCACATGGGATCAAGTGCGAACAAATTCTGCAGAGTGTGCTTGGTAGGCTGACTGTTTGCTGCTCACTGCTTGCCTCTATTGATTTCTACTTATATTATGCCCACTGTGTATGTGTTTTGACAGGTTGATCACAGAGTTTCCCCACATGCTGTTGGTGTATCAAGAACCAAGGTTCAGAGTATGATGGACATCAGCAGAATGTCCTTGATGGGTCCTACAGATGCAGCGGAGTTTGCCACATCAGTTGGCCTCAGACCTGTACCAAGCCCCCTGTTGGATTTGGTATTTGACCCTTTCAGGTGTGCATAGTTACACTCGGCATCTACATTCAATGACATTTATTTAATGTTCCTAATTATATTGTCTAATTTTTCTCTTATATTCAGATCAACACCAGTTGAAGTTCTTCACACAGTCATTCTTGGCCCTTACAAGTACCTTACAGGGAGAGTGATGGCCAAGTTGAGTACAGTGCAGAAGCAAGAGGTTCTGGCCAGGATATTCTCCTTTAATTATTCTGGTATTGAGGAACGGATCAGCAGCAACGTAACCCGTTACAGCCAGTCTTTTGTTGGTCGGGATTTTAAGGCTTGGGCACAGATGGCTCCCTTTATCCTAGCACCATACTTAACAGTAGATGAGCTTAAGCTGTGGCTGAGTCTTTCACAGGTATGCATTAAACAAATTGTATGTGCATTGCATGGAACTATAAGTATACAGTGTTTTGTCTAATGGCTTCTTTGACCTTTGCTGCATATGTACTAGGTGTTCAAATTGAAGGCCTCCGGTCAAGAACGGTAATAAAACGTGTCTAGTAAACTTGAGAATACGGAGCATTAAAGTATACGGAGAATTCGTGTGCGAATAATTAACGGTCGGCGTAGCCCTGGTCGATGCAGAGTCGTCGCTGTGTGCAAAGTTAAATTGCCCTTCTTAATGAAGTTTTACTTACCTTCTCGGATGGCTTCACCAATCTATTTGTGTGGGAAATGCGGAAGTGAGGTGGGAGACGAGCAAGATGGTGTACAGTGTGAAAGCGAATGCCAGTCCTGGTTCCACGCAACTTGTGCGAATATCGATGGTGATGAGTACAAGCGATTGAGCACCACTGATGTCTTTTGGGAATGCCAAACGTGTAGGGGAAGCCTTCCAGCATTGAATAGTGTAGATGCTGTCGATGTTTTTCACTTCAACTTTCAGCAGAATCTTCCAACGCCCAAGTTACCAGTTGGAGAGCAGTTCTATCTCAGGCTCTTGTGGACGTACTTGTTCGGTATTTTCTGTGCCTCAACACGTCAGACAGCAGCATACATGTGGCATGAGATGCTAGCAAAGCGTGGTGCGAATGATGTGATTTCATGCCTGGCTCATTTCATTTTCAGGAACCGCTTGGGACGTACTGGTGCAAAATGGAGCGTGTGGTGGGCTGATAACAGCTCTGGACAAAATAAGAATAACTTTCTTATGTGGTTCTTTCAAGAGCTCATCCGCCGCAAAGTATACTCAAGGATAGATTACAAGTTTCTGGTTGTTGGTCATACTTATGGCCCAACTGACAGAAGCTTTGGAGTAATTGAGCGTTATACATCAAGAATTGACACTGTCTACACTCCTCAACAGTGGTATGAGCATGTATGCACGGCAGCTTCTAATGTTCATGTTATGGAAATGAAGCAGAAGCTTTTAGAGACTATCGCTCACATCTCAGGAATAGGTATACAGAGAGGAGTAAAGATAGCAGTGATCAACCTCTTGACTTTAGCAATATCCAATGGTTCAACTTTGGAAAGGGAGAGAAGATGGTGGATGGCAAGTTGACCATCTTTGAGCATCCAACAGAAGTGTGGGTGAGGCATGGATACAATCCATCTGAAAGTCCTCGATGTGTTTCTTTCTTCAAAAAGAAGGGTGTTCAGGCATCAGAAGAAATGCCTCCACCATTGTACCCGTACTATCCCATCCCAATTAAAGAGGCAAAGTGTGCTGATCTATGCAAGCTAGTGTCACGCTATGTACTGGAACGCCACCAAGAGTTTTATCAGGAAATGGTTGCTGAAGAGGGTGACTGTTGTGATGACATAATGTGACAGTCTGTGCATGTGTGTGGTCTGTTACTAGGGACACAGTACACAATGCCTGTGTGTGGGACAGCTGTTAAAACAAAAACAATTAACTAATGATTTCAATTGCTTATAATGCATTACACATTTTGTTACATGCATTTCATGTGTAACTGAATGTATATATATATGCAGCTAAGGCTAATGTATTGCATGCAGAACTACAATGAATCAGAAATTTTCATACATATTAGTATTGCAGTATATATATCATGATAAATTTAAGTGGCTACACTATAATAGCTATATTCCGTACAATACATGCATGTGTACACTGGATCAATACATGCTCAAATATATAATTATATATACAGTTTGCAAGACATATTATATAGGTGCACATGCATATATAGACTAACTTGCATGCAAAATTCTATATGTAATATATTATAATTAATAAGTATCAACACATTGGATTAAATTACATGCACTGAGGCATAATAAAATAGTTTAAGCATAATTATGATAAATCAGCATGTGTGCATGCATGCAATTAGAAACATTTGCTAGCATTCGGTGTAAAATCAGGTCATACAACTTGAAGTCTTTACATAGCTGATTGTAGCCGTTGCACTTGAGAAACTAGGGTCCAAGATTGCTTATTTAGTTCCTGATCTTCTTTTAGGGCACTGTAACCATCCTGAGCAAGTTCTTTGTGTGCTTCATGCTCTTTTACTAAACGTTCTTTGTCAGAATCATTAGTACAATCCTCTATTTGCTTTCTGAAAGCATCACATGTGCCACAAGTGTCCGATCTTGGATTCCCGAAGTGAAGGTTGAATTCTTGAGTTGTCTTGACGAGAATAGTGGCTACTTCTACTTGGAAAGGAGAGAATATGGTCCCTTACCACCTGCCGAGTATCCTCATAAATTTTGTAGTGGTTACTGTGCTTTCCTCGCTTGTCCCACACAACATCTGACATTTCACTAGCATCTTGAATCTTGCGTCTAAGCACTTGCAAACGCTTAGGACCAAATCCATGCACTGCACAGAATGCTTTCTGACACACTTTCACATTGAAGCCATGGTCATTTCTCAAGGTGTATGAAAAACTAAACTTGCTCTCCTCTGCAGGTGGCCTTCCTAGCCGCTTGCCTTTACCAGTGAGCTTTGGACTGCTTTTGCGTTTGTGCCCTTTTGACTGCTTTGTTTCATAGCGATGAAGAAGGCCATTCAGATAGATATTTTGCTGATCATAATAAAGAGCTTCAAAATCAGATCTTACTTTAGCAAGGTGAGAGTCTGTGAAGGTACGTGTACACTTCTTCTTGCAGCAAGTAAAAGTGGAAATGTCAACCTGTGGCGCATTTTTTTCTTAGCCCTGGAGTTCTGATGTGTTTGGCCTTCCACTTCGCTGGGTTTCTAGTCCTCTTTCGTCCCTGTGTGGCTACAACGTCCTCTGTATCCCTAGTACTCGCGCTCGCACTTGCTTCCGCCATTTTTCGTGGATCACATGATAATTGTGGCCCAGCGCGTTCCATTCAGACACGTATTTCTCCTGAACGGTAAGTGAAATGTGAGCGAAACTTTCAAGCAGGCTTTCTAACTAAAGATACTACTGTTTGGCGCTGAAAAGCGAATTTCTGCACATTCTCGCTTTACTACCCTTTTTGACCGGAGGCCTTCAATTGTGCTATGTCCATAGCATCAGGGTGAGTGACGTTGCTCGGTATTGCCACATAGCTGAAGATTTCGTGGCATGTGTCAGAGCTGTTGCCCCAGAGATGCTGCACAAAGGGAAAGTTCACTTGTTGCTCCACCTACCAAGCAACTTGGTCGACTTTGGACCACCAGCCAACTACAACACTGAGAGGTACCCTATATATGATGTATGACCTGCGACTCTGTACCACAAGGTATGGAAATGATGCGTTTGTTTCCCTTGTAGGTGTGAGTCCTTGAATTCTATACTACGTGCCTTCAATGTATTTGGGAACAGACAGGCTCCTAGCCGAGACATCGGGAGGGCTTTTGCAACACTCTTTGTGTTGCAGACCATGGCAACCAGCAGTGGATCTGATGCTGAAGGGTGAGTTATGAGTTGCTGTGCTAGCACAATTTCTCTGATGGCATTACATTGACACAGCTCAGTTGTACTGATTTCTTTACCTAGAGGACACCCCGCTGTTGGAGAAGGTTTCCTACATGTTATGCAGGAGCCAGTTGTGCAGCATCACCTTTTCGGGACACCCCTCCTCGAGAATGTGTGGGTATCTATGAACATGGGGCACTGAGAAAGGTCAGTTTGTGGGTTTGACTTTGTGACCTTATGACTCAACTAATTTATTATTGTTTTTACTTTGCGGTAGTATGACAGCAAGTGCACCAGAATTGGGGACATTGACATATCTCTACCTCGACCCAGCACGTTGCGGGAATATAGTTTGAATCTTCCAATGGACCAAGACTGCATCAAGGGAAGAGCAGTTTACTGTAAGATGGGCAGTGATACAGGCACCCTCATTCCACTACAGTCTCATGTCAAGTACTATTCTGGGCAAAGTGAGGTAAGTATTTGTTGATACATGCACAAAATTCAATAGTCACATAGTAAAGTTTGGTTTATTTGTTACTTCCTGCAGAAGTATGGCACACTTGTTGCTGTTTTCCGTATGCAACAAGTTGTTAATGTGGTGCTTGTCCCGTTTGAGAATCTGGAACGGACGAAGTTGGAGTGCCCTCTGTTTGCGAGTGGACAACAGGTTGTGCTGTGCCTGCTACAAGCCTGATCTCTGATGTCTCTTTCGTCCACTGTTGTGGAAGTGCCTGTAAAGCCCGAGTGGATACCAGTACCAGACGGATTGAAAGAGAAACTGTTGAAGTGAACACGTCTGCGCAAAGCAGTGACGTCATTATGCGCGCTCGCGCTTTGATGCATGTGGTAGCGATTCCAATCCAAATTTCAAACTATTCGACTTGCACTCATTCACCGTATTACTGCACAGTACGTCTCTTTAGGAGTACAACGGTCTTTATCCTATCCAAATTGGTTAAGGTTAAGCCATACTCCGTTCTCCATTTAACCGGATGAATGATATTTTCATTGTACCGCCTTTGACTTAAGAAAATATATACTTCCTGCGGAAACATGTAGGAAACATGTTCCGAACTCGTGGCTCGCGAGCTGCGCCTCGTAGCACCGTACCTTGGCCGTTTCTGGACAGATTCGGACGGGTTATGACTCAAATTGAAGCTCTCAACAGGACGCAATGACGTTTGTCACAGGCTGTGCCACAGAAGTGAATTATAGTTTAGTAGTTTCACTTGAATCTACTTTCTCTCAGCCTTGCATAGATCCTCCAAGATTTCGAGGATCTAGCTGCACAGAAATGTATAAGAATATTGATGCATACACCATCACAATAGATGTATATGGGGCTTACATACAAGAGATCCTACAAAGTTCTATTTTATAATCTAATCATTCAATTCATAATAATGACATTGTATTGCATGATCTGATCTGCATGCATGCCCAACTCTACAAGCAGACTGCAGTTCAGGCTAGGGCTACTTGTAGAGTTGCAGGGTTGACCAGGTAAGTAGTACAAGGCAGAAAAAAGTTAATTGCTGGCACTAGTGCAGGGGTGTCAGGATATACCTAGCATTGGTCTGGCAGAAGTAATAATGTGCAAATGTCGTTAAAGCGTTGACCTGCCCCATCCTGGGAGGTGTGGGCATGCCCCCAGCAAAAGTTAGAAAAATTCCACCTTCTGAGAATGTTCCTCAGGCAATATTGAGGTACAAACATAGTCTTGGATACCAAACTGCAAATATAAAATAGCTATATACACCCATATACCCCCTCCTCTCCCCTCCCCCCACCCACACACTCACTGCAGCTGCTTGCAGTAGCTGAGCTAGCATCTAGAATTCAATATAACTATTTCCATAGCTACATAAGTTGCTGGAAGTAGTAAAACACTGTAAAAATTTGAGGCGGGCTTCCTAGGAGTTGGTTCCATTGTGGCTACAAACATGTTTACTAATTGTATGGGACTCATTGCTCTGCAAGTGGAAGCTGCATGTTATGAAAACAATATATAGTGAACTTGTAGTGCATCCCACTAGACTGCTCAATAATTTTACCTCCTTCAATTGTTTTGACTTCCATAGTCATTGCAGTAAGTTCTCTTACTTGATCATTTAGTTCTATGTTCATCTTTTCCAGTTCAGCCAATTCCCTTTTCAGTCTCATAAAGGCCAGGCCGTGCTCATCATCACTACAACTGTCCATACTATCGCAGTGTTCACTGACGACAGTGGTCTGTGCCTTAGACCTCCAATAAAACCATCTCTGCTTGTATCCTTGTGCAGCAGCGTGTTTGGCTGCCAGTTGCATATGCAGTGCTTTTTCCTCTTTCGCTTGAGCATCATGCATAGCACGTATGCATTCTGTGTATTTTTGTGCCCTCATCAATTCTTTCTGCTGCTGATCAATCTTTTCCTGCTTTCGTTTTTCTCTTTTTTGGGCATTTTTGGGATTGTATTTCTTCAGTTTTTCCTGCATTTTACCTATTTCATCTTCCTACCAGTAGAGTTTCACTTTGGCTCGGCAGTGGAATATGTGATGCTGCTCACACTGCCTTCCGAGCTCGAGAGGTCTATTATCTCCAGTTCATCACTGGGTCCAGGACAGGTAGCATCACTTTCAGCTTTGTATGGATTGGACATAATCAATTGATAACAGGTGGATAGTGACAATATGCTCACTGACAGCTTTTAGAAAAACGTCATGCACTTCATGTGCTCATTAGCTATCCCTCTTTTTGCCACTCCTAAGGACCTTGAACATGTGCAAACAACCTCTCTCTCTCTCACACACACACACAACATGCACACACACAACACACACACACACACACACACACACACACACACAACATACGCGCATGCATATGCCCACATAGCTATATGACATGTGCATACATTCTATTGTATATGCACAATTACATCTAATTGCAACTAAACATACACATATGCAGAACATGTAAATAGTGCACGTGGCAGGGTACAGGACACTGCAACCGACTATATTATGCATGACATTATGACAGTTTAGCTATAATATGTGCACTGGTGCAGGCAGTTACAAAATGTACACCTGAGCACTTGTGTGTTTCATGCATGCTGTTGTAAGCTTAAAATCATGGTTCCATGTATATGGCGCGCGCGTGCAGCGATAAAGGAGGCTTATAAATTATTATGGCAATTAGCTACGCCAGTAACACAATCATGTACAGTGCTTTCGAGGTTTCTTGTCTTGATCGCGATTTGAAGTCTGGGTCCGTGGATCTTTCCGCCATTCCTTTTTGAAACTAGTACCTCTGAAACGAAAAATTGAAAAACGATTGGAAGTCCAAATTTCGTTTTTGTTTTTTTCGTATAGTCCCCTGGAAGCCTAGATTTGGTTTATTGGTTTTCCAAACCAAAATCCAAAAACCAAAATAAGAATGTGCACTTTTGTTTTTCCCAATATCCGAACAAGTTGCAGACAGTACTCATTCTAATGCGGCGTGCTCTGTTCCAGCGGAGAGGCGCTTCGAAGGATCTGGTCTGGGCGCTTAGGTCTCTGCCTTAACCTTACAGCCGTGGCCTCTCGCGAAGCTACGAAGCTTGTTCGGCGATGTACGCTTCTAGGTAGTACTCAGCGGATTTGCCGTACAAGCGCAGAGGTGACAACTGTGGTAATTTCGCATTGTACTTGTGTGTGTGTGTGTGCTGCCAAGGTCTGAGAATTGTGTGCATGTTACAGAAAGGGCATTGTAATGCGTCAAACAGCTAAATTAGGCAACCTTCTTTGTTTAGATTACTCCTTTAGCTAAGTGTGTGTGTGTGTGTGTGTGTGTGTGTGTGTGTGTGTGTGTGTGTGTGTGTGTGTGTGTGTGTGTGTGTGTGTGTGTGTGTGTGTGTGTGTGTGTGTGTGTGTGTGTGTGTGTGTGTGTGTGTGTGTGTGTGTGTGTGTGTGTGTGTGTGTGTGTGTGTGTGTGTGTGTGTGTGTGTGTGTGTGTGTGTGTGTGTGTGTGTGTGTGTGTGTGTGTGTGTGTGTGTGTGTGTGTGTGTGTGTGTGTGTGTGTGTGTGTGTGTGTGTGTGTGTGTGTGTGTGTGTGTGTGTGTGTGTGTGTGTGTGTGTGTGTGTGTGTGTGTGTGTGTGTGTGTGTGTGTGTGTGTGTGTGTGTGTGTGTGTGTGTGTGTGTGTGTGTGTGTGTGTGTGTGTGTGTGTGTGTGTGTGTGTGTGTGTGTGTGTGTGTGTGTGTGTGTGTGTGTGTGTGTGTGTGTGTGTGTGTGTGTGTGTGTGTGTGTGTGTGTGTGTGTGTGTGTGTGTGTGTGTGTGTGTGTGTGTGTGTGTGTGTGTGTGTGTGTGTGTGTGTGTGTGTGTGTGTGTGTGTGTGTGTGTGTGTGTGTGTGTGTGTGTGTGTGTGTGTGTGTGTGTGTGTGTGTGTGTGTGTGTGTGTGTGTGTGTGTGTGTGTGTGTGTGTGTGTGTGTGTGTGTGTGTGTGTGTGTGTGTGTGTGTGTGTGTGTGTGTGTGTGTGTGTGTGTGTGGTGTTTGTACTTAGGGTATGCTACACTGGTGAGGGCTAGTGCCCCCTAAACAGTTGATGCACATACAGTACCTTCAGATTTTTTCAGACTTTTTAGGTCTATGGATGGACAAATTGTATGCAACTCCCTTGCAGCTGGGATCATCTCAGAGCCAAGTAATTCCAATATAGCCTCTTTCCAACTCTGGGGTTGAAGTGCCTTTGCTATACTGTTACTCGGGGTACATGCATAATGTAGATGTAGGTGGTCAGTGTACAATTGAAATCTCCTTAATGTTTAACCCAAACAGTACAACCATTTACACACAAGGTAGCACAAAGCAAGTGAGGCAGTTGCTGATGAAAAAGGCTATATGTTAACTACGGGCAGTTGCTGATGAAAAAACCTACATGTTAACTATGGGCAGTTGCTGATGAAAAAACCTACATGTTAACTATGGGCAAGTCCTCATGGGTGCTGTGACTACTGTCACTGTGGTCTGATGCTACATCTTCAGGTGTTGGCTGAGCCTCTTGCAGGATATCTCTTGCATTATTGATGAGGCTGTCCATTCCTCTCAACTGACATAACCTAGCTGCGCCTCGCTCTGCTCTACAAGCTGGGCAGGTTTTCTTCATGATGTCTGGGCCCGTAGTGTACCAGGTGTCTGTGCAAGATTGGCAACCGATTAATTGGCCACAACATGTGGCTACCATGACCGGTAGAGAGACACACCGAAGGCAAATCTTGCATTGAAATGCTTCACTTAATGACGTCTTTATGCCAAAGGGGATTTTGTCGTTCTTGGTCACCCTGAAAATGCTATCAAGCTTTTCCTTCACTTCCTGCAGACTATTCAAGATTGGGTCAATATCGTGCAACTCTGGGCTGCTCTTCCTCTTCTTTGGCAGTGGTGATGGTGGATCAGGTGGAGTGGTGTTATTCCTATCAATGGCATAGAATTTTCTTGCATTCTGCTTCCAGAATTTGAAACCTATTAATAAGGAAGTTTATCATCAAGAACAAACACTATATAAGTGAGACATCATCATCATATATCTTTATTTGCATGCATACAGCGTTTCACTATAATATTATATCAGCTGCAGTGTATATGCAGGTTATAGCCCTATTATTTTTATGCAATATTGTGGCCATTGCATACTTGTAACTTATTTTCCTGCATGACAATTTGGCCTGGCCATGCATGCGTATAATTGCTACTTCTCAATTCCTTTCAAAGCGAAAGTTAATACCATTCATTATATCAGACAGTGTATATTACAGTGCATGCATGAGTCATTTACTCTGCATGGCAGTTTCACTTAGCAGCAATGAAGTGTGCTCACCTCTAGTTGCCGGGCAATCACCAACTTCTATCCCTTCTGCTGAGACAAGAGTCCAGTTACTTCCCCAAGTTTCTCCAATGTGCTTGGAGCCACGTTTGCCTCCTTTTCTGTAATTTCTAAGAATGACTGATCCAAAACTTCGACGGCGATTTTCCCCTTGGCCTTTGTTTTCGTCATTTTTGCTTTTGTGATTTTGAGAAAAAAGGTAGGTTCTTTCTGGCAAGGTCTTCCTGATGCAGGAATGACCGACTTAAATCCAGGCCAAGACCGATGGCCACTGCCGCCGCTGCTACCAATACTGCTTCCACGTGCACCAATACGAGACGACGTGGTACCTTGGCCTCTGGTTGCACTGAGGGTCACTCCATAACTGCTAGACTGAGTTCCTTCGCAATCGCTTCCTTCAACTAGTATTCTAGACAAACCCCGCAAAGCAGCCCTCATTGTCAGGCATATAAACACGCGATGTCACATAGTCACGCAACCAGACGCTCGATCTCTCCACACTAAACATTCGAGCAATCATTTCGGCTGACACAGGGGTTTCTACGGGGACCTGGTACTCTCGTTCTCCCCGGCTGAGACAATAAGTATCTAAGAATTCAACTTCACTCTCAGCCATCTTCGTACATGTGGCGCCGTTTCTCACGTGTGGCGCCTTTTTACAATGGGATAGATACCCTTATAAGCTTATCCGAGATTTTCTAACTATCCTACCGTATTGCTTTTAAAAAACGTCCACTGCAATTAAAACTTTCCTCCAAGTACAATCGCATGCCTACGTATTCCTTAGACGCCATCTTAAAATACGTAGGCGAATTGTATTATAATACAGCCGCATAAATTTAAACACAACATTATTATGCATACACAAGCTAAGGACATTTATACATAGTCTGTGTTCTGAGGTACGTAGAATGGCGGAGGGCGGCAATACTGTAGGAGTTCCTACTAGCGAGCCATCTCCCACTCT
Source organism: Ianthella basta (assembly GCA_964019415.1). Lineage (NCBI taxonomy): Eukaryota > Metazoa > Porifera > Demospongiae > Verongiida > Ianthellidae > Ianthella > Ianthella basta. Next base: position 5,169,350 of record OZ025869.1, read on the forward strand.
TACCAGTTTGCATCAGGTCGTTAAGGAAAAAATTGAAGTGTGTAGGTGGACGCACAAGCAACTTAGTGAGTACTTGCAGCAGCTGTACCCCGGAAGTAGGGGTTACAGCGTCCGATCTCTAGAGAGATATTGCAGTGAAGCGGACATTCATAGAACAAGCCGCCTGAGTGAGTATCATGTTGACATACACGTTTCTCAAGCAATGCAAAGGGTAAGTAGCTATAAATGCATGCAGTAAGCCTACCTGTTTTTCTATTCTTCATACATACTAGCTATAGGGGGCCATTGAGTAGACTCCTCACCTAGTATAACAGCTAAACAGTGTAACTAACACTGCACGCCACTCTCATGTGATTTGCTTTGTTTAATTGTTTTGTTCTGTTTGGTATTTTGTTCCATACATACTATTGGACACTTGTTGAAGAACAATACAGAAAATCTAGAGTTGTACAATGCCGTACACATCAAACAAAGAGCACATGGCTAAAATAGCTGTATAGCTGTGCCATGCAGCTAACCCTTTTTTGTTCAATTTTCTCAACATATAGGCTGGACCCGTCTATGGTAGGAAGACTATGACAGGGTTGCTTGCTAGTGAAGGCATTCGAATTGCTGAGAAGAGAGTAGGAAACTCAATGCAAAAGATAGCTCCACGCCAGCACCAAGCAAGGCAGATGAATGTCGCTCGGCAACTCAATCCTATTCCATACAAGGCTAATTACTTTAGCCAAAAGCTGCATATTGACCAAAATGAGAAGTTAGTTATGTATGGCGTGACACATGCAATGGCCATTGATGGGTACAGCAGGAAGATTGTCTCCTTCATCACCATGCCCATTAAGAACTGTGTCGAGATACTCATTCACATGGCTAGGTATGACTATACAATTCAACCACCACCATGCTATTATATATATATATATATATATATTATTCTTAGATATATACTTACAGTTCAGGATTAGAGGAGTTTGCTGCATTTTCTGCATGTTCTAATTTATGTTCAATTATATTGTTAATTTATTCATTAAAATTTTCTCATTAATCATTCATTAATTTAAATTTTCTGCCATCATTCTATTTATGATCATTGGATCGATTATTTATTCCATTAATGTATCATTAAAAATATATATATATATAATTATTATTTTTCTGAACATAAATTCATTGATCTGCACTCCTATTGTTTATACTACACTTGCAATATTATAACTTACAATTCAGAATTGCTCATATCCATTGCACAAGCTGTATAATGTATAAGTGCTTGACAACTTGGTCAAGTGTCAGCTATGAATGGTAGTAGTAACATTACGTACATAGATTGTGTGCAAGTTGTTATTAAATGCTGCATGTGACATGGATGTAATCAACTGGTATCATGCATATGCTTCTAGACCAATTGCATTGCAGTATGGGATTTGGGACACAGTCAGGATGGATCAGGGCAAGGAGTGGACATTGCTGCTATACCTGCAAGAGCTGTTGGCTGACTATCGTTTAGACAAGTCTAAAGCACCACACATTCAAACGACATCAAAGGAGGTCAGTGTAGTTAGTTAATAAATTTACTAATCACTGCACTTGCTAAAGTCTAACCTACTGTATAATACTTGCTTAATTTCACTTTTTATTTCTGTGAAGAACCATATGGCAGAAAGGATATGACCTGAAATAAACAGCAGAGTCAATTATCCAATCAAGAGTGCTTCAATGAGCATGGAAGAATCTGGTATCATCAGTCTGGATGATCCACTGCATCAGTTTTGTGTTTCATACTGCACAACTAGGGTAGCTAGTGCAGGCGCAGAAACAGCCATAGCTGCATGGAATGATCATCCCATACCCAGTGAGTTTAAATTATTAAATATACAGCAGTTGATGTTATATTTTCATATAATGACATTTGTACTGAACCAGACTTCTATATTATATGAATTATGCAGGCAAAGGCGTCCCTAATGTACTAGCATTCCAAAACTGCAGAACCTTTCTGCTTGCTGCGGAACTGGTTCCTGAGGCTGATGATATAGTGAGAGACTTTGAGGCTCAAGGTGGAAGAATTACCAGGTTTCCCCCATTTGGAAATGATCCATTAGTCAATGAGCCTGAGCTGCTGGAAGAGCGTGAAAGACAGCATTCACATCAATGGCAAGAATACCAGGAAATCTTCCAGCTATTAGTGAATGGAAACTCAGGTCCTTTCTCTGCATGCATTCAACAATTCATTGTCATCACGCAATCATTAAGGACTGATCACTAATTCACCTCCTTATTTATGTACATTATGCTCCTTTTTACATACAGAACATGCATCTTGTGTTGCAATTGGTTCTGTCTGTGAAGTGGTAATTGACTATCTAGCTGTGCTGCATGAACAAACATCCTGGAGATGTGTGATACACCATAATGCATGTAGCCAGCTGCTTCAGACATACAGGAACAAACGGCAAGCTAAACATATAAAAATGACAACCATTGGATTCTGCACATGTGATAGCTATATAGCTTTGGACATAGATAGATAGATAGATGAATTATTTCAAACAGGAGTGCTGCATCCACAAGAGTGGGTTTTCATGCAGGTCCTGAACAGTACAGATACAAGCATAGGTATATATACACACATAGGCAATTAAATAGCTAATAAATAATAGATAAATAAACAATGAATTTCAGGGTCCAGATAAGTAAGACATAGCTATAGAGTTGAGTTACAGATTCAAAATTGCATGCTTAAAGGATTTCACACTTGATAATTGTCTAATACTTTGCGGTAGTTGATTGTACTGTAAGGCACCTTGGAATTCGAACGATTGTCTGTACATTTCTGTGCGAGGTTGCGGAAGGTGGAGTTTGTCGGCTCCTCTGGTGGATGAGTAAGTACACGAGTTCTTGATGAACTTTCCTGATAGATAACTGGGAGCCTGCTTGAGGACACACCGGTGGACCTGGCAGAGTGTTGCATTGTGTCGCCTCCTGTGGAGGGTGGTCCACCCAAGTTCGTCTCTGAGGGGGGCACTTGGTGTTCGTGGAGGCTTGTTCAGTACCACTCTCATTCCATAATTCTGTACTCTCTCCACACTTTGGGCGAGGTTGGAACTGCAGGGGTGCCAGATCACCTGGCAGTAGTCCGCATACGGCAGGACTAGTGCGTTGTACAGCATCCGTTTGGTCGAGAGGGGGAGGTAAGCACTGACTTGTCTTATGCTAGCAATTGCAGCTAGCATCCTTCTCCGCACTGCTCCTACATGGGACTTCCAACTCAGGTCGTGATCAATAGTTACTCCCAGATACTTGACAGATTCCTGCCAAGGGATGGTTGTCCCATTGACTTGGACCTTGATCTGTTCTGCCCGTGACCTGGCGGCCCGCCTGCTTAGTACCATCATTTGGGTCTTGCTTACATTCATTGTTAGTTTGTTAGACACAATCCAGGTGGCAATGAGCTGGAGATCATCATTAATGGCATGTGTCACACAATCAGGATCCTGGTTTGCATAATAGATGGTAGTATCGTCGGCATATAGGTTGATGGTACAGCTGGTGACTACAGTAGGTAAATCATTCATGAATACCAAGAATAGCAGTGGGCCAAGAATGGAACCTTGTGGTACCCCTCTTGAGACTGGGGCCCAATCAGAGTAAGCTCCATTTACCATGACTCTCTGCTGCCTGCCTGAGAGATAGTTTGAGAACCATTGGTGCTCTCCGTTCAAAATGCCATAGGCTGAAAGTTTGTCAAGGAGTAGGTTGTGATCGATAGAATCAAAGGCCTTACTCAGGTCAATCATTGCAGTTCCGACACATTCTCCACGGTCAAGCGATGCTCTCCAATCATCAACAGTCTTGAGTAGCAAGTCCTGGGTGCAATGGGCGGGACGAAAGCCTGATTGACTGGGATGGAGCAAGGAGTTCTCTGTCAGGTAGGTGTAGAGCTGCTTGTGAACAAGAGACTCAAAGACTTTGGCTATGACTGGGAGAACAGAGATGGGTCTGAAGTCAGATGGCTGACATGCTACTGTACACTTGGGGACTGGTGTGACATTTGCCCTCTTCCACTCTTCTGGGATTTCACCACCAGCCAGGCTCTGGTTAAACATCTTAGCCATGCTCGGTGCAATGGCTTCAGCAACCATGCGTAGGAGACGAGCTGATACTCCATCCACTCCAGTTGATTTATGCACATTCAACCCTTTTAAAGCAGCCAGGATGTCATCCTCTTCAAGAGGGTGGAAAGTGAATTCTGACTTGGCCTGGTGCAATGCAGGTGGTGTACAATGATGGGCAGGTTGTTTAGCTGAATTGGTGAAATAGGAGTTGAGCTGGTTCGCGATCTCCCTGATTGATGTGAGAATACCAGAGCTGGTCTCTAGCTGGGTTATGCCACTCTTCACTTTACGACCTAGGGCTCTGTTCAGCTCATCCCATAGTTTCTTAGGTTGCCTGGACGTGTTTTTGCAGACTCTCTCAAAATGATCTTTCTTGGACTCCCTCAGGTTCATTTTCACTGCATTCCTCAATCTACGATAAGTCTCCCAGTCCTGTTCATCCCGTGTCTTCCTATACTTATTGCGATAGTAGTTCCGAGACTTCATCATCATACGGATGTCAGCAGAGATCCACTGGTGGCTGTGCTTTCTTGGCCTTATCCTGATCATAGGGGCATGTTTGTTTACAATCTTCATGAAGAGAGTCTTCCAATAATCCCATTTGTCATCCATAGAATCGAAAACATCCATGACTCCCCAGGGGGCCTCCTGCAGATCAGTTAGCAAGGTGTCCACATTGCACTTCTTAAAAGACCGAATCTCCTTAACAGGCTGTGTAGGTCTTCTAGTTCTCGCTGATCTAGATGCATAAATTAGCATATGGTCACTACCTGCTAGTGGGGTGACTCCAGAAGTGTAGCACATGGGAGCAGAAACAAAACAGAGGTCGATGAGAGTCTGTGACTGATTAGTCACCCTGGTAGGCTCGGAGATGAGCTGAGAGAGTTGGTGTTCCTCCATAATCGCAGTGAGGTGCTTCGTGGTTGCATTTGGTGCCAGGATGTTGCAATTTAGGTCCCCCATTATCATCAGTTCCTTTCGTTCACTTGCGGCTTGTTCAAGCACATCAGACAGGTCTTCTAAAATGCATTTAGCAGAGTTGGGGGGGCGATAGATGTGGCAAAGCAAAATGGTAGACTTCTCGATGCGTAGCTCCAGCCATACAGCTTCAATGTGGTCACGCTCCAGATCTTCCCTCCTGTGGCTTCTAATGGAGACAGGGACTTGAACCAGGATGCCTCCACCCCTTAGTCTCGCGTAGCCAGACCGCTTCTCCCCTCCAGTTTATATTATGACGTCATCGGTCGGGGAAAAGGGTCTGGTACATTGCCTATGCGCCGCTTGTGCAGAGACCCCCCGGAAGAGGGTGGTTATAATTGCATTCTCGCCCACGCGTTACCAGGCAACCGCCCGCCCACAACTACCGGTGTTGCACAAGCCGTGGCAATGAAAGCCATGATTTAATTGGCGCTGAGTTTTTAGCCTTCGCAGTTCGAGCGATTTCTCTTGCCAAAGCCTTTTCGTAGCAGCCTGCTATACGCCGATCGAGTCGTTAGCACCGTATGTGCACGTGTTGACAGCAATGCATGCGTACGTACGGTTAGTAGCAGTGCCCTGTGATCGATTCCGCCTTCGGGAGAGACTAAATTCGTACGGCGCGGCGAAGGAGTCCCTTCGTACGTGCGCATTCCCTTCGTACGAGCGAATTCCCTTCGTTCTCTCGCCCAGCAATCACGACCCAGTGTTTACGCAACAGCGGTAGTCGTTGGTGGGCGGTTGCTGGGCGACGGGAGGTGTGGAATGCAATTATAACCACCCTCTTCCGGGGGGGTCTCTGCACAAGCGGCGCATAGGCAATGTACCAGACCCTTTTCCCCGACCGATGACGTCATAATATAAAATGGAGGGGAGAAGCGGTCTGGCTACGCGAGACTATCCACCCCTACCATATCTCCTATCCTTTCGGTATAGCTTGAAATTCTCCACTGTTACGGCAGCATCGGTCACAGAGCTGTCCAGCCAAGTTTCACTGATGCCAAGGATAACCGAGCATTCACTTCTGCTGAGAAAGTCTGAGATCTCATCCAGTTTGGATGTCAAAGACTGGACATTAAGATGACAGAAAGCATATCCATTGGATGGACATTTGGACATTGCACTTCGGACACTCATGTGCCATGCTCACAATTACAACACACACACATACACAGTTGAATTTGGTCATTGATATCGCCCACACCACCATGCAATGCCAGCCAGTGTATGTGAATGGGATCGGACCACATATTGCATGGATCCCTTGGTGCCCACCACACTGTTGACATCACCTGGTGATTATGGGGCAAGCATTGTTCACGTATCGACAATACACACATGCGCACATGGACAAACATTGATACACAGACACACACACACACTTAGCTAAAAGAGTAATCTAAACACAGAAAGTTGACATATCACGTGCCACGTGATCGAGTGCAGACTTCAAATCGCGATTGGGACAAGGAACCTCGAAAGCACTGTGTACTATAAGGATGTACGACTGCAGTGATGCCACCATCATTGCTCCACAGCAGCAATTATACAGTACACCAACCTTGGGGAGGGGATTCTGTACTGACTACTAGTACAGCCCTGCTGCGGCGATTCGTCCAGCACAATCGGGTCTTGAGCCGTGCCACGAATAGGCGATGCTGGTGGAAAGACAAAAGCGTCCTCTGGCTCTTGTTTCACACTAATTGGGCTCCAGTCAAGAGGGCTCCACTGGTCGTCGCTCATCCTCGAAGGTGCATACGCGCTACGGACGCTATACGAATACGGCCAACTCGGCGATTAATATACACAGTTCCATAAGTGATTCCAGCTAAATGTCCAGCTGGGAGGACCAGCGCATGACAGCCTTGTGACTTCCTCGTGATCCGCCCCCTGATCCGTGATCCGTGCGCGTTTTACAACATCCCCGTGACGTCATGGGGCACGAGTGGGCCATGAGGTAGGTGAACAACAGGGTGAACAAAGTGAACTCTCAACAAGGATGTCGGGCGGCGATGAAGGCATCCTTGAGGCCATATTTAACCCTACTTCTGCGATCTACTCCGTCAGTGAGCCTGAAATACAGGTAAGACCACCATTTGTTGGCTGTGTGTTGATTATTGTCCCATTAGTATCGCAAAGGTAGTGTTCCAGACTACTAAAGTCCTTGGGGGCGTTTTAGCAGCTCTTCTCGGAGTGATGTCTTTGTTAGATGTTAATGAGGAATTTGTAACAGTGGCAGACCGCATTGATCTAGTGCAGTGGGTGTTAGGATACAGAAGGTGAAGTTATGCTGTGCGTGAAGTACGATGTATTGTATGTTTTTTCGTAACCGCTTTTTCTGCGGCAAGATTGCGTCAGCATTTAAAAATGGAGGCTGAGAAAGTGGTCGGTTAGGCGAGACTAGTTTGCTAGGGTACTCAGATGTGTCCTTATAGCACACCATATAGCAAACCTCTCTACTCTGAGTGTATCTTTTTCCTAAGTTCTGGGGACTGATTGTGTATCGTCACGCACACACCTTTGGGTGCCCCATTCTAGCGCTTCTTTACTTACCCCTTAACGTAGAGTAATAGCCTAATTGACCCCAGCGTAGCCAGCCTATCTTCCGCCGTTTGTATTCGCGTTTCACCTGCACAGGTAGAAAAGGGGTATGGGTACTAAGTCCAGAACAGCTGTGTGGAACGTCAGGCTTCTGGCTGACAGCCAACAACTAATTGGTACCTTATATGGTAGCTAAATTAACATCCGCTTAGTGACATGGGAAACTGAGCATGTGGTCTTCTTCAGGGCGAAGAAGCCATCTTCGCCCTGAAGAAGACCAGAGCATCTGGTCGAAATGTCGGCAAGGTTTTCAACCCTGTTGTGAAGCTGGTATTAGAGAACCAACCCTTTCTGATGCCTGAGCCAGCTGAGAAGCCCTCACTTTAGTGTAGTTACTAGTTGGTGGAATGTGGCTTATATGTAGGAAACACTGTTGTAATGGTTGTTTCAGCGAAGCCTGGGGTCTTAACTATGGCTGAGAAATTTCTCCTTACAGCACTGCTGTAAGGAGAAAGGCTGTAAGCTTGACCATGCTTCTTGTACTGCCTATTTTTTGATATAAGAGGTTGACGAATGAACAAAGCAAGGCTGTCACTTGGTAGTGCTTCAGTTTGAGTGATGAGCTGCTTGCACTTGGAAGTGTACCACTATGACCATGTAATTATCTAAAGTGATGTATTTACCTTTCTGTCTTGTTGGCACCGAATTGCTCCAGCATCATCGGCATCGTTGCCAAATTAAATGGCACTTACTCCCCTGTTCCTGTTCCACTGTACTATATGTGCTCTAGTACTGTTCCTTCAGTTCAGCTATAGCATGGGAAGAGCTGAACAGCAGGAATGGCTATACAGTGAAGTTAGTAGAGCCTGGAATACCGCTATCATTCACCAGTGGAAGCAAACTTTGCACAGACGTTTACACTGTAAGTCACTAGTCCTGCTGCTAAAACTCGTGTGCCTTGTTTTTCCTGGCACGTCTGTAAGGCTATTTGAAGGACTTCCTTGTACCATCTGGTGCCTTTTGACTGGAATAGTCCATAGTTCCGTTGTGATTAGCAATTAACTCTGAGGTTTAGTAAAAGACTGTTCTGTGTATAATTGCCCATTAAAGGTGCTATGTTGTGTCTGGCACCTATGATTGAATACACTCTTGACACTGCTTATTGGTTTAGAGATATTACAATACAACCACTAAGAGTACCATCATGTAACAAGCACTCCGCCATATCTATTTCATTCCAGATTACGTATGTTTTAAGAATTTAGTTGTAGTCTTGTTTTGAATCTTAAGTGTAACTGTATTCTAATAGTACAGTGAAAGGGTGACTGTGTTGCGATGGACACTTCACAGGATAAGGTTTGAAGGGAAAGTAGCTGCATACCTTCTCGGTTCTGAAATCCTACCTACCTATTTTCCAGTGAACAGTATTAATGATCCTCTGGTTGCTGTGCATGTCTCACAATGGGTTCTACAAAGTGCAGTGCCTGATTTGATGCTGTACAGTGTACTGATCCTTGCATTCTTTATGTATTAGAGAATGCAAGGTTGTTCCATATTCCTTGTACATTGGTAGAGGGTGAAGTCTGAGTGGAAGGAGCTACATTCGAAGACCTTAAGTACAACCTGTCGAAACAAGTCATTGGGCCTTGCTGTGCTTACACTTATTATCCTTTCCTTCTCAACCATTAATCTAGCAACAATCACCTCAAGTATAGTTTATATGGGCTGCGGAGCGAGTGGTTGCTGGCGGGGTGTCGTAGCTCAGTGGCTAGAGCACTGGCAGCTAAAGCCAGATGTCCTGGGTTCAATTCCTGGTGGTGCCACTTTCTTTGCAGCCCTAAGTCAATTCAAAGGTCTACGGACAGTAATGACGCTGATCGTGACTTGTTTCGACATGTTGCCTTTAAGATCTTCAGATGTAGCTCCTTCCAATCGGGCCTTGCTGTGCTTATGCTTATTATCCTTTCCATCTCAACCATTTCTACGCAGCGATTATCCTTTCATCTAGCAATAGTGTAATGAATTAGTGCACTAGTTGTATTTTTGTTTTTCTTCGTTACACGCCAGCCAAAACTTCACTGTAGCTAAATAAATCATAAAAATTTGGCTAGTGCATGACAAGGTGAAGCATGGATATTCTACTTAGGCACTCAGGCCTTTACAATGTTGTACTGTTGTATCCCTGTTTGTCAGGCACAGAATGGTGATGCAGCTGAGGCATATGCATCTGGGAACTTGTTGATGGCCAAGGACCTCGAATTAGAAGGAGTAAAGTGTGCAGAAAATGGGGACCTACCCCGAGCCCTTGAGTTGCTGACGGAGGCACAGAAGATGTCCTCAGATTATGCTTCTGCGTACAACAACCGGGCCCAGGTAAGCTCGGCCAGAATCTTATTAGGGATTAGCTACTTTCTCCTCTGCCCTAGCAGCTTTATAGTCATTTCAAGCATTTCAGACCTATTGAACCCATAGAATTGTACCCGGGCATTGCCGTCTGATAGTTCCCCATCAAAAGAATCTATGTTAAGTTTTAAGAGATTATTACCCAACATGTGCCTTCTCTTTACAGTGATCATCCTTGTATCATCCATTGTCTTTTCCACTGCAGGTGTATAGGCTAATGAATGATGTTCCCAGTGCTCTTACTGACCTTGATAAAGCCATTCAGCTCAGTAGAGGTACGTGCCGCCATGGAATGTGTAGTATTAATTGTGCAGTGGTATTGTAATGTAATATTGAAACACATGGACTGCTCTTCCTACTTTTTTAACCTTTTCTGATAATATAGCATACAGGGTCACTGTGTTTGTGGAGGCAATACAGCATCCTTATTTCTTGATTTTCTGGGATCTATTTGATATACGTATATATCTGTATTGTACTGAAAGTGTACAAAGGATGTGGGTTGGTTGAGTTGGTTTTCCACATTTTGTAAGCAGTCGGAGTAAAGTTTAAACTATTGGAAAAGCAGCCAACTATTTGTTTCTTATGGCATGCTGTAGTACCGTGTACACATGGTTGTGCTCTTGTTATGGTATTGTTTCCCTGTCATTTATCAGGGGTTGGTATTGTTGCGGAGCAGGCATACACGCAGCGTGGTATGATCAGAAGGCTGCAGGAGCAGGAGGATCTGGCTTATGAAGACTTTCAGAAGGCAGCACATTTGGGAGGGGTCTTTGCACGCCAACAATGCACTCAGATGAATCCGTATGCTAAGTTATGTAACCAAATGCTCAGAGATGCTTTTGGAAAGTTGCAAGGCAATGAAATGAAGTGAAGAAATATTGTAACCATTTACTTTGCTGTGTTAGTAAATGACATAAAATACAATTATACTTCCCTGCTGAATTTTTATCCTCGCTATTATTGGTGCAGCTATGGACTGGTTAAATAGTTGCCATGCAATATTTAATTGTCTATCACACTGACAATTTGATGAAATTACTGTTCCATTGGCTATTGCCCATTGTCAGTAGCACATTGACATTGGAACCCTGTTATTGGATGATAATGAATAGTTGATGTGTACCTTAGTTGTTATGTGTATATGTAAATTTGAATGCAGAGCATTCCACCACAATTTGCAGTCTATCTGTACTTTGATTGTTCATGTTTGTGTGCATGTGTATCTGTGGTTTATGTTTCTTTGTTGTATTAATGCGAAGCCGCCGTCAAAGCCTGAGGTATTTCGAATCAGTCGGAACACGTTTGTATTTTCTTTCTGCACTCCGCAATCACTTCAGTGATAACTGGAGGTTGCCTGGTCTGCATATGTCTTGAACTCCACCGCCCTTGGTCCAGTTGAAGATCCGTCAGGTCACTGTGTGATGCTCAGCTTCATTGCGGAGGATACGACTGTTTCACCTTGCTGCCATAGTTGAGTAATCCGTTCGCGGGTGTAGGCACTTCAAACTTAGCGACCTAACAACGCTTCGTTGCTGCAGAAGTACAGCAGAAACAAAGACGATCAAGATACGATAGCTGAAACCTTTTTCACCACGAAGGCAGTAAGATAATAATGCATTATTAGGACTTACACGTGATCACTGCTGCTGGTCAGCCCATGATCACTTTGTGGGCCCCTTTTGTTAGCGAACGTCCATCTAGAAGCAATGACAATGTGGGCTACATACCTACAGTCTTTAAAAGGACACAATAAGAGAGAAGCAATGTGACAGAGCTTAATTTAGATAGAGAAGAACAGGCCTGAAAGCATTAGAAGACTTAAGAACCTTACGAAGGAGTGGACGAAGTCATGATTATTCTGGTAGTCAGTGGACACGAGTAACTTTGATCTTTCCACCATTGATTGTGCAGTCAGGATCTGTGATGGTTGCTGTGTTGATGCGAATTTGGTTATGCTTTCTATTGAAAGATATGGCTGAGTGGTTTGACACCATTGAAAGAACTGTTTCTGAAGTGTTAACTACATGGTTCAAGGTTTTGGCAGTGGAATTAGAGATGGTCTTTTCATGATGTTCATCAGAGCTGTTTTACAAAATTCACTTGCTCAGTTTCAAATACCCAAACACCAGAATTGATTGCGCCAAAGTATTTGTACGGCAGCCATCTTCCCTTAATTAAGCACTGGCTGTGACTTTCGCTAACTGTTGTTTGAGTACTAGTTTATTAGGATAAAATGTTCTCAACGTTAGTAATATGTCCTTAGACCATAATCATTCTTCAAACTTGACTTCTGGTATGAAAATGTCTGTCTTTGCTGCTGTGTGCCCAAGTGCAACATACTCAAGGTAGAAATTAGGATGACGACGTATGGCTATAACAGTGGGTGATGTTTTGGAAACAGAATCACCACTGCTTCCTGGGTAATCTTCTTGCTGGTCAAGACCCTGGACATCTTTTGCATATGTTCCGCTCTTTTACTGTACCAGTGGCATCGGTGAGCTCACAGGCACTGGGCACTTAAGCTCTGGCCCATCAGTGCCCACCTTAGTACATTGCAGAACAGGGTCATCGAAACGCTCAAAGATCATCGTAAGACTAGCAGATATTCACTTCTGCAAGCAAGAAGCAGTGGTGTGTTTGTATTTGCTGGAATGGACTACTGGGCTGGACCACTGGACTCTCAATTAGCCAGCCATCGTGTTTTGCGAAGAGAGGCATCCTGATGGAGCCGAAAGAAAAAGAAAGATGACAATTATAAGTATGTTACAACTACACTTAACTAGCTCACACTATAAAATCATGGTCGACCTAGCGCCTACCCTCTACAATTCCCGCACACACTGTAAGAGGACTAAAATTGCAAGTGACCTAGCGCTATGTTAATCTATGGTTGAATGCCCACCCCACATGTTGAATGCTTAACCCAGGTGATGACACCACTTCCTGGATAAGGATGTTCAACAAAGCAGCTCAATTACTGAGACAAACTGGCTGCTTTTCATCACACTGCTTGCAGCAGTACTTAGACCTCTTCCTGTTCACTGCCGTAGAACATTAGCGGCAGTTGAGCGAGCCCGGTAACAGATTGTGGAAGTGACACTCACAGAAATGTACTAATGGAGGAACACTCGACAGAACAGTGGTGGATTTAGGGGTAGTTCGTTGGGCTCAGACGAACCCCCTTCAGCCAAAGCTGGATAAAAATGAAACAGTAAAAACTAAAGAAACGTACTGCTATGTTCCACTAGAGAATGCGTTAGTGCTGCTAGTGGCCTTTTAGGTTGCTGATGCATCACAGAAGTAGTCTCTGTTCAGTTTTCTTTCACTCCCCCATGATTTCAGCCGATGGTGGTACAACACTGGGTACTGCGACAACAAGAAACTGTCGACATACTTGAGATGCTATTTCTTCTGCTCTCGTAGCACAATATAGCATTATGTGTATAACAGGCTGCAATTTTGTTTTGTCATCCTTACGCTGTTGCCACTGTGGAGCTCTCTATTGATTAGTAAGCAATTATTATAGCAGAGTTGGATCACAATGCATTGTGATAGATTCATCATTCGAGCCCATTGGTTGTAATAGTCTGCTGTTTTGTTACTTCCCGCGCTGATAATTGTAGGATTAGTGGTCTTTTTAAGACTACTTATTGTCACTGATGGTTTCCACTGCAAGAGGGTCTTCGTCATATGTCTTCACCATTAGTAATGAAAGTGTACCATCTAGTCTGTTGATCGTCAAGATGGCGGAATCGCGCTCCTCCACCGTACCTACCGAGGATCCCAGCAACGTCAGCGCTCAGCTTGGCGAGTCTGGAGGAGATAGACCGGATTGAGGACGGCAAACTGTGCTAGGAGATGAGCTGACGATTCGTACAACCAACATTCGAGGCCTTTGCCAGGGATGTGGGGAGCTGGGAGCTATGGCGGTTGAACGCGGCAGACCCCACTTCTTGTGCCTAACGGATCCTCACCTAGACACAGAACCAGACGCCAGCATCGCACCTACAGGATATACTGTCAAGGCGAGGGTAGATCGCACCAAGCACAGTGGAGGAGCCATCATCATGGCGCGAGAAGACATCTTGTGTGACGACTACCCAGTATCAAAGTACTATGTACGCGAAAAGGCTGAAATGTGCGCGGTAACCATCCCGGGTGACAGTCCAACAACGCTGGTTTGTGTCTACACCCAACCCTCTGCCTCCGACACAACCCTGATTCAACAACTAGGATTACTGTATGACAAAATCACTAAAGACAAAAAGCAACAAGTACTGATGATTGGAGACTTTAATGCACACGAGGAGGAATGGCTGAAATCAACCAAAACTGATGCTACTAGCAAGGCTACACGTGAGTTTTGTGAGGCCAGGGGCTTGCTCCAACTGGTATCGAGGCCTACCCGAGGTGAGGCAATCCTAGATATGGTCATTGGCCCGTATGAGGGTTCAGTCACCCACCTTCCACATTGTGGCTCATCCGATCACCAGACCCTGCTGGTGAACTTGACCAGAATCCTAGAATTGCCCATTGCAGCTCCAAAAAGAACCGTTTACCACTGGAAGCAGGCCAACTGGAATCGCATGATTGGGGAGTTTAGATCAACTAGTTGGGACCTTCCAAGCGGAACTGAGGAAGCAGTGGCATTTGTTACTGAAAAGATAGTGTCTGCTACCAACAGGTTTGTCCCAAGATCCAGCACAATGATGACCAGACCCTTTCCTTGGTGGGACAGACGATGCCAGGAAGCATGGTCAAAGAAAGAAGCAGCGTGGAGAAGGAATGACATGGCCAGCAAAATTGAGCAAGAAAGCCACACATGTGTACAACAAAGCTCTTTGCCAACACCAGAATTGAATCAGGAAGAAACTGGCGAAAGGCACCAACTCCAAGCACTGGTGGCAGATGACAAAAGACATCACAGGCTTTGCACCTAAGAAGCAAACAGTGACCCCCAAAGCAGATCCCCTTGCCAAGTTCTTCACTGAGAAATTTTGCATACCTAATGAAGAATCTGCTGAGCTGCCAGATCTGCCTGACGAAGAATTTGAATCTGTGCTGAGGACTTTCAGAGTGAAGCAGAATCGAATCCGGACTGTTTTGAAGAAGCTGGATGAAAGTAAATCAGTTGGATTGGACGGTGTAAGCCCTAGAGTGCTTAAGCAATGTGCCGGCCCACTCTCAAAGCCCATCACTCGACTATTTCAGAAGATCGTGAGGACTGGGATTTTTCCAAAATCCTGGAAAATTGCTCGTGTCACCCCGATCCATAAGAAGGGGCCATCAACATCGCCTTCCAACTATAGACCAATATCAGTGCTGCCCACCCTCTCAACAACATTTGAAAGGGTCCTCCTTCTTCAACTAAGAAGTTGTCTCCTGCCGTACATCCCAGATGAGCAATTTGGATTTGTACCAGGAACAGGAACTGCTGATGTTGGAGTCATCATTGCTGATGAGGTTGCTACTGCGTGAAGAACTCCGAGTAGTAGCACTTGACATCAGAGGTGCATTTGACCGTGTATGGTGGAGAGGTCTACTGGCACACTTGCAGTCAATAGGCATTAGAGGAAGAGCACTTGCTCTTCTGAAGAGCTACCTTTCAGATCACTCTTTTGTGGTCGCCACCAATGGAGAGGAGTCTGAGGTTTGTCAAATCCGCTCAGGTGTTCCCCAAGGGGGAATATGGTCACCACTGTTTTTTGATCTGTTTATCCGAAGATTGCCTGAGGAAGCCCAGCATGCAGCAATGCTATGTTATGCTGATGATGTTACCATCGTAATGCGAATACCAACAGGTGGAAGAGAGACAAGTGCTGCGTTGCTGAATTCGGTCGTTGAAAGGATTTTGAAGTTTGGTAAGAAATGGCTCCTTGAATTCGAAGCAAAGAAGACAAAAGCAATCACCATCAGCAAAAAGAGGGATGTAGTGAATGCGCCTCTGGTTATGGAAGGAGAAGTGATCTGTGAGAATGAGACATTGGATGTTCTCGGTTTTACCTTGGACAGCAAAGGAACATGGTCACCTCATGTCGACTAAATTGCAACTGAGGCAAGGCAAAGACTAGGAGCCATAAGACGAGCGAGAAGGTACCTTGATGATAGTGGCCTCCACACAGCTTACACAGCATTTGTGCGCCCAAAGCTAGAGTATGGGAACCTTGTGTACTGGAGTGCAGCAAAGACCAATCTGGACAAATTGGACAGTCCAAGAGCAGGCACACAACACGTTTGGTCAACTCCCCATCATTTCATTGGAGCAGAGAAGACAAGCAGCTGCAGTAGGTCTTACATGCAAACTTTTGCATGGAGACACCAAGACACCACTGAAATCACTTACCCCTGAAGACTCCAGCAAAGTGAAGCCACGCAGATCAGCCAGAGTAGCACCAACGAAGTCTCACAACCATCAACTACAATCCCATATCACTATGAAATTATTAGAGGTTTTTAAAAGAAGCTACCGAGGAAGAATTCCTGAAATATGGAATAAAATGAATTCAGATAGCCTTAAAGATGACAAACCGGACTGGGTAGCTTGTAGGAGACAATTACAAAGAGAAATAAGTAAATAAACTGACTATGTACTTTGTCTATTTTCTTGCTTAACTCTATGTTCTCCCAATCACTATCACATTCATGCAGTTATTGTATTATGAACTAGACTTTTGCATGTTTCTGTCCTTATCATCAGCTCACCCCTTGTAATGGTTTGCATTATCGTATATAAATAAAGTCTCAAAGATCAGGAGTCCTGAACTGTAGGTTGTATTGTTTGAACAGACGAACCTCCAACTGAGCAAGATGAAATATTTCATTGGTAATGACTGGCCTAAGTAGGTGGCTGCAATGCATTGTCCATACTTGTTCACCTCCATTACTGAGTTGTGGTACTTTTCCACTATTGATGCACTTGCATGGAACCATTCCCCACACTTTTTGCCATAGCAGTGCCCTATTGCTTTCCCTGTCTTGAAAGTGAAGGTGACTCAGTTTCCACTCCCTTGCTTTTTTCATTGGTGGCCATGTCATCAATAAGACGGCAGAACAGAGTCTTCCAGTAACAGTTAGTTTGGCTGAAGATGCTGTGATATCTCATGTACTGATCTGGCTTATCTACTCTGCCCGTGTGCTGAATATTCTTCTGCAACACATTACCGGTATATCCATCTTGACTGGCCTAAGTAGGTGGCTGTAATGCGTTGTCTATACTTGTGAACTCTCCAGTAGTCGAACCGGAAGATCTCACCCCACTTTTTTATGCAGTGTGCCTCGTCCATGACACAAGCAACTGCTTTACTTTGGAACGACTCTGTCAGGAGCATGGATGGTACATACATCCCTCGTCCAGTAGCTCAATGGTAGCCACAGTTCTCTGTACATAGGAATAAGAAAAACAATTGTACATAACAGTGTGTTCTGCTCTCATCTTTTGCGCAGAAGAATAACTTACAGGGGTGGAGCTGCTTCCAGGTCTTGTTGCTGAACACTTCCAGCACACCTGCCTGAAGTAGTAGTTGCTGTTAAATTTGCATAGTGGGTGTGGACAAGTAATTTGAACATAGCACGTGCACATTGTCTTGCTTGTTTGGTATATAACAATGATTCAATGCTTTGCTGATCACAATGAGTGATGCAGACTCCTTACTGAGGGCACTTCCAATTTCCCCTTTTTGACTTATACTGCTGTTGCGGCAGCTGCTCCTGCTGCTGTTCCTGCTCCTGCTCCAGCTGAGGGCACTTCCAATTTCCCCCTCTGGACTTATGCTGCTGTTGCTGGCGCTTCTGTTCCTGCTCCTGCTCCAGGTGTGGTTGTGGTGGTGGTGGCAGCTGCAGTGGTGGCGTCTCAGATAGCATCAGTTGCTGCTTCCCCTGCTGCCCCTGCTCCCTATGCTTCTTCCCCTGCTGCCCCTACCCCTTGGTCTTTTGATGATGTTGTGGGTGTTGTGGGTGTAGCTTCTATGGGTGGGTCAGACCATGGCCTGCTGGCTCATAATCCATCACTTCTCCAATTGCAAACTTTTCAGCCATAGCTACCACTTGAGTGTGAACAGATCCTGGCATAATATAGCTACTTATTTATGACATTTTAGTGCAGCTGTAGCCATGGTGGCTGCAGAGTTTGCAGCAAAGATGTAGGCAATTTGCACAAGAGCATTTCGCAAATCACAATTTTACATATGTGATTTCTTCCACAATCCATCTGTACACTCACTCACCGAGGCTTTCAGTGAGGATTGTAAAATGGATGGCAACTTCTTAAGCACAGCTCCCAAGTACCCTTTCAAGTCGTGCAGTAGTTCACATGGAAGCACACAATAGCTACCCAAGTGCTTATCAGTTAGTGTGGCTTCTGGGGCAATGGGGCAAGCAGCAACACCAAGGACACCCTCTGGACTCCACATAGGTTGTCCTTTAATTCTGCTAACCTTCCAATCTTATCCGCAGGGTAGTCTTTCACTGCTCTTTTCTCCAGTTCTATCCACAGCTGATTGTTGCTGAGTAGTTTGTTGAACCTCATTTGTCCTGGCACCTTTCCAAAGTGCCCTGCAAGAGCAATTTCTTGAATGTTTTTCAGGGATCTCTGCGAACAATTGTCTGCATGGGCAAAATCTGGAAAGTGACTACGATGGCAGGAACTGCCAACACATGGATAATTCCCACCACATGACACCCCAGCTTTAAATTGAGCAGCTGACTTGTCACCCTTGAAAACTCACATGGTGTCAACAATCTGGATTCCTGAGCTGCTAGTGACAATATCTGTCAATCCTCCCAATTCCACAAGCCATTCAGGAATCAAAATTGCTTGCTCCCCAGTGAGGATGAACCATGTGCAATGATATGAACTTCATCTTCTTCAACGAATTCTTAAACATTGTGCCAAATTTCACTCTTAGTTTTGAAGACAAGGGAGTCATAGACCACTCCAACCATCACAGCAAGAATGCTATGTGATGCTAAACTGGAGTGGTCATCATGCCATATCCAAATTTGTTCGATTTCTTTCAAACTGAGTAAGAGCTGTTTTCAGGTCTTCCACTGCTGCATGTTCAAATTGACACATCGAGTACCTTGCTCCCAGTTGCAAGATGCTCTGAATGTCTTCCCTGCTCATGCTCTCTATTTCTGCATCACTGTGGAGTCTTATAAACTTTTCATGAGCAAAGACTGGAGTCTTATAAACTTTTCATGAGCAAAGACTGTCGAATGTCAACCAAAGGAAATTTACGGCTGTGAGCCTCAATTTCCACAAACGAACTGTTATGAAAACGATTCAGTTTCACAGGGACACATGGTACTCCTTCACTTAGGATACCATTCTCCACCATTGTACGGTCTAGTTTAACTAACTGTTTCTTGCTTGGTGGAGCTTGCATAGGTAGTGAGGTGCCCCCAAGCTTTTTTCTTGTGGACTTGGGTTTAGGGACTATTTCTGAACCGGGAATGCTGGAATTTAGCTGGCTGTGCACAGCCCTCCTGCCATGGTGGGTGTGTTTGCTCAGGAGCCTGCAGAAGGACTATTTATTGTCACTGACTTCCACTGCAAGAGGGTCTTTGTCATGTGTCTTCACCATTAGTAATGAAAGTGTACCATCTAGTCTCAAAGATCAGGAGTCCTGAACTGTAGGTTCTATTGTTTGGACAGGTGAAACCTTGTGAGAACCTCCAACTGAGCAAGATGAAATATTTCATTGGTAATGACTGGCCTAAGTAGGTGGCTGCAATGCATTGTCCATACTTGTTCATCTCTGTCACTGAGCTGTGATACCTTTCCACTAATGTCTGTATTATCTTGTTCATCTGTGTACATAGTATCCTGGAATGTCGTGTCTATTATTATGGAACCTTAGTCCCTTCTTTAAGTTGTTGGATGATCTAGGGTCACGTCAACGTACTGGAGGGAATGCTGACTTGCATTTCAACAGCTCTTAGCGAGTTCTTTCACATTTTTCACTGGCATGTCTGCTTTATCAGTTTAATTCTTTGAAACATGCTCGTATCTTTTGAGCCATCTGACCCTGCTCATGGAGCATGGATCTAGTGCACCACTGAGTTAGTTAGGTATGCATGGAATATGCCAAGCTCATTTCTGAACTCCTATAAGGGCAATCCTTGTTGGGGCTCTTGAGAACAGGATATTTATTAACCAGCTCTTGTACAACACGCTCCCTCTCTTCTTTGCTTACTCTCATAGTGTGAGCATACATTGAATGTGCTGTGTACCTTGCAACTGCCTATGAGATACCTTGCAGTACTATAACCTGGTATGGGCTTTGGTCTCGAGGCTTCTTTAATGTATGAGAATGTTCAATCATTCTCCAGTTGAATCATTGATTCATCTGCCCAGACAGCACTGTCGTAATTGTTGGTCAAACACAAAACAGTTGAGGACATCACCACATACACAGAACATGTACCATCTATTAATACATGCAAAACACTGAGCACTGCAATAAAATATACCTGAGAAGCGATCACAAGGAAAACGTGAGCTACATTTCAATACCCTCTAAACGTCCCAAGGCAGCGAGAAGCAAACAGCTACACCAACAGTCATAAACTTAACGGGGTCCAGTTGCAGCTTCAGCTTTAGCTTTTTCTGTACTTCTAGAGGGAAATTTGGAAACTTGAAAGGATTTGTTAGAGAGTTCTTCGTTATCATCCAACTGTATCACAGCTACATGCATGGGGAAATATACATGCAATATATGTACTTTTGTATATACATACATGTAAGTGTGTGTGCAGTACATTGTGTGCATCGAATTTCAGTCCCTGTGCTCCCTTTGTCTGGATTCCAAGGGGTTGCAGAGTTCCAGCTCATCATAATAGAAGATGATTTGTAGTGCTGAGCTGTCACTAGATAGCAAAGGGTGCTGACGGAACTGCTCGCCATCCCCAAGTGTTCCAGCCAGAGTATGCAGATGACCCATTTCACCTGAGCAGCAAAGTGCACAAATGGTTGTACATGACACTTACTGGCTGATATACTATTAACGAATATGGTGGACATACAGAAAATGCATACATTTGGTAGTCGTATGTCACCATGACAAGAGCCCAAAGCTTGAAATTGATTGATAGCTAGCTTGTATAACTTTCTTTGCAAAGTCTTTCACACAAGAGGCAAGTTCACCGACATTCAGTGATTAAATTTACTACAAATTGACCTCTTGGTAAATGGTATCGTTCGTTGTTCAGTTGACTCTACAGTGTGTCCTGCAGAGGGATGTACATAATCTTGGTCTTGTTCACCATAACTTTTCTCTTTCGACCAGAAAGCCTTACAGTTGATGTCTCCTTCATGACTATTTGTCTGGGTTCCTGCATGTTGCAAGATTGTACTAACAGGATGCATAGAAGTAACAGTACATGTACACTAAAAGACATGGTACATATATATAGCATGCATATGAAATGCAATCATCTATGTATTAAATTTGCTCTACTATTCACAATCAAGTTGATGTGCTTCCAATAGTATGTTAATTGCTGGTGAAACAACAATAATCCAGCAAATGGCTTGGTGATGAAGCCACTGAATACATCTTCCTGGGCTGCAGAATCTACTTCATTGGTGGCTAAGGTGAACCGAGCTTGATCTTTCAGATTCTCAGTATTGAAATCTACAAGGTCAGTCACATCTTCCACAAGACCAAGAGTTGCTCTTCTGGTAAGACTTCTGGTTTCACTAGTTTTTAGTGTCCACTTGGCAGCAAATGTCTGCTTTTCTGTAGTTGTGGGTAAGTGTGTGGAGTGGTTATTGAGGTCTCAAAATATTTGCATCTGTAGTATCTGAACCTAAGTCGTCAGGCTCTGCAGGTGGAATACTGGGTGAAAGACATCTAGATAGCTAGGCAGCATTGTTGCATGGCACCCTTTCATGGCCTTGAACTGCTGTTTACTGCAGTTTCAGTACGATTCCACATTTTGTATGTGTACTCTGGTAGTGCTGTTCACAAACTTCACAGAATGGTTGAATGTGTCGTAATTGGCCACGTTAGGCAGCGATTGCACTTGCTGATATGCCGCCCACTGGTCTGAGTGGACGGTCGTGCTGGTTGCAGGTGCATTGAAAGTACTCCATACAGCTAGTCCCCCGACTTCAGAACCCTCCTGTGTGACTTGTACATCTGAACCTATGTATTGAGTTGTATGTAACAATCCCACATAATAGGTTGAACATTTAATTCGCTAGCACAGTTTGACCCCAGTTGGTACCCAGTACTTTTGTCTCTGCCTCAAGTGCATTCTTTCCTGCCATATAGGCATGATGGTAGTCTCAGACCTTGCGGAAGAGCTTGTGGATTTGGTCCAGTGAAATGCTGTCAAGTGCCTGAGATCATATTCTTTGCAGACTGGGAATCGGTAGTCACAGTGAGCACGAGCGTATTGCTTTGTGCTTCCCCAGCACCTTTCAATGGGATTGAGTTCGGAATAAAACTGCACATGTAAATGTACATGTGGCCAGGAATAAAGAATCGGCATCTTTTACAATTGGACAGATTGATAATACTCACCTTGGGCAGGACAATGCAATGCTAGTGCTTGATTTTGTACAGCTGCGTGTAGACAGCAGAGTGCTCATCTCCACTTGCATCTACCATTCTCTGAAGTTCGCCATTTGGTTTGACTGTGTCGTGCATTTTTGGCTGCTTTCCTGTAGGGTTTACGTTCATTCGGCTTGCCACCAATGGATCCGGCGCAAAACCGTTGGGGCCACTGCTCTGATCAAAAATCCACACCAGATTGTCCTTTCTTCCGTATTGAAAAGAGCTAGGGTTACTGCAGACTATAGATTTTAGTACTGCTATAACATTTTACCTTGGATACTTGAGTTCAGCAATTTTCACTGCATCCTTCAGATTTTTCATGAGGTGTTTGGTAGTCCAGTATTCCTCATTTGCTGCGCCGTACTCAAACTTTTTGTGTGCTGCTCTTGGAAAGTTAGGATCGATTTGCTTGGCTCAGTCATACTCTTTGTCAGAGCTAAAAACCATTGTACTCCTCGATGTAGTCACTGTACATGATACCTCGTCCCTTGCCCTTTGGCCGCAATTCCCTGCTACCTTGATCGTCATGCCAGCCTCTGGATAGTGCATCATTTGTGTGGAAAATTGTCTCGTCATGGTAAATGAATACAACTTTCTTGGCTGCAGTTGCTTTCCCGCTGTGTCATGAGGTAATTTTGTCTTCACAAGTGGGAGGGGGCTTGTGTGTGCATTCTAGGGCTTTGATTTTATTTAGGTACTTCTTCCTGTATTCTACAACGTTTGGTCGCTCATGCCCATCTGTGTATTGAATTCCCTGTTCATATCGTTTGTTCTTGAAACCTAGTTGCTTCATGTAGCGGAGTGCGGTCCTTTCTGATACTTTGTTAGGCAATGATATTTTTGTGGTGTAGCTTGCGGAGGTGTTGCCTGTGGTGTTGCTTGCGGTGTAGCTTGTGGCGGTGTTGCCTGAGGAGGTGTTGCCTGTGTAGCTTGTGCCAAGAAAGTATTCAGCCAAACAGAGTATATTTGGCCGCTGTTAGAATGTATCTTTTGTTGTGCACCTGAGTAGGGTGAGCATTCATGAGAGGTGCCAAATGGTTTCTAACATAGTGTTAGTTTATAATGTATATCTTTGCATGAAGCCATTCTGTTGCTTTCTGGGCTAGTTCTTCAGAATCAATTGCAACATTATGCCAGTACGATCCACAAAGTTCCTCAGTAGCTCTTTCCCCTTGCTCGCAAAAATATCTATACTTGGAAGTGTGAATCCCAATTATGCAATGGTTGAATTGTATTCACAGCTTTGCAGACTGGGTATACCTTTCAAATGAAATAGTTACTGCTTTCGAACGGTGCTGTCACTCAAATGGAATGCTTTTGCAACCTGTTTGTAACCTGTTCGTATGCTGCTACCTTTGCCATGCCTGTTTCTAGGAATTGATGTGTCAAAGAATGGTCATCTGGCGCTTGTGTTGTCTGTCTAAGCCTTGGACCCAGCTGTCGATCAAAGTACAAGCCTCATCATCTGTCAGCTCCTCTCCATCTGAATCTGACTCACTGCTTGAGATCTGTAGAGGAACAGTTATTGTGTCTGTATCATGTTAGCTAAATGCACTCTAATTGCATGTATTGTGCACGTCATTTGTTGCATGTAGCATATGATCGTGATTTCAATACCTCTGTTTCATCATCTGATGATGATGACAGACCAGAAATCAAGTGGAAGTGAACAACCAGTGGGGGACTGGACTGAGACCTACTAATTGAAGTACCTTTCTTATTGCAGGTGTATCACAGGCTACATTCATCAGAGCAGCCTGTATCCATTTCATCTTTAACAGTCCCCTGGGGTAATCCATGCACACACTTCTCCATAGTGTATGCAGGTCATCCACTAGCATTTCCAGGTCCGCTGCACTTTAGCTTCCAGTGCTTCACACCTATTGCGATACATTCTTTCAGTGTACTTACACTGACGTTCTATTACCTTTCTCCTCTGTGCTTCAGTCTCAATAAACTGGTGACAGAGTGCAGTATTGTATAACTCTGTGTTGAGATAGAATGTACTGCATGTCAGAGTTGCCACCCCAACTTGAGATTTGAACTGTGTGGTGACTGTTGAGCGAGGGGTCATTTTGAGTGAAGTCAATTGTTGGTTCGCCATCGTCACCAATAGTGATGGTAGTCCGTGGACACAATTCCATGGGATGAAACCCAAAGTGATGGCTTCCACTGCACAGGGTCTTTGTCATGTGTCTTCACCATTAGTAGTGAAAGTGTACCATCTAGTCTCAAAGATCAGGAGTCGTGAACTGTAGGTGGTATTGTTTGGACAGACGAAACCTTGTAAGAACTGCCAACTGAGAAAGATGAAATATTTCATTGGTAATGACTGGCCTAAGTAGGTGGCTGCAATGCATTGTCCATACTTGTTCATCTCTGTCACTGAGCTGTGATACCTTTCCACTAATGCCTATGATATCTTGTACATAGTATCCTACTATATTATCATATAGTGCAACCATACATGTACTTCCAATATATAGTTATAAATGGTATTTGATTTCTGTTTTAGCTTCTTCAGTAGTATTGAATTTCACATTCTTTCGAAGGGAGACAATGTTGTAGTTGCAGTAAGTCTTGGTGTATTGCTTTGCCTGTGCCCAAACCCTTTCAATAGGGTTAAGCTCACAATGATACGAGAGGTGCCAGATGTCCTAGTTGAGGGAAGAAAAACTGGAGATGTAGCTCCTGACAGTGGCATGGCCATCTTCCTGACCAAATAGCTCTTTGGCTAAAGACTTGAGACAATTCCCATCTCCTAGGATACTGTCGATCTTTCTGGCCTGCTTCCGAGCAGCACTGAGCATCTTGTAGTGCGATCTAGTTGGTGATGTGTTTGTGTCATCAATCCTGTGTAGCATAAGAGCTGTGTGTCACTTGAACACCAGTACAGACACAGCAGTCTTGTAGTTACCTGTAAATGAGCATCTTTTTGTCTACTCTGTACCTCTTGTACATATTGAACATACCAATCAATGTATTCTAGAGCTACCATATATTGAATGACTCACACAGATCACAGATAGAGTTGAACAGGTTGTCTGGCCAGCGAGCGGTTATGGCCAAGGACAGGAAGGGGCAACACGTCTCTAAGGCAGCATAGGCTATGTCTGTGGTGCATTCCTGAGTTTCTGATGCATCTGGTGATGGTGATAGCAAAAGCAGTTCCATGCAGTCATCTGCATCTGTGGGCGTTCTCTACTACTCCTCCACATTTATGGAGTGCACACGGTGAATGTGCTTGCACGCATGACCATTGTTGTAATTGTAACAACCCTTGTCGCATGTCTACATGTGCCAGCAAAGGAAGACACATTCAGATGCTGTACAGATAGTAAGTTGATCTTCACAATCTCAGCAATCGTCCTTCTGTAGCCACTGGGGTTGGTTTCAGAGAACCTGTGAAGATGCCATGTGTCTGAGCCAATTTCCTATTATTAGGAGAGAGTTTGGGTCATACCCCCCGTCGTATCGTATAGATGAATGCATATCATCTTGCTGTAATTGCTGTCCTTCACCTGCAGTGATGTGGGAATGCTCATTTCCCTTTGGTGAAGACCTTCTTCTCTGCAAACCCTTGGGTTCAGGCCACCAAGTATCCTCTTCTGATTATAGGTGAAGAAGAAGTCCTCAATATCTAACAGAGCAATGACTAGGTAGTCAACCTTTTGGTTCACTTTGCCATCAAGGTTGTTAGTCTTCAAATTGTTGTGAAAGCTGTACATACAAAATGGCACAAGACTGATGAATCCTGGTCTGTTAATTTCATAATATCAGTGTCTCCATGAAGGAAGTGGCGATAACACCGAGCCCATTTTTCTACAATCACTTTCTTGGCAGCATGTTCCTGAGAAAGTTGCTCCCTAATGTCCCTTGTTGGAAGAGTGGCCATTTTCTTCAACTGCTTCTTTATTAAAGTTGTACCGATAATCAGATCGGTTATTGAAAACAGCTGATATCGGTAATATTTGTGAATATCGGTATCGTATCGGAATCGAAAAACGCAAGCCTATCCGATCCAATACGGAATTTTACATACGCACAACGGTTTTTTAATACCTAGCACATGGCTTATTGACGGTGGTCTCCTGTCGAGGAGATCACCCAGGCAATCTCAAAGGAAACAGCAACGCTGTCCATTGTGATACCACACATCCGAGTGCTATTGAGGTCTTGGGAGAGACTAGACAATGACTTGGGTATCCGCACTATGAAGAAAGAGATGACAACATCTCTGAAGTCCAGATTTGCTGGAATAGAGGAAAACCAACTGTTAGCGATCACTACAGTACTTGACCCACGCTTTAAGGATAAGTTTTTTGGGAGCAGCATCATCAGGGCCACTGTACAAGAGATGCTCAAGGAAGAGCTGCTGAAAATAGAAGAGGTTGCTGGCACTCCTGGCAGGGACAACCATGATACAGCAACTTCACCAAGTGAAGAAACAGAAGAGCCACCCTCCAAATGGCAAAAGAAAGACACTCTCCTGTCAATGCTTTCTGAAATACTGGAGAGTTCAATGGCCACTGCACCTATGTCCAGTTCTGCCATTGAAGTCGATTGCTACTTAAGCAAGCCAGTGATTGACTACAAGGATGGCGATCCTTTCACTTGGTGGAGTCAACACAAGGCAAGATTTCCATTGTTGTCACGACTAGCTAGGCACTATCTAAGTGCCAGAGCAACATCTGTGCCATCTGAAAGACATTTTTCACTGGCAGGAAATGTGTACGAAGAGCACAGGAACAGAATTCTACCTGAACATGCAGAAACATTACTATTCATAAAAGGAAACTACTCATTGTTTGCTAACAAGTAACAAGTATTGACTAAACTACCTGCTGACTTGATGCTGTGTTTTTTAGCTTTTTATTATTTCTATTGCTGAGCCTGCTGTACAATCAAAAAGCGTACTAGTGCATGCACACATCGGATCGGTTATAGTTATTGGCACTATTCTCTTCCAATGTATTGGCTATCTGTATATCGGCCAAAAGTCATATCGGAACAACTTTATTCTTTATGTCTAGCACTATTCTTTCCTGCTTCTGCAACCCATAGTCCCGTCTGTCCAGTTTGAGAACCCACACGTCACTTAAAGCAATGGATGTATTCATTTTATCTGCTCCAATGCATTAGCCGTTTTGCAGGAGGGAGTGTGTCAGGTGTGGTGGAATGGAACTTGTTCGCATCCTCTTCCTTCAATTCATGTCGGGCAGCCAAGAAGAAGCTGGTACTTCTTCAAGCGGACACTACCTCGCAGTGGATTAGGTGGAGACAGCCAGGTATTCCAAACTGCCAACCACTTTGAGCTGGGGAGGGTGGAGACCACAGAGAGCAAGTGGAGTACACCAATCATCGGGTGGATGTCTCTCCAGTGAGGAGTACTTTCCAGATCCAAACAGCCAACCCCAGTCCTTCCCCCACTCACAATTTGAGGGTCCCTTCTACACCTTTGGCTCTGCTCAGAGTGCCCATGGCATTGAAGGACTGGTCCCTGCACCTCTGATTGCACTGAACAACTGCGTCCAAGTCGGCATCCTATTCATCCTGTCCATCGAGTATAATATGGTTCATTTAACAGTTCTGTGAATGTTTCTGCGTTCGCAGATGTTAGCGCCCCATAGCAAGGCTTCTATCATCTAGACCCATTTGATGTTGGACCTGCTCTTCTCTGTAGAAGCAATTTCACCTCTGCTGTCCTGAGGGAGCAAGCTATCAGTAATTTTAACATACTTTGGGTTTATGTCGGAGTAAGGATTCATCAATCTGCACAATTATTACATTACCACCAAGCTGGATCCTTCCCTGAATCCACTTGCTGCTGCAAACTTCCCAAAGCCATTGATGCACAGCAACAGCCTCTCGATAGGCATCCGTCACTGGATACTGACAGGCTTGACAGTACATGAGGATTAACCATTTCTGCAAAGTTAGCCGAGACTTTGCAAAAACTCCCCTCGCAAATACTGGTCATGTAGCACCATGAGCTACTTAAGCCACACCCTTGTAGAGAAACTCAAACTAATCCCCACCACATCGACAGACTGTAGAATTAGCTGATTCCTCTCTAGTAATGTACTGTGTGTATATGTGTACATCACACTACATTACAATGTGCCTGTGTCTTGATGGATGACTGCGCACAAGAGCATGACACAGCATGGCTGCACATGCATACTGACTGGACTAAAGAAAAGTATATTATATCCCACCCCAGCTAAACCCTACCTTCTCCTTTCCCTGCTCTAACACTCAGCAGACTTCCCTCAAGTTCCTTTGCAATCTGCCCTCGCATTCCCTCAGGTGTGAATAGGGCAGTCCTTGTCAGTCCTTAAAAGTGGCTCTTACAGACTAATTGAAGCAGTGGGTAGGCATACGGATACTTGTCCTGCGACTTCAACTGTGCACTGTAAGGTTCATGTAAACTATGATGCTGTATGTACACAATGTTACCACTTGACCATGCCTGGTCAAAAATCCACACCAGATTGTGCTCTCTTCTGTATTGAAAGGAGCTCGGGTTACTGCAGACACTTGATTTTAGTACTGCTATAACATTTTACCTTACCTTGGATACTTTAATTCAGCAATTTTCACTGCATCCTTCAGATTTTTCATGAGGTGTTCGGTAGTCCAGTATCCCTCATTTGCTGCTCTTGGAAAGTTAGGATCGATTTGCTTGGCCCAGTCATACTCTTTGTCAGTTAGAGCTAAAAAAAACACTGTACTCCTCGATGTAGTCACTGTACATGATCCCTCATCCCTTGCCCTTTGGCCACAATACCCTTCTTCCTTGATCATCATGCCAGCCTCTGGATAGTGCATCATTTGTGTGGAAAATTGTCTCATCATGGTAAATGAAAAATTTCTTGGCTGTAGTCACTTTCACACTGTGTCATGAGGGAATTCCATCTTCACAAGTGGGAGGGGGCTTGTGTGTGCATTCTAAGGCTTTGATTTTATTTAGGATTCACCCGTCATATTCTTCCTGTGTCAGTTTCAGGTAACCATTCTTCTCATCAACGTCGTCTGACACCATTGTGCCAGCACCTTTGCTCTTGGACTTGAATGTCACATACAACAGTACATTGTACAACAGATTGGATCATTGGACTACAATTTCCGACATCCCTGACATAGTTCTTCATCTGAATGGTAAAGATTTCAATTTATGCTTAATCATGCTCACGGAATAATCACTAAATTTTTCTGAGCAGAATTCATCTGGAGCCTGAATTGAGCCAACAATTGACTTCCTGGCAAAATTTGAGAATGAACAGCATTTGCCACCACACAATAAGTATCGTACATGAATCCACCTGCACGCCCTGGGTGCCTGTATGTGGAAGAGTTTAGTACATGCACACATGAAACATGTGACAGTTGAGGTTAGAAATCAAAATTTAGGTCACAAGTGGAAATGTGATTTTTGCATTAATGTTAACGACCTGTGTGTATATTTTCAAATTGCAAGCATTTGCAAGCATTTGCAAGCATTTGCTCCACTGCATCCACAGCCTTTGTGCTCTTCTTTGCTTGTTCTTCTGTCTGCGGCTGTTGTGCTGTGGTCACCCTCTTCTGCCAGAGGCAATGAGGCAGTGAAGGTAATAGCTTCTCATTGTGGATTGCCTTAGAATTGAACGGGCACAGACAGGTTCTCTCAACATCTCTGTAGAAGTCGCAGCAGAAGTCAAGCTCATGACTGAAATCTTGTCCCTGACTGGCCTTGATCAAAAGCTGCTTGAGTTGACTATAGGTGGCTTAACCTGGCTGAGGTGAACATTACAGTCACAGGTGACAGTGGCATACGCATGTGATTTAAGTGACTGGTGACAGTGATACAGTACATTGCAGTGACAGAAATCAGTGACACAGTGTATTGCAGTGACAACGACATATAACACACTCATGTCGAAGCATTCACCTCCATCAATTCATGTTGACTCATAACACATTGACATGAATGGAGCTGTCAGGTAATAGCTTCTCATTGTGGATTGTCTTAGGATTAGATGGGCACAGCCCTGCACCTCAAAATCCTTGCCAGGGTGACTTATAGCAAGCTGTATAAGGGCTTTGATCAAAAATGATTAAAAACTAAGTCTCTGGTATGAGTCACGCTGGGGTAAGCCACACTTCCAGGTCCAGGTCTGTTACTCTGGGATCATTTGCCATTGCAAATGATGCAGAGAGTGGTGTAAATGGACATACACATACAATCAAACTATTCCAAGCCCCATCCACTGCTATAAGCATTCCTATGATAGGTACCGAGCTGTCCAACCAGCATGTGATGCTTGTATACAGTAACAGCGGCAATAGCAAATAGGAACAACCAAATTACAATAACACACATTGTATTACTAAGTGAATGGAATATAGTTCAGAGTTATTTATCCTCCCTACGTGAGTCCCTAGTCTCCATGCCGTCATTGCCTTCTGCATTCACTTGCCCTATCCCATGCAAAACATTGGGGACATAGTACCATCTGGCAGTTTGTACTCCAATGGCTCTTCCCTCTCCTCTGGCATCTCCTTGATCCAGTGGATGTAGGGGCAATTGTCTTTGTCACAATCTGAAAAACGATGACATGTTGTACGGTTTCCTCTTATTTTTCAGATAGTGAGAGGGCAAATGAGCAACGTTGCATTTTGGTCGGCTTCAGCTCTCCTGTCAGTCGCATATCTTTCTTACTTTCTTTGCTTCTGGCCAGTTTGTTTCCTTGCATTCTTTGCAGCTGGTTTTGCCAGTTTCTGTGCTTCGCAGGCACGCTTCCTTGCTTCCGTACAGTTGCCTTGAAAAACTGGGATACTCCCTAGCAATCTTGTCCAAACTGTATTCTCACTTCACACTATTCTTCTGATGGCATTTTGTTCAGTTAGTCAATTAAACTGCTCATTGTACGTTGAACATGCTGGTTACTTTACATTGTAATTTCAATTTATGTCGGGCAGCCAAGAAGAAGCTGGGACTTCACTACCTCGCAGTGGATTAGGTGGAGACAGCCAGGTCTTCCAAAAACTGCCAACCACTTTGAGCTGGAGGAGGGTGGAGACCACAGAGAGCAAGTGGAGTACACCAGTCATCGGGTGGATGTCTCTACGGAGAGGAGTACTTTCCAGCTCCAGTTTGAGAACCCACGCATCACTTTAAAGCAATATATGTATTCATTTTATCTGCTCCAATGCATTAGCCGTTTTGCAGGAGGGAGTGTGTCAGGTGTGGTGGAGTGGAACTTGTTTGCATCCTCTTCCTTCAATTCATGTCGGGCAGCCAAGAAGAAGCTGGGACTTCTTCAAGCGGACACTACCTCGCAGTGGATTAGGTGGAGACAGCCAGGTATTCCAAACTGCCAACCACTTTGAGCTGGAGAAGGGTGGAGACCACAGAGAGCAAGTGGAGTACACCAGTCATCGGGTGGATGTCTCTATGGAGAGGAGTACTTTCCAGCTCCAGTTTGAGAACCCACGCATCACTTTAAAGCAATATATGTATGCATTTTATCTGCTCCAATGCGTTAGCCGTTTTGCAGGAGGGAGTGTCAAGTGTGGTGGAGTGGAACTTGTTTGCATCCTCTCTCGAAACTGGCTAATTTTCACATTCAGTTTACAGTTCCTGGCAGTTCTATATATTCTCGTGTGCCCTATTGAGAATATGTTTATGTGTGCATTACCTATGTAGTCTCATGTAGCCAGACAGCCATTTTGTAGGCGGAAGTACGTACTCTTGTTTCTGCTGGGTATTTGTGTGTCCTAGTCTCTCCAGTTCAACCCTACACAGTGACATGATGCAATGAGCACCATGCACCGGCGCCAGTGAGAAGAAGGAACATGCATACCTGTTCCTGACAGTTACCTAATTCTTCGAAACTAACTTCTGTAGTAGTTCTAACATAAATTTTCTTTCCTGGAATTCCAATTCTATATGTTTCTTCAATTCTTGTTCCTGCTGCTTCTTGTCTTCTTCCCTGTCTGTCTTCCTTTTATTGAGGTCCAATGGTGTACCTCATCTCCCTAACTGCCATTCCAGCCGTCTCCAGTCGCTGTAGTGGATAATACTTCATGCAGGCACTGTAGATAGCTTTGACTTTTATGCTGTTCAAGGCCTTTCCGTAGCAATCACTACTAGCTTTTTCTCTCAGAGAGAAGGTTTTTGCAGCTAAACGGTCTCCAGATTCCTTCGTGATCTGCAGGCATTCAGGGCAGATGTACCATCTTCAACAGGAATTTGGTAGCTACCCGATCCACCTCCACTACCGACGTTGAGGTAGGGATTACTGACGTCCTGTAGAGCACTGGTGGGAGATTTGAAGGCGCTAGGCCCTTTAATAGTGCCACTTCTGCATAGTGCTTCCTCTTGGACTTCCCTCAAGCGACTTCGACCTTTTCCCCCACGGCAATCGTCCCTTCACGGCGCTTCTCTTTACCAAAGAAGTTGCTCTTTTCATCTTCCGTCGGTCCATTACACTAAGATCTCCTCCCAAAAGCAAAGTTGCAAGCACAAAATCATGTAATAATAATTATTGCGCAACTTATATAAGCGATGTGTGGATACCTCTGAGGATAAGCTTCAACCAATCATATCTTGTTTGATTCTAAACCTCGGTCCGTCTTCTGGGTGGACCAAAGTTTAATGTGAAACAGGCATCTGATTTGTTGCAATCCACACATGAAGTATCACTGAGTGTATCCTTCCTGAATGCTATATAAGCAGCTTGATCATACAAAGCTACCTACTTTCTTTCACAAGTGCAAGAGTGCGGCTGGTGAAAATGCCTTTAAACGACTATCAACAAAGAAGGATTGTTTCCTTGTGGACCCAGGCTGGCGAGAAAATGGCAACGACAAGGATTGCCATGGAGGGAATATTCACTACACACCAAACTGTCAAGAACACGGTCACAAGATGGCAGAAGACTGGCAGAAGACTAAGAGACGTCCCCAGAAGTGGACCACCAAAGAGAGCTCCAGAAATCCATTGCCAGTGCATTAATGAAGCAATGACTGGAAATGATGAGCTTCTGCTCTCAAGGACATTCTCAGCAAGAATTTGGGGCAACGAATGTCCAGTACAGTGTGAGAACCATCGCAAGACTCCACAACGAGCTTGGCTAGACCTTATATGACCATGCGATGTAGACGTCAACAGCTAATGGCACAGTTTAATGAATCTGGCAGTGTGGCCACTCCTGTCTATATGCACATGTGTTGTGATGTATGTGCTGAGCAATGTACATGTGAATCGTGTGATGTAGATGCCCCCCTTTCAAAGAAGGAAATTGAGATCTTTGAACACCTTAGCGATGCTGAAAGCAACACAGAGTGCCCCAATGTTCTGTCCATTGATCAATGTCAACAACTTCAGGAAAAACTTTTCAAATTGAGAGCAGATCTTCTTAGTACAGATCCTTCCTGTGCTCTTGTTGGTGCTGGTATTTTGTCTGGTCTGACAAACAAAACTATTAAACTGATTGTCAAGAACTGTTTGATGATCAAGACTGTTGAAGATGTGCAAAGCTTTGGTATTACGTCTCCAGAATATGCAACTGTTGTTTTCAAGATTGTCTCAGAGTTTTCTACTACGTATAATAGAAAACATACATGAAACTGATTTTATAAAGACTTGGATAAATTAACATTTATACAGCAATGCCATCATGTATATATATAATTATATATATAATACATTGCATTATTATAGTAATTGTTATATGTGCATGCATGTATGAAAATTAAGTCAATTAAAGCAATTACTGGCATAATTGTAATACTTGTTTCAATTTATAGTGCTTAGCAATGCTTTCTTTTGTCGTTTGAATCCACTGTGTCAGCTTTTCTACGTCTATGTGTGAGGAAACGTGAGGCTTGATTCCCTTGAATGTGTGGTGGAAGCGCCCGGGAATATAGTCAAACACTCTAGATTCAGTAGTGAGTTGAGTGATGATCTTGTCTCTGTCCTCCTTTGATGAAGGGCTAGTGTGGTGTATGGATGTTTGCCCAATGTTGCAAATCCTGTCAAAGTTTGCAGTCACATCAAGAAGGCATCTCAGGGACTTGCTTGTTTGTACAATGGCATTGCTTGAAATGTTAGGTCCTATTCCATTTAGGTAGTCCTTGAGAGTTCTGTTCAAATGCTCTAAGTACAGGTCGGCTGGAATATTGTTTCCAGCACCACCACAAGTGTTAACTATCCGGCACCACACAAATTCATGAGCAATTCGCGGTGGGGCAGTTGCCTGTATTGCAGAAACAAGCTGTATTACCTCATGTGCATACTTTGTATGACCTGCATGCCGCCAATGCAATATCATGAACTTCCAGCAACGGATGATCCTTGGACCATCCCCTTCGTGGATAGCGTCACGAAGCTCTAGGAGAAGCAGTCCATCATTTAAGACTGCACTGGCATAATTGAAGACACCATCAGGTGAATATTTCTGAACTTCGTATGGTGTAACTTCTTCATCAGCAATTTTGCGGAATGAAGATGGAAAGTGACGTTTTGGTTACTCTGCATTAGTACTGCTTGATCCAGCATCAACATGGTGTGACAATGTATAGCAGTGCTCAGCGGCTATCCTTGTAGCATGTGGATTTAACTGCTGATGATGTGCAGCATGGGCAGGCATTTGATCACCACTCTTACTCAGGCTATTTATGTTTGCAACTTTATCCACCAACACATACCGATTGACCAGCTCGGTTATGTGTTCTTTAAGAATTGACCACTTCTCATCAGATTTCTTTCCGTCCATGTCAGGCAACACATTGGTGGATGGGACATCATCCAGACTTTGCATTGAGAAGAAATGCATGGCTGCTGCCAGGATGTGGCATTCAACTACAAGTTGAAAAAAGTCAATTGTCTCATTGAACCTTCCTGAGGTATCTCCGCGTACATTGCGGCGGTTTATGAGATTTCTCAATTGTAAAAGTGTACACTCCTGACAACTCGATCCGACCATGTATAGTCTTGAAAAGATAGTCTGCATGCAAGCATGATTAAAAGTGTTTTATACAACATCAAAACTATAAAATCTGTACATAACTGTGTAGACTAGGGTAAAAGAATGTTTATTTCCCCTATTCCATGTGCATGCTTACCTGCAAGAAATTGGCCTCTGCATGCCAGTCAGAAGCAGCTGGTTGAAGGCCGTCAAGAGCCTCCTCTGCAGTATCTGAGGCTATTCTTGCCTTTTTGCCTGCTCTCGCTCTTTCTACAGTGAGCTGGTCCCCAAACAACATCAAACTCTTGAATCTGTGACCATATGATTGTGCATCAGAATACATACTTATGTATTATAAGTTCGCAATTATACATGATTGTACCAATATTATGCATGACAATATACATGTCATGACATACCTTGTGATGTGGGCACATACTTCTGATGCTCTTCCATGATTTCAATCATTTCTTCCCTAACATTCTCATTTTTGGGAGTAACTCCCAATGGGATCTAAATTAATTATAGAGACAAATATACATACACCATCATAGGCATGCATATATACATTACATGCAAACATGCATGCATGCAGGTATATGCATGTATATATTACCACATACCACTACACTCTTTTCCTTCATAGCAGCACTGTATTCGTGTTGTATGTGCTCTGGTAAACAGTGAATATAAAGACACCGTTAAGTACGGACAGTTTACTTCTTGGTGCATGGATGTTTCCGCGTATTCTCCTCCAGCGTAGAGTCTGATTTTGCCACAAGATTGGCACACCAGTAGAAGTCACATCCTACCCAACACTCCTGATCAGAGCTACTGTCATCGGTATACCTTTTCTGGCATCCCTGACATAGTTCTTCATCTGAAAGGTAAAAGAAAGTTGCATCAATAGCTATGAAACAGCTGTCAGCTGCATGCAAATGTTGGAGCACATGTATGCATGCATAAAATACCATATCTCTTCCTCTTAAACATCCTTTTGCTTTCCTTTCTTCGCCTTTGTGCTCTTCTATGCTTGTTCTTCTTTTTTCGGCTGTTGCTGTGGTCACCATCTTTTGCCAGAGGCAATGAGGCAGTGAAGGTAATGCTCTGGATATGGCCATTCGTGCCACCTCTTGGCCTTCTGCAGCAGACATACCTTCTGCAGCTTCTGATTGAGCATGTCTGTGTGACACAGAATCGGCTCACTAAGAACTATGCCAAAGAAGTTAAACTCCTGCATCTGGGCCGGAATACCATTAATTCAGGCTTTGGTCTCTGTGTTGTGTGGTGGCTTTCGCTTCTACCCATGTTTCTTGCAGAACCGCATAATTGGACATAATTGATGCCAGAGAATTGGCCCGCACTGTCCAGCGTGTTGGACACAAGACACACAAACCAGAACCATGGTAGTCACCATCGGAGGCTTTCTGTGTGTGAAATTTCCCCTCATGACGATCCTCTCACCATCTTCTGACAGAGGCAACAGAGGCAGTATATAGCTAGCTTCTCATGGATTGCCTTAGGATTAAACGGGCACAGACAGGCTCTCTCAACATCCCTGTAGAAGTCTGAGGTCAGAAGTCAAGTTCATGTCTGAAATCATGTCCCTGACTGGCCTTACTGAGGTAAACATTACAGTCACAGGTGACAGTGACATACGCATGTGATTTAAATGACTGGTGACAGTGATACAGTACATTGTAGTGACAGCTGCTACTTTCCTGTGTAAATATTGCTCCACGATGGCGGGGTGAGCCACAGCTGACTGCATATTAGTTTTAGCTGAACCATGAGGCGCATTAGGGTTGAACCCAATCCGGACCCCTCCTTTAAATTCGACAAAAGACTGTCCACCCAAGTCTTGTTGGGGTGATCCTGCAAAGCCTGAACCCAGGCATCAATATTTAATGGGGTATGGATCCCCCGAGCTGCCTCAGGAATCCAAGGAGATTGGGTCCCCTTTACTGCCTGCAGCCGACAAAAACGGTCTGCCAACAAAGGTGCCACCCTTTGAGAGGTAGGCAGAGCACGCTGGCTAAGAATGCCATCTAAGGGTAGCAGAGAATATGAAGAATTACTATTGTTACTATATAACTAATTATATAATATGTATATTTTAAATTACAGCTCCTGTTCCTGTGTAATGTCTTCTTCTTAATATTATTATTATATGTTTATTTTCACTTACATATATATAGCCCTCAGCCTACCACTGACTGAAGGTATGCCACCAACGACCTTGGGCATGCTGGGGAGATCATAAATGATTGGTACAGGAAACACGCACAAGGAGTGTATGTAAGCTGCTACAGCTGAGCCAATATGAATTCCAGCATGCTACCAGATACGACTATACTAATACTGCAGTACAGATGATGCCTTAATTGGCCTTTCTTGAGGCTGGCGAGGAGCTGGGTGCCCCTGGACAGGTTGAAGCCCGATGCTGGGGGCTCAAGCAGTGTGAGCACGCATGCACAAATTTACAAGCCTTGAATGGGCAAAATCCCCCCTCATTCCACTTGTGGCATGCCAGGGCCCTCCGCTTTGGTGGGGGCTGAGCTGATGACATGCTGGAGCTCTGAGCCATTTTGCTGACCATACTCAGAGCCCACACCTCCTGGTTTAGCTTGTTCCACTTAGTGGACGGATCTGCCACAGCATTTGCCCGGAAATTGCTTTCATAAGAAGCCAGGCCAAGCAGCCCCTGGGTGATCCCAGGCCAACCTTGCCACAGTCCCTAGAAAGACCAGCAGATGACTGGCGATACTGGGGTCCTTAGTCAGCAGTGCCTGGCTGAACACAGAAAATGCCAGCACTCAGTCAACAATTTTTTCAATTGGCTGAGCCTTCTTTTTGTTTTTGCCCTCTAGGTTTCGGCTACCGCACTGGTTAGATTCGTGATTGGTGTTCCACATTTCTCCTGTCCACGGCCAGTGAATGCTGGGATGCCGGGGGGCTCATCCAGTGATCTATATACATGTAGATCCTTTTACTCTGTCCGTGTCAAGCCTAGAAAGGATCTAGTCAGATTTCTGCCAGGGGAAATTTCGCAGTGAATGGCTGTGTAGCCATTGTTGAAAGGCAAATAGCCATTCTTACAGCTGATTATTTTTGCACAAAATGACCTAATCAGGTACTTGAGAGCCTCATTTTGGTTCTGTGTGTAGCTGCCCACATACTTCTCCGGCAGAGTCTTCTCACTGTCCATTGATTCTGATGATCCTTGGAAGTTTGACTGGCACTCGCCAACATGTTGCCTTGCCCACTTATCAAACTCTGGTGTGCTTCTCTTCTTCTCCCGTGACTTGCATACCTCACAAGATTTTGAGAGGCACTCGTCTATCACCTGACCAGTTGTCAGAGAAATGATGACCACAACTCCATGTAGTGTTGTGAATCCTCGTTTCGCCCAGGTACCATCTCATGTCACAGTGGTGTTGACAATGCCATTGTCATCTGGAAAAGGAAGGAAAGGATCCTCACTCAGACGTGAACTAGCTGCTGCTGGAACACACTGATCATCCTCGCTGTAACAAGGGGGACGCAACATCTGCGACTGTGAGGTTGTCAACCTCCATGCCAGCTGCTTCTGCTTGAGAGTGGCACTGATGATCCAGCTCCTGGTGAGCCTTCACCACCAAAACCATCTGTTCAACAACACTCCGGCTCACCAACCACTCGGTGGATAAATTTCACCCTCTCAGCATGTGTAGGTAGTCCTTCAAGCCCAGCAGCTTCTTTTGCCTTCATCAACCGCTGCTGATCTCCCTCATGTTGCACAAAGATGGCATGACTCAGGTCCATAAGGAACTTCTTTTGGCGTGGGTGTTCAGCTTCCATTTGTTAATTTAGATAATGCCATCACAGTCAGCAAATGCTGAGGTTCTATGACCAATTGCCTGGAAGGGGGGGCCACTGTTGACTGAGGGAGACACCCTACAGCAATGTCAAAGTCACCTATAACGAATCACAGGTATCAAAAACACTTTTGTATAGTGGTAATCACTGTTCCATATGTATTGGTCATTTTATTTTTTACAACAATAGTGTCAGCATGACATGCTTGGAGGAAGCAGTTCTCTTCATCCCCTGTGGTGATGAATTCTACTGTCTGCTTCTGCTGATTCTTCCTCATGTCATCCACTCTAGTAAAGCAGATTGGCATGTCTACATCAACATTCAGCCAAGAAGAAGCTGGGACTTCTTCAAGCGGATACTACCTTGTAGTGGATTAGGTGGAGACAGCCAGGTATTCCAAACTGCCAACCACTTTGAGCTGGAGGAGGGTGGAGACCACAGAGAGCAAGTGGAGTACACCAGTCATCGGGTGGATGACTGGTGTACTCCAAACAGCCAACCCCAGTCATTCCCACACTCACAATTTGAGGGTCCCTTCTACACCTTTGGCTCTGCTCAGAGTGGCTACAGGTCCCTCTGTTTCACCACAAGACCCTTGCTTAGCTGCTTCTCATAGGTGGTCATCAACCCTCTGGGGATTAGGAAAGAGAGGTGCCAGATGTCCTTGTTGAGGGAAGAAAACCTGTAGATGTAGCTCCTGACAGTGGCATGGCCATCTTCCTGACCAAATAGCTTCTTGGCTAAAGCCCTGAAGAGACAATTCCATCTCCTAGGACACTGTTGATCTTTCTGGCCTGACCTTTCCGAGTAGCACTCAGCATCTTGTAGTGTAATCTAGTTGATGTGTTTGTGTCATCAATCCTGTGTAGCATAAGAGCTGTGTGTCACTTGAACACCAGTACAGACACAGCAGTCTTGTAGTTACCTGTAAATGAGCGTCTTTTTGTCTACTCTTTACCTCTTGCACATATTGAACATACCAATCAATGTATTCTAGAGCTACCATATATTGAATGACTCACACAGATCACAGATAGAGTTGAACAGGTTGTCTGGCCAGCGAGCGGTTATGACCAAGGACAGGAAGGGGCAACACGTTGCCTCTAAGGCAGCATAGGCTATGTCTGTGGTGCATTCCTGAGTTTCTGATGCATCTGGTGATGGTGACAGCAAAGGCAGTTCCATGCAGTCATCTGCATCTGTGGGCGTTCTCTACTACTCCACGTTTATGGAGTGCACACGGTGAATGTGCTTGCACACATGACCATTGTTGTGATTGTATATAATTATATGTATTACATATGAAAGATTGTTTAGTATGCCAATCAGCAGCTACTGGGGCAAGACCTCTGAGCTGGTCTTCAGGCGTTAGCTCATTCCTCAGACATCTCTGTACACCCCTTACTCGTTCAGCTGTGAGCTGATCTCCCCCAAAGAACACTTCAGAAAACACCTTTATACAAAGCCATGCATGTGGGGGAGCGTATAAAGGATTGTGTACATTAATGTGTAGCACTGACCTGGCACTCCACTTGGTCTGTTCCAAATTCCACTTTGTGGGCACCAGTGACTGAAGCGTGGCCATGATGCCTGCTATTTCCCAGGTGACAATTTCATTATGATTAATTACTCTGAGGGGACCTATTACATGTTCAAGGTGTATAGCAGCTGGAAACTATATGTATTAGTTATAACACCTCCTAGAGAGGGATGCCGCTGATCTATAAGCATGAGGCCCGAGGGCGTGAATGCTTATAAATTAGCGACATCCCAAAAAGGAAGTGAAAAGAAACTCTGTGTCTCTGGTACCCTCCTACACATGTACTTGTACACTGTGTGGGTGGGGGGAGGGCAGGGAGGAGGACCAACATTACTGACAAGCTGGAAGTGTCCCTAATTCACTCCTACACACTCATACTCACAAGGCCACCTCCTGACAAGTTGCACGTCTCCTTAACACCAACATTCACTTTAACCCTCACATCATCCTCACAACATACAATACTCACTCCACACAGCACTCCACACATCACTGGTACCCTCACATGCCCCCAACCACTCACAGGTGTCCACTCACCCATACTCCACTGAAAAGAAAGTGTTATAAGTGATTTATTTGCCGAACAATGGAACCACGGGTGAATGATTATTGGTTTCTTGCCATATAAGGGAATGTGGTGCCGATGAAATTCAATCTAGCCTGGAGAGTAGTCCAGAGTGGTGAGTACAGATACGTAACAAGAAGTTGCCGAGAACGCGGTGCGGAGAATCATGCGAAAACGATTGTGGGCTGTGGATCCAAGTCTAATTGCTTCTTTCAGCAAGCGCTCGAAGGAAATGCATCAACAATTTCAACTAAGAATGAAATCACTGAAATCACTGCATGGCCTGGCCGTATAATTTGATATATAACCATGGAGTCATCACTTTCCTCCAGGACAGTGGGACATAGATGCTTTCTGTTTTCCTGTATAAATGCAAGGTGAGAATTTGGTATCTTAAACTGACAGAAAGCATGCCAACCTTTGTGAACTTCCTAACTTGAATTGGACTGTCGCTGTCCGTAGAATGGCCCTGGAAAGTTTCTGGAGGTGGAGAAGACAGTAGAGTAGGTGGAGACTCCAAGGGTAGAGGCGGAGACTCCAAGGGTAGAGGTGGAGACTCTGGGGGTAGAGGTGGAGACTCCAGGGGTAGAGGCGATGACTCGTGAGCCTTTGGAGGATGAGGCAGTGGAGAGTCTAGAGCAGATGGTGAATCAAGAGGACGAGAGGGCAAAGGAGGATGGCAATGAGGTTGACGCATCAGCCATTCCTTCCCTTACTTATTTGATTCGCTGTTGTCCCACGGTCGATTTTATACATAATCATTGATGAAACCAGCTATTACTGTAGTGCTAGTGTATTGCAGGCAGTTTGGATGGCAGACTGAATGGTGTAGCTTGGTACATTTGATAGTGAGATCCACACTGCAGTTTCTAATGCCACTATAATCAGCACAATCAGCTGGGTACACAGTCTGCTGTCGGAATCATCAAGTAACAGCTAATGGAAACTACCAACCATTCCCACCTATGGTATTGACTGTCAGATGAAAATGGCATTAGTAGCTTGGAGTCGATTGCTGTGGGACTGTGCTTCATCTGAGACTCCGGCAAGGTTGATGTGGTCAAAATTAGCAAATGAATAAAACATATGAAGGGAAGGATTTTTAGGGGTATATTGTTTTCAAATATATGACAGATATATTTGGACGTCCTCTTCTGTCGCTAATCGTGAAACAGATTCCTACAGCACTTCTGGTCGACCGGCAAAGAGACAGCTTCGAGACAGCGCCCAACAGGCCATCGACTTCACCCTGCGCCTTCTTCGATAATGGCCGTGCCCACCTATAGGAAGACTTCATTCCGCCGCCTGGAACACATGACAGGAGTAACGTAGAAACTGGTGAGCGCCGTGATATGTACACGCTAACATTCTTCAACCGTTTCTAGCGTTGAAAAGCTTATCTCGCACAGTTGCTCTTCTAAATGCTCTTCAGAACCTGGCCCACGCGTACTACACTGTAACAAACGTACGTAGCTTTTGCCATCACAGAACACTAGCTACTCTCGCAACTGTGGGTTCCTTGGTACATTATGTTTCTGTACATGCTCACTGTAAATGCATGTGCTGTAAGCAGTCATGTGTCTGTCTTTGCTGGAGATTTCTCTGTGCATGTGTGGTGTGTATGTGTGGTGTGTGTGTGTGTGTGTGTGTGTGTGTGTGTCTGGTGACAGCGCTGAGTGTGCTGAGGTCAATGAGGTGTATGACACAATGTCATGTTTACCTATCGCGAGTGACAGAGCAGCAACCGAAGGGAGCAAGTATTTCGAGTTGGGGCAGCAGCCCCACGAGTTTTTTAACTCAAAATACTTGTTCTGGATGCCGTTTGATGCTGTGGATGTACATTCTTGTCTATGTTGTCACCGTATATGGAGTATCCATGCCAGGGTTGCACATCTCTATGGGAACCAGAACAGTAGGCTCGCATGTCTCCAATTGACCATGCACAATGTGTGCACTGCACTCCAAATTAGCAAATGATGGTAGGTCATTCTGCTCAGTGAGCCTCTCACATTCCTTGTCCTTATCCAGGCGCAAAAAGTGTTTCTCCTTGTCACCTTGCTGTCTCACTTGCTCCATTGCACGTAGCTTCTCGATCTCAGCCTCCAACCTGATCGTCCGAAGTTGAGCTTGAAGATCCGTGACAGACTTCCGCGCCGATGCTACTTCCCCTTGGAGCATCTGAGCCTCGGTCCTTGCTGCCACAAATTGCTCCTACAACCGCCGAATCTCCTTGCTATCCTACTAACCATCCTTAATGGTTCTCTCCTGTCCTGCCTGGAGCATAGTCTGCTGTCACAACACTCGGCACCTCCCAGTGCATGGAGCTCACAATTGCTCATTCAGGATTTGTCCTAATCCTTGCTCCACGCAAGGCAGACAATCCTGCCAGGCTCACCAAATGTAACTACCAATGTAGTTATAAGGTTAATAGATCTCGTTGCGATCCTATCTGTGCTGCTACTCCCACTGTCTACCCTCCCACACTACTTACTGCAACTCTGCTACGTACTCCATTTCTTCCCTACTCTTCCCCTTCCACCTCCTGCCTGTCAACCAGCAGGTTTGACGATGCTCTTGCTGACTTCAGTGTAACACTGCAGTTGGTGTGTGGAGACTGTGTCGCATTGAAGCCTTACATACTCTACACCAGGTGACATACACAGAAGTGGTCGATATACACACTGGTTCATGCTTTCATCCCCGACACTCACCTGTGCCATCACTCTTCATGTACATTGTACTCC
Organism: Ianthella basta; assembly: GCA_964019415.1. Taxonomy (NCBI): domain Eukaryota; kingdom Metazoa; phylum Porifera; class Demospongiae; order Verongiida; family Ianthellidae; genus Ianthella; species Ianthella basta. The sequence goes on from OZ025869.1 coordinate 5,213,607, forward strand.
CACCACACCAGCTACAATCTGTCGCTCATGTGGACCGATCACCCTTCACATCCAAACTCACACCTCTCATACTAATAACCCCCCACACAGTTACTTGCACCAGTCGCACTCTTCAGCAGCAATGCACTTCAATGTTTCCTCCGTTTCAGAATCCGTGTACTTTGTCTTCACCTTCTCCCAGTCAGTGGACTTGCTCGACTGCTTGACTTTGAATTTGTGTGTAATTGTCGATAGAAGCTCAACTTCATCGGCACTCCATTAAAAGGAATTCTTCTGCTTGCTGTGGCGGGTCGTCATCGTCTTTGTTGCTGAACAAAAATGATGCTTCGAACGTTACTATGCAAACGGCAGGTGTTAATAGTGCTGCGACAAAGAATTTGGGCTAAAACGTCATGGATTCCTGCACATTGCCACGGTCGGTCACCATCTTGTTCGTCGCCGAACACTTGGAAACGTTTACGTGCAAAACCAGAAGCGTTTCTGTATAAACACGTGAAAACGTCAAGTGATCATAGCGTCACGAAAACAAGTTTGGGTGAAGACATCTCCATATAAACGGAGCGTCAACCTTTCCATGAGTCCATTGCTCTGAGGATGGTAGGTTGGAGTACGCCAGTGGTCTGTACCTACAGTGGAAGATTGATTTGCCACATACATTCCTGAACGATATTATATACTCATATACCTTCCAAGGCCTTTGTCTATGATGCAAAACTGTCACGACCTGCATGTAGATAGTGAGACTTCCCCCATGCAAGCCTCCTACCTGTGAGAGTCATGAACTCCTCAGTTACTTTATTCACAAATTCTCATCCTTGTCACCTATCAGCACTGATGCACAGCCATACCTTGCATTGACAATGCATTGATGAGATACCAGTAAAGACATGTAACAATGTACTGTATTTGATGATATACATAGCATTTGTCACCTAACCTGCGAATAGTTCGGTAGATAAACAATGCCACTGCTTTAGCTGTCAGACAGAACAGTAAACCAATAAGGCACAAAGGGAAGCATTATTCATAATAGACAGAATAACCATTAGTAATTAGGAAGCCAACATCACACACACTTTGTGCAAATGAAAGGCTGTGTCCATTGTGTGCATTGATCCTCTGCAATATTTCTGGCCAGACTTGACAATTGCCCTCAAAGACTGGCGCCTCCTCAGAGGCCCAAACGTTTACGCCCATCATAGATATTCTACACTGCGGTTGTATAGTGTGGAATATCTATGCGCCCATAAAACCTTAAGTCACGAGTACTGCTACTAACAGTTTCATTGGCTACTGCGTCAGCATCCTACTTCCGACTTATGTGTAGCACTATTTTTTTCTGCTTCTGCAACCCATAGTCCTGTCTGTCCAGTTTGAGAACCCACGTGTCACTTAAAGCAATGGATGTATACATTTTATCTGCTCCAATGCATTAGCCGTTTTGCAGGAGGGAGTGTGTCAGGTGTGGTGGAGCGGAACTTGTTTGCATCCTCTTCCTTCAATTCATGTCGGGCAGCCAAGAAGAAGCTGGGACTTCTTCAAGCGGACACTGCCTCGCAATGGATTAGGTGGAGACAGCCAGGTATTCCAAACTGTCAACCACTTTGAGCTGGAGGAGGGTGGAGACCACAGAGAGCAAATGCAGTACACCAGTCATCGGGTGGATGTCTCTCCGGTGAGGAGTACTTTCCAGCTCTAAACAGCCAACCCCAGTCCTTCCCACACTCACAATTTGAGGGTCCCTTCTACACCTTTGGCTCTGCTCAGAGTGCCCATGGCATTGAAGGACCGGTTTAGCTTTTATTAGGTATTGGCTAGCTAGCCTGAGCACTATTATTGGCTAAATATACATACAAAGAGCTATGTAGCTATGCGCGATAATGAGTGTGGAAAGGTTTGTAAGGGCATGATATGTAATAAAGGATGACTTGTGGTACACAGCTAGACCTCAAAAACAGGCAAACACACAAAGACCTTAACCTGAATATTGAATGACAGGCACACGGATAGTGTGGTATTCTGGTGTAATCATTGCCACACAACTGAATTGGAGGAGGGCAGTGAGTGCATGTAGCTCCATGGTTAACCCACTGTGATGTTTTGCATGAGCAATTCAACAGTATACCTTTCGCATTTGCCGTTGACCCTGTACCCTGTCATCTTAAGAGTTAGCTACATGCTTCTCATCGAAATTCATTAAAGTCGGTAGTGATAGTGCTTGCCTTTGCAGCCCCAAGCTAGGAGTTGTAATATCTGAGACGTTCGGCCCTCTGAGACGTTTTGTTAACCATACTCAGAGTCCACACCTCCTGATCGAGCTTGTTCCACTTAGTGGATGGATCTGCAACAGCGTTTGCACGGAAATTGCTTTCATAAGAAGCCCAAGCAGCCCCTGGGTGATCCCGGGCCAACCTTGCCACAGTCCCCACAAAGATCAGCAGATCACTTGCGATACTGGGGTCCTTAGTCAGCAGCGCCTGGCTGAACACAGAAAATGCCAGCACCCAGTCAACAAATTTTTCAATTGGCTGAGCTTTCTTTTTGCTTTTACCCTCTGGGTATAGGCCGGCTTCCTGAATCTTTTCGGGCAAAAATTCGGATAATTCTATGTGTGGAGCATATAGGAACACATGGAACACATGCATATTAGGATAATCATGTAACATGTACGCTGTGTTCAAATGCGTTGTTTACAGTCCCTGATAATAAATGACTTTATATGTGATGCCTAATGTAAACTATTTCTTTTCTGCTTATTATGTAGAGAGTCACTAGTACAATGGACATAAATGGGGCAGAACAGCAGAACAGCAGGCAACAGTCCTTTGAGTGGGGGAGGCTCACTCTTTCATTAGATTCAGATACTGAGGAAAGATGTGAATGAGTGTGTAGCTTATGAATTCTTTGATCAGCTGAAGTTCGCTCCGGTTATTGGATCTAGATCTGGATGGTTTGCAGTTTTCATCTTAAATTGCATGATGTAATTTCCTGGGTGATTGGTGTTTGTGTGCATATTTCTGTCTATGTGCACGTGTGTGTGTGTGTGTGCCTGTGTGTGTTTGTGTGTGTGTGTGTGTGTGTACATATGTGTGTGTGTGCGTGTGTGTACAAATGTATGTTTGTGTGTACATACTAAATGGTGTGCCTTGCATGCAGATTGTATTCCCAGCTATAACTTTCTGAGCTGCACGAAAGTATGCCATGGTTCACATTGTATGGTCTCCAGTATTGAAGCCATGCACCTGGTGACTTAAACCATTAAAATTCCTGGGGAAGGGAAGGAACACACCTCTGTGTATTTAGGTGCATCCTTTATTGCATCAAGCAATCAAGAATCCAAGCATTGTTCTTTATGGCTTGGTCTAGCAGCCCTCCAAAGAGACTGCCAGATTTGTTGGGGATGATCTCAAGTTGGAAGGAATACATAATTAAGTCTCTCTGTTACGCTCTCCTACCTTTTGTCTTCGATTTTCTCTGCACCAGCGACAAACCAGACTCACGTCTGCATCACAGTATTGTGATGGTTGTTTCACCATTCATTCAGACCCTTTGTCATAATCGAGGTGAATGAAATGTGTCTGCGTTGTGGCATCTTGAGCTTGCTTATTTGACAGGAGAAAATTCCCTTCATCCAGAAGACCTCTCTCACGCAAGCAACTACGCATCTCCTCCCAAACGGCGTCTACAACTGCTTGACTCTTCGCTCCTTTCTCCACCTTCCAAAAGCTAGCCTTACACAGGAAGTACTCATCGACCTCTATGCTGCAGCATTGCTGCAGAAAGCCTCGCACAGTGTGAACGCCAGCGCTAGTCGACGTTGCCGCAATTAGCCTCCTGCCGCTGCTTGGGGGCTGTGGACCACCGCAAAAATAGCAGAAATCGACTGCCACCCGTGTACACTAGCGCTCTCTCTACGTAACGCGTGCTAGCGGCTGCGCGGTAAAACTCGTCATTCACGTGATAGTGACGTCACTGTGGGCTCAGTTTCCCAGACCACCTTTCGGAAGTGGGCTGGGAACGAGACTAATTCCGTACGAAGTGAGGTTTCCATTCCAGGTGCTAGCGAATGAAAATAGGAACGCAGCCGAGCATCACTCACGTGAGCTCGTTCCTATTCCCTTTGCGTAGAGAAGGAAGCACAAGAAGGCGGCGAGTTCACTTCTTTGTCCTTGAGAGAGTCCTAACGCGCCTACGTCCCAAGCCCTCGGCTCCTTTCTGACAGCGCGATGGAGGACCAAGTACCTCTTGAAGTTACAAATAGCTTGCGATTAGCTCACCAGGCCCTGTCGGAAAGGGGGAGGACAAAGGCGCAAGACGTTTCGCCCCTGGAGCTGTTCTATGAGCGCATGTGGCAGATTGCCCTGCCCCACAAACCCTTTCAGAAGCTGCCACGACCTGGAATCGAGGCTTTCTATGCCGGCAACATGGACAAAGACGAGTTTGTGGCACTTTTCAAGAAGAACATTCTGGTCGAAGGCTATGTGCAGGACGTGAGCGCGCTGACCGAGCACTGCTTCAACACCTTCCTCTCGGTGGGATCAAGGGAGCAGCAAGTCGACAAGTACATTTCGAAACAGGCTGCGAGACAGTTATGGCAAGTCTTCGCAAAGCTGGACAGGTTCGGCCGTCTTGGACTGCCGAATGAAGAAGTAAACGAGCTACTTTTGCGAGGTAAGTTACGTTGTCCCTAGTTTCATGGGGTTGATGCTTATGGCTAAGGCTCATTTGCTCCACTTGCCGGAGTGCAGAACTGTACCATTTTGTATGTGCGTCTTGTGCACGTCTTTAGTACGCGTCTTTTGCACATAGATGGGTTATGTGCTCTGCTGTAAGCAGTAAGTGCGTGCTTGTGTGTGTGTGTTCAACAGGAATCTGTGGTATCCGTCAAGTACGTAACCTCATGCACTGAACCATCACAGTCTCGGTTTGTGCTAGTGGCTATGGCAACCTGTAATCAAGCGTGGTTCCTGATTTACCTTTGATGTACACCAGTATGGTTCGCTGTGGTGTGCATGTGCGTAATAGGTTGTCTTTTGTCATACTTGCTTGTTCTTCATGGAAGTGCGCATGGTTGCACTGCAGTGGTGAAGGCAGTAGATTGAAATCGGAAATGAAAGTGCGTTCCCATACTCACATTGGTGTAGTGTACAAACCTGTCAGTTGTGTGTGCATTTATCCCTACGCAGTGTGTGGGTGACTACATTTCAATTTCCATTTCATAGGACAAAGTACACTCTGATAGTACTTCCTTGTTCTGCCCGTAGTCATAGAGGGGAGTGTACTGGTGGGTGGATTGCTCGTAAAACACGTTGCGGCCCATACACTCATTCCTTACCAGCCAGGATTGCATGCTCATGTTGTAGAGCTTTGGCAGGGACTGCATTAAGTGGAATGAGTGGTGACTGATGTATGTACATATGCAACGCTAACCTAGGAATAAGTGAATTAGTCAGTGTAGTCTTTGCACAGCCATAAAGGACTATCTGGTCTGTCAGCATGATCAACCCTTATTTGTTGATTAACCTACCATCTGTTCATGTGCTGGAGGTACTCTGTATAGTCTTCCGTGTGTGTGCAGTACGTACGTACATCGCTGTATTGCCATCCAGCTCTGGTAATGTGTTTTGCGGTGTGGTAAGAAGTAACTTCCATTGAGGTGAGGTTGCAATATTCTTCAGCAACTGTTGTAATCTCTATATGAAGCTTGCTGTGTATTCATCCTGTTGAGTCCTCTCAGTTGGAACTGTAAGACTGTGAGTCTTAAGAAGGAGGGGATCAGTGTGATAAGGTAGTAAGGTGAAACAGCCAGTGAACCCAACATTCTGGATTAGGTAATGATAGACTGACAGGAAGCACAGACAGGAAATCATGCTGAATCTTGAATGAAGGCGAATACCATAGTAGTTTTTGTCCAGGAGCTTACGTGAGCAAGGAATGGAAGTGATGTGTGATGTATACTGCAGCAGAAAATAGTGAAACCCTTCTCCGTCTGCTGTCGGCACAAGTGAAATCGCTAGAATGCAGTGAAGCTATTCAGGTGTATTGTAAACGCACATTGTGTGAAGCTAGTGGGTGCATCACACCTTGCTATACAGTCCTTCCTGTCAATAGCACACGCACAGAGACTACGTAGGATCAATGCACTGTGGTGACAGGCCTGTAAGGTGAACAGTGCCAAGTACAGGGACCAGGTGTCCGTATGTTAGTTCCCACAACCTCAAGTGTACACAAAGGGATGAAGTGTGTAGGCCACGGTATCGGATTCTATGGTGTAAAGGATTGGGCAAATTATTGAGCAATGAGCCTCCACCAAATTATTCTCTGGTGTAAAGTCAATAGTTACGAGTCTTCATCCACAGAACATTGCCTTCTGCCACTTGAATGGAATGATGACATCAGCACAAACCCTTAAATGGAACACGTTGCCATCAACATAGACCCTAGGGATGGCTGCCTTGACGTGGAAATATCTGATTTGTATTTGGAGTCATTTCGCTGTGTTGTACACAAGTGTTCCTCAAGTGCTACTGTGTGCATTCCTCATTCATTTGCCTTAGCGTGTGTGGTGATGTGGTTCTGCACATAGTCATGTGCACAAATTGTGAACAAATTCACGCTACATGCATCCATGCTACAGTTACACAATATGCCTGTGCGAGGTGAAGAGCGAAAGGTTGCATGTTCACACGTATAGCACGCATACATAACATGTACACGATGCACCCGTTATACACGTGTGTGTTCTCTAGAGCAGTGTATACACATGCAGTGCTCAGGATGGACGCACTACACTAAACATGAACATGCATGTGCACAGGCAGCGAAGCGTGTACGAATATGTGAAAGCTATTCACTGCAATATAAGAGCCTGCCATTTCCTACACTTCTATGGGTATTTGCATCCGCTCTCGTCTTTCCTACTAGAGAATGTAGGAAAACTTCGCTTGCATGGTGCTTACCCAAGGTCGGTGTCATTGGTGAATTGTTGTGGCAGTGGTCTAAAAGCTTTAAAAGGCACTCTGTCAAAGAAAGGCTGTGAATATGTATGCACTATTGACAAAATCTTCAGACATGATCTATGGCATTCAGTTATTTTGTATGCAACATGGTCTCCTTTTTACGACTTTATGCATTACCCCCTACAATCTCCTCTACTTTGCAAATGTGAACGTCGCCAGTAGAAATCGCACCTTAGGGCCAATCACCATTTTTGGAAAATGGCCGCTGAAAATTGGCAGCTTTTAAGGGGTAGAAAAGTGGCATTCAATGATGTCGATGAGGATTTTGAAAACTGCTTAGCGATTATGCATGCCATTTACATAATTTGCGGCACAATTCGTACCTCCCGGTGCTAAAAGTCAGTCTTGAACTCGTATTTTGAAGTCCACTGGCAGTTCTCTGAACGGGCTTGTTGTAGCTAGAAATGTTGGCATACATCTTCTATTGGCCTCATTGCCATTATTTTACAAGTCGACTGCTGTTGTGATGTTAAAAATGACAATACGATGGAAAATGAGATGAAACTAGACAGGAGCGAACGAGGAACCTCCAGGCTACTTTGTATCTTGCGTATGTAAATAATGTGGCAAAGGTTGTCGTTCAACTGATGATTTCTTGTCGATGCAAGTGTGGCTTCACTTCAAACTTACTGAACGTTTGAAGGACACTTGTGGCTACCCAAATCTCGAATAATGTCAAAATTGGCTATATGTCCTAAGATTCGATTTCTACTGGCGACTCTCACAAATGTGCGCAGATTTGTTTGTTGGTGTGTGTAGGTATCAGTACGTTGACGTGGCAACAGTCACAGAGGTTTGAGAAGTTTTCTTCGTTCAATATGACTTGCTTGCTTCATGATGTACAGTGCTGCACACACTGACTGACTTTGTTGTCATCTACACAGCACACTTGCCTGTCGCGTACATGTAAATATAGAATAAATATGCATCTTGTACTCGTTTGGATTTACATGGTCAAGATGATCAGATTCTTGAACACATGCATACACCACACATAGCATGACCTTAGCTGAATATGGAAGGTCTGCTTGAAGTAGTTATGTAAACATCCCATAGCTTAAGCAAACAGGATGCTGGATAATTGTTTATTGCCTGAACACTTTGATAACTGTTTACACAATTTACATTCATACAGGTGTGGTCTCATAGTATATCAGCCAATTCATAGGTTGTGTGGTTTGGAGGGCATGTCTTCTTACTGGAAATTTTGTCACTGAAGCCACATGAGATTTTCAGTTTCTGTCTAAACCTGCCAATTTTCTTAGTGCTAAACCTTGTTCATTGTTGTCAGTATTCCTAATTGTCACCTAGATGGAGGTTGAGAATGCTGAATGTCACCCACTTTTATGTAATATCATATGGGACAATATAATGCTAACATTTCATTCCGTCCCTCTTAGACAGAACCGTTTGACTGTTCTGCTGTCAGACTGAACCCCTTAAATACAGACTATTAACTGTCAAATTGTCCTGAATGCATATATATCTCAGGATTAGGCTAATTATCCGAACAGTACAGAACAGTACATCAGAACAGGAATGAGGGTTAGCACCTCCCACTTCATACCATCATCAGCTTCTACATCTGCTTAGGACGACCTTTGGCATAGCTGAGTTCAGCAAAATGTTGGCAGGGTCAAATTTATACCCTTAGTATACAATGCACTGCTACTAATTATTAGACAACAAGTCAGAGTGTGATACTCGTGCACGGATGGCTATTTCTTCAAAGGGAACTGATATTTTGCTTGGTTGTTTGCTACATGTGGTTAAACAGGAGATATGTTTTCTGCCTGTGTCACTTATTCAGGGCTGCTTGCTATAATGAAATCAAGGGTTTATTGACATGCATCACTGTCTATTTGTGTGATGAATGCGCTTGTAAAGGAGGTGTTGAATTGCCAATTATTTTCTGTTCTCTGTAGTTCCACAAACCAGGTGTATGTACATCTCCATACACATGGTATTCCGGTGCACCGCCTTCAAGCAGTAGTGCTGTTTCTCTATGTTACCATGAGTTACTTCTTACCTCATGCAGTTGCTGCTTTGAGCCAGCTGGAGACGCTAACCAGTGATATGGCACGTGTGGCTACAATGGAACTAGTGGACTTTTGGCAGTTCATGGAAATTCTTATAGCTCAGGTGTTCAAGAAGTTCAACAAACAGTTCTCCCAGAAGGTGTGTCTGTTTGTACTTGTGGATGCACACTTGCGTCTCCTGTGTGTTATGAAGGTAGTGATGTGTACATCAGGTGTTGCAATGTTGGATGCTCCTAGAAATGCATAGAATGTCTTTAGGTTGGGCCAGGAGGTTTCTACAGCTTCCATCTTGAAATCTGCTTCATCTTGTGTATACTCCTTGCCTGTCTCCCCTTTCTTTTGGTAATTCGAGTACATACCCTTTCCCTTCTTCATGATGGTATTAGCCACTTGTTGATAACTTCCCCGTCTGTGTAATTCTCAGCTCTGTTGAGCTCCTCCGACATGTAGACGTTCAGGTGGGTATTCGAGATTGCCTCTTTCTTCTTTGTAATTATCATTTTCCCGTTGAATTCCTCGTGAATGCCTGCCCAGATGTCGATCAAACTCCTTTCAACCTCGGAATCCCACTGCACTTATGGCTTCTTGCCTTTAGCTGCCACCGCTTGCTTCTTCGCACACAACTGAAATAACACCTCTGGCTGCTGTCGCTGTAACTGTTACCATGGCAGCCATTTCCATGGTAATGTTCATGGTACGATAAGCTCATGTTCACGGCCATGTAACATAAGGTGAAGTGTGAATGACCAAACGTAACCATACCAGCACCATTGACGTCATGTTATCGTAGTGTGAATGCTGCCTACGTTTCTCAGTGTATATTAGGGTTAGGGTTAGGGTTAGGGATTTGTCAGTGTATATTAATGCATGATTACTAGAGTATCCTGCTTTAGGGTACTGGGGCTGATTGAGCAGTGGAGTGCATATCCTGTCTTCTATTTTGGCAGCACAGTTCAATGGCCATAAAAGCTTATCAGGATTTGAGCTAGTCAAGAAATCTGCTCAGTGTTGCTTCCTTGCACTGTCTGTGTTATGTGCTAGCTTTGTCAACTTTTATGCAATGAGGGTGTCTAGAGTAATGTTAGTGCAGAAAGTAAGGATGGTTGATGGCTATAGGTAACAAACGAAAGTGCAATTGATGAAGGATTTCCTCAGGCTACAAGACTTTCTGAAATGTTGTCTGTACTGTACAGCACCTTCAGTGACAAAGCTGTCTGTCAGTCACTCTAAACAATGCTGACGTCGCCTCTTTGCAGTTGGTAGCCATAACGTGTGTACAGAGAGTCTTGAATAGACCAAGGGGGGCTGTGAGCCATTCCAGGTGGCAACGAAGCACACTATGCTCCTATTTGTCACTGTTTAGCCGCAGAAATTGTCATGAAAGTTGGCAGTAGTGACTATTGCAAGTATAGTTCATGTATTGTTGTAAGGAATGCCTCATGCTCAAACTTGTCCCTACTTGTGCTGTCAGATGATTCAGGACTTGCACGATGACATTGTCCATGAGCTGCTAAAGAAGGGTATGCTGAAGAAGAGGGGACATGTCAGAAAGAACTGGAAAGAAAGGTTCTTCGTGCTTACAGTAAGGAGCTTGACGTACTATGAGTCACAGTCAAACCTCACAAAGAAGGTATGGTGGTGGCAATTGTATAGATCTATTTAATTGTAATGTTTATGTGTACAGTCTAAGCCTTCTGTGCTCCACCATAGTGTTCACCTTCAATTTGGTTGTGTGCCCCTAAATTGGGTAAGACAAAGCTGCATTTGAGCATTTTGAACTGATCTGCAATGGATTAAGCCATTAATACTGTTCTAGAACTTGATGTAGCCCTGGTGCATACACTAAAGAGTTAGTAGTGTCAGTATGAATTAGGGAATAGGGCAGTGTAGCTGACCGCTTTGTGCTTAAATTGTTTCATCATCCAGGGCCAACTGACCATCAACCAGTCCTCCAGTGTAATGTTAGTTACAGAGGCAGGCAAGCCAACAGAGTGCTCTGTGCGCTTTCGAGTGACGTGTGGCGGTACAGGCACTGCAACAGACATAATTGCAGAGGATTGTGACGTGGCAATGGAATGGGTCAAGGCTATTCAAGTGGTGTGTGCTTTATGACTGAATGTGCACATTGCTATACATTTCTCTTATGTCATGAAGACTTCCTAGTCACACTAATGTATTCTGTTGCATATTCCTTTTGCAGGCAATTGCTTTTCATCAAATCAATGAAAAGCAGTCCCGCAATTTTCTTCATCAGCTTACACTGGCAAGGAAGAGGGTCAAAGGTGCAGCAGTTGCTGTTCAAGAAGAGGCACTTGTATCTCCACTTGCAGACACCCACTTCACGTATCCAGCTGCCGGTTCGCCAACTGGTGATTACAAGAATGGATCCTCACCCACTGAGGCTCGAGGGCAGAAGAGTTTTGAGATGAGGAAGCCTCATGAGTATGAGGATGTCGATAAGGTTGCTGATATTTGTTCTCAGGTTGTATCGCAAAGTCCATCTGCTACAGACAAACGAACTCTTTCACCATCAAAATCCACATCTGTGGTTGAAAGTGAAGTTGAATATACCGTAGTCCACAAGAAGAAAATTTCACAACCAGAATTTAAGACTGATGAAGAGTTGCCTCCACCTGTACCTAAACGTGCAGGAGCGAAATCCAGTGATGATGATCCACTGATGTATGTGGACCTCAGATTTTCATCATCGGGTGGCGTAGTCTTAGGTCATGAAAACCAGGGAACGAAGAAGCAACAGAAGAAAGCCGACACTGTGGAGTACACAGATATTGATGCTGTAGCTATGCTGGCACTAGCAAGTCCAACTACAGAGGATGTGACAGGAGGTTCTAAGGAGAGAAAGACCTCAGCGGAGCAGCATAATGCTGGATCGAATTTGCGAACTAAACCTATGATAGATGTTACACACGAGAAGCATGCTGCTCGGAAACCCAGTGCAGATGGTGATTACATTAACATTCACTATGAGGAGAAAGCCTCAGCGGGTTCAGACAAGAAAATGATAGATGTTGCTTCCTTACCAAAGCGCCAGGCCTCTAAGGATGGGGATTATGTGGGTACGTATGATGGTGCAGCTTATCATTGCATGTGCTCTGTTTTTAATTAACTTAGCCGTTCTAGCTTAGGTACCGGTCGCACTAGGACAGAAATAACAGCGATGGTATGATCTCATTTTATCTATCATGGTACATGTTGTATGATGTCACTATACCGTGAGTCTGCTGTACTGTCACTGTCACCATGGCAATGCATGCCATGGTGACAGTGGTGAGAAAGTGGATTTTGAAGTGATGGCAAACATTGGCACTCTGATTACACCAACCCAGCACAGAGTAGGATGTTAATGTTAAATGAAGCTGGCTGTTAGTCAACTGATTTCCAACAAAGGTCAAAGTATATCATGGAGCGAAATTCTGTACTCCTACACAGATGTCTTTGGAGTAAAAAAAGCAGAACACCGGAGGATGTGATGATTCTTAGGCGGCTTACACTAGAACGTTTTTGGAAACGTCTGTTTTCGAATCGTTCTTGTACTGCATCGTTTACGTGTGTTTACACACGTCGTTTTTTATACACTGAAAACGGGTAACGTCAGAAACGATTACAAGCGCATGACTCTCATGTGACGATCGTGTGAATGTGACCGCGTGTGCGCTAGCGCAGGGACAAGAAAGTATCTGTCGACATCTTAAAGTTCTCTGTCCATTCCTCAGGAAGCACTAAGTTTGTAACAAAGCTGTCCCACCATGCGTGCATTCTCCCCGGCCTGATCTAGAACCTTCGTCTTGCCCTTTGCACACGGAAACGCGGTCTCCTCATAACGCGGCTAGAAGTAGTAAGGTCCAAGTACAGGATCCTTTCTCTGGCGTACACTGTCTCTGTGTACAAGGCAAGCAAATTCGCAATAACAACCAGCAGGATCGCCACCAACATGTCCATCTTGAAATACCGGTAATTACTCGTTGTTGCGGATCGTTTTTAGCTGCACGATCGTTTCTGCTGTTTACACAAAGAAATCATAGCACTGTTTTTGCAAGTATCCACCTTCAACTGCGGATTTGGAAGTGATAGTTTTCCTCTAGCGTTTTCACCGTTTCACTGTAAACAGTAAGTCAAAACGGTGTCGATTTGCACTGTTTTTGTCCAAAAACATTCTAGTGTAAGCGCTGCCTTAAGCTGGCCAAAGATAAACACGAAACTGAAATCATGACACAAGCTGCATTCACAAAGCACAACATGAACCGTTTGCACTGATGTGCGACAACCACAAGCCATAAACATCGCCCCTGCCTTTGCCATTACTTTTCCTTTAATGTGATCAGTGCCTTAATAAGTGTGGCCTGTGATGTTTAGGCACCCATTATGGGCATTTGAAATGAAAGATGACTGTGCGGTTAAGTTCTTGAAACCAGGCAATTGTGACTGAAAATTGGAATGACTTGCTTGCATGTGTGTCACTCAGTACATCAATAGGCTATCCTATACTTCAAGGAACTCTCATTCTGGTTTATTGTAAGTGATCTATCTTGAAGTCATGGTTGTTTGTTGTTGTAGGCGTGTCATATGATGCGGGTGGCAGATATGTGGCACAGTCACAGGGGCGTAAATTTGACCACATTGCGGAAGCACCATCAAGCCTTGGGGAGAGACAAGATGGCAAAGACTACATCAATCTGGTTTCTGTGACCGAGGCAGTGCAGGCTAGTACATCAAAGCCAATGATAGATGTGACAGGTATGTAATGATTGTTGAATCTTGCAAGATGTTATAGTAATGTTGCTTCCTGTTCAAGTGGTAGTAGCTCATCTTTTTTGAAGATAGATAGGTCTGGTCAAATCAGTGGGTTTTGAATAGATACTATTACTTAGGGTTAGTAGTGAGCATCAGAGTTTGGCATAAGACTCGAAATCTCTTAGACATCTTCCACAAACAGAGGTGCATATCTCCTGGTAGTCAACATCCCTTATTTATACAAACCACTTGTTTATAAGTCTTTAATTCAAATAAGGGTTGCAGTTGTTGTAACTAAGAAAGTACTCTCATTTCGTTTTGCTTTTGAGTACATATGTGTTAACCGGTTGCTTTTCCTACTTGATGTAGATGAGCGCCCATCAGAGAAGCAAGGTGGAGATGACAATTATGTAGGTCTTGTATATCGTGATGCAAGTTCTGTATCTAAGGATTCAAATGGCAGCAGGCACCGTGGAGCACCACCCAGTGTCCCTATGCCATACAGTAGTGATGACCTGGATAGCGGCTATGTTACTATTCAAGCTCCTGATGGTCCACCTCAGCCAAAGCCACGAAAAAACATCCCAAAGCGACCTGTTTCCATGGTTGAGAGAGGCCAAAAATCAGATGCACTTGGTGTGGTTCATGGAGGAGAAACACATTCTCGAGGTAATTACTTAGTGACAGGGTAGCTCTACTGGCCTTTACCTTGTGTGGGTTTGCACAGGTGAAGTTAGAAGACTGTCTGACTCGGATGTATGTAGGGCATTACAAACAATAGCTCTTGCAGTTTATATGATTCTCCATCCCACTCCAACCCTCCAGCTTTGACTCCTTCTCCTGATTTGGGAGCAGAAGCCCGCAAGCATGATTATGTGCTGCTGCTTCCAGATGCACCAACAGGAGAATCAACAGAAAAATCCAAAAAGCCTCCACCAGTGCCCAAACCATATCATGAGACACACTGTTATGTTAACACATCCAAGCCACTAAGGTAGGATGCCTGTCTGTTTTCATATGTACCAGTCTGTTTCCTGTTAATACTTGGTTCATTATTGCATTATAGATGGTGGTCCTATCCTGCTGCACCTAATTTATTTACAAACAGTACATCAAACTAATTGTGCATTTTCCTTCATCAGGGGAAACAAACAGCATTCAATAGATCTCTATTGTGTAGTTGAAATTCATTCAGTGAAACACACATGCAACCTTTCATCCTGGTTCACACATTTTTGGTTATTAGAATGCTTGCACCTGAATGGTATACTGAAGACTCTCCGTGTATGCATAGTGAATTGTGTACTTTATGTGGCAGTCTCACTACATTACAATTGTTGTTCACACTGTGGTCACATTTTGCCAGTCACACTACTCGATACATATTGAAGAAGCTATATATATTGTTAACATGGACGTGGTCATTGTTACTGTATTGTGACAACAGCCTAAAGGGGCCATCTCATGTTGCTTAATCAATTCACTTCCACCCTTATGACCACAAAGATAGTCTTGTACAACTACACATGATACTGAGTGCACTGGCGTCAGTCATTGTCTACTGTGTGTGTTTTTGTATGCACCCGTGCATAGGTGTGTGCTGTGCTTCTGTTTTTATACTCCTTGGTTTGTGTGGATGCATAAAATTCAAGCATAGAGAAAATAGAATGAATTATGATTGAAAGCAAAAGTGTAATTTTGCCCTGGTTGGATGTATGCTAGTACATACACTGCAGGGACTGATTCAAGCTTGAACCAAGTCTTGATGACCTCTTAGGTCACAATTCATGTGGACTCAGTAACACACTTGATCTAATAGCTACTCATTCCTTGTGCACCATAAGAGATTGAAAGCCAAGTGTAGCATGATTTATGCAATTTCTTCACTTGCTGCAGCTCTTCGGGCAAACCTGCGCTACCACCAAAGTCACACAATTGAAGACAAGAAGGTAGCAGTCACACGGAATATTTTATTTTGTCACCTGATTCAGGCTAAACATTTATATTGCTTATTTAAAGCACTTTTGTTGTGTTAGAATTCATAGGATGTCAGTGTTTGAGCATGCATATGCAGCAGACAGTTTCTTTTGTATGGGAAACTTTTGTGATGCACTATTTTGTACCAAAGTAGTAATACTTAATGTGTATTTTGAATGTGTAACTGTTGGATTGCAAATACTGGAGTGTGTGTTGTGCAGGATTAGTTCTGTGTAGTTTCTTTGTGTTAAGGTAGCAGAATACCTTAATTTAGACTACGATGCAACAAATTGCTGTAGTCTGATTAGTCCAATCAGATGTTCTAAATTGCTTATGCCACCTCTGATTCAACTTATACTACCGCTGATTCAGCTTATACCAGCTCTGGTAGCTTCTAGCACTTTGAAGGGAATTTTCGACAACGTAGATGTGACAAGCTTGGAGTGAAATGAACTTTAGCACAGTTCCGAGGTACTTTACAGCAGCTGGGCAATGCAGGGTTGTTGCCGCACGGTTTACTCTGCCGTTTGACTACTCGGCTATCTTTTTGTCATCATTTCTCGGTAGAACTGGCCAGCGCGGTCCCTTCCTGTATTGATGCTGATTGCTGTCATAGTCTAAACATCTTAGACCAAGAACCATCGGTGGCTACGAGATTTTGAACACCTTGTAAACTGATATAGAGTCCGCACGCGCCTCTATAATAATCAGTTTTTCATGGTGTTATAAATCCTGTGGACACCTTTGATCTCGGTCTAACCTATGTAGAGACCTTTAGCTACACATACTTCTGTGGCTTCAAGAAAACCACAAACTTCGGTTACTCGACACACACGTCACTTGAGTAAACCAACTTTAGCTAAATATGGCTAACGTTAACGTCCAACGATGTTGGAAATGACACCGACATGAACGGCACGGTTATGTAACATTAACGTCGACATGATGAGTTGGTCACACCTGAGTGAAAATGGCAGATTTTGTTCTTTTGTGCCACTGTCTGTTTTCTTGTTGATAGCTTTCCTATGATTTCGGCGAGCAAAGAAATTGTCGGAACCTCAGGTAGCTTCTTATCTGCTAAATGGAGCCTCTGTAGGAAATGAGCATCTTCGAGTTCTTTTCTTCCTCCGACCCAGATGTCATGAACGATCCCCTCCACTTTGGTATTCCTCTACACGTTCATCGTCCTCAGTCCTGTGGTCATGACTTGCTTCATTTACTAGCTGAAGAGAAATTGTGAACGTTGTGAAACACAACTTCTACCGTTGACATGAACATGAACAGGGCAAAATTGTCACAGCGACGTTTTTGTTACAGCGTCATTAACGTTTCATAACGTGTAGTATGTGACTAGCAAAATGTGACCATAATGCCGATGTAGCGTCGTTTCTGATGTAGTGTGACCACAGCCTTGGACACAAAAGGGTCCAAGGTTCAATCCAGCAGCATGGGGAGAAGGGCTGGTGGCTGCCACTTGTCACGGCCAGCTCTTCCTCCCTCTTCTCCCCCCTAAGGGTATGAGTCTAAAGTTAAGGAAAGTCTTTTAATAGCTGATCCAGTTCTTCAGGCGATATGTGTGGGGCCGCATCTCTCTTCTGTAGGGTATGGGTTTTTGTCTGTACAAATGTTCCTCAAAATGCTGATGTAACATCATGCAATATATGGATATATCTCCCATTGCCATGGCAATGACATACTGAGATTTCTCATATCCTTCATATCAGGGTTAAGAGCCCTGGGCTAATGAGTTGATAATGTCGATATCAACCAGTTCAAACTGGCTAATTGACAATATCAACCAAGTCAAAGGTTATCTACATGTCACCAGTGAAAAAATACTGTCAGTAAGTTATCAGATTACACAGCAGCAGCAGAGATACAACACACTACAAGAGTCAAAAGTTAAGGAAAGTCTTTCAAAAGCTAATCCAGTTCTTCAGGTGATATCTCTGGTGGAAGTGGTGGTGGAAGTGGAGCTGGAGTAAAGCTTATGTTCACTGTGCACCCAGTCATATTCAACATGGGTGCAGTTGGTTGCAGCACAGGTTGAGGCGTTGACACCTAGTCTTGCACTGCTGTGTGCTGCTGGAGGAGAGACCTGCAGGATACTTCCGTATTTGAACCAGTGACTTTCATGACAGCCTTGTGCTGTTCTTTTGTTGTCCTCTCGTAAAGTCGTAGAGCGTCTGTGCTTCTATGACCTGTGCGCTTCTGAATTATTGTCTCTGGTACATTGGCCTGAAACATCTGTGTGACACCAGTAGCCCCAAGGCTGTCTTCTCTGTAAGGCCTCCCTCTGCCCATCTTTGGAACCATTCTAGCAAGTTCATTCTTCCTAATTGGTGTAGCTGTTAACCAAAGCAAATGCTTATCTGCAGGAACCTGACAACCTGACATTTGTCCTTAGTAATGGCATCCTTTGGTAGCTTGGAAATTTAAAAATCCAAAACTCAGTTATGGCCGTGCTCTTTATCTGATGGTTTGCATAAATGGGCACAGCCTTGTTGGGTACATACCTTTGTGAAAAGGTTCCACTTACCTTTGTGAAAAGGTTCCACTTCGATTTTTGGAGTTATTTTCAGCATACAGAGGGTCATCACCATGCTTCAGATGAGACAACTTCAAAGATCTATTCTCATCACCCCCCCCCCCCCCCCCCCAAACATAAATTTTTTCTGTTCAAGTTGAAAATGTGTAAAGCAAAGCCTGTAGAAAGTGCACACCCAGAGTGCCTGTTTCCCACAACTGCACTTGTTCATCCTGCATTCTTGATAACTGTGTTGATATTCATTGTACGCAGCTTGTGATGATACAGACTGTCGAGGCTGTTGTGTAGCAACTTGAAGCAAGGATCTATCCTGTTCTAAAACTTTGGTGCAGGTCTAGATGGATCCACTGACCACCTGCCAATAGATTGGAAATTGTTGTCTGGTGTCTGGTGTAGTTCTCCCCCTTACCATTTCTTGCTTCTGCTGCCAACAAAACTAGCCTCCCCACAAGGTCAGCAGGATTGGTGCATTCAAGTAAATCGTCAGTAAGGCAGCCACATCCCATTCTGTGCTTTCCTTGAGCACAGCAGCAGACAACGTAAGTGATGGCTGGGTATTTCTTTTTCTTGTCCTTGAATGCCTTAGTGAAGACCTTCTTTGACTTCAGATCATTCAACTGGTGCAAGTGAGCCCATCCAACATGCCCTGCACAGAGCATGGTCTCTGCTGATGGAAATGAAGCGAGAATGGATTTTACTGCCTAAGCAACCCTCAGTGGTACAACTTCTCTGAGAAGAGAACTCTTCCATGAACTTAGTAAATCCCATCATCTCTCTGTGAGGAAAATGCAGTTTTCAAGCTGCTTCTGCTGACCTTCAGTACTGGTGGTAGATTATTCTAGTCGTGCTGGCAGTTGATGGCCTTTTCTTGGCGTGGGAAAATACTCTGATCTAGATTCGTCCATTGATGTAGCGCCCACTTCGATCACCGTTCTAGGGCCAGCAAGGAATTCAAGAACCGCCTTCCTGCTCACGAAGTAGCATCCAGCGGGAGAGCGATAGCCAGTTCGAATTTCATTTCCACACCCACTGCCTTGACCGCTTCCTTCACATCCACGCCCTCCTGCCCCATCACTCCCACTATTGTCTGCATCAGAATCACAGTCATAAATGAGGGATTCACTTGATTCTGAAGAGGTGTCTAGAGATTCCATTAATACATTAGGACTGATGTCCTCTACTTGATTTGAACTGGTGCTGTACCCTGCTTACAACGTTTTTTGCCGTGATATTTGCCCACTATTATTGGAATCGCCACTGAATGATGTGTTGTCCGTTCACAGTGGATCCGCATTGTCATTCTCTGCCTCAGAGTCTGACAGAGTAATGCCAACATAGTCAGTGAAGGTCTCCTCTACACTTTCGCCATCTTCACTCAACAATTCGTTGTCAAAAAATAATGAAACCATTTTGTCAAGAAAAGAATGTCTACGCTCTACCACCATTTTGCTATGACAATTGGAAATTTCACATCTTATATGGAGAAATTCGCTTCCACTCAGGTATCCCCTTTGAGAATGCAGGACCCATGGAAATAGACCACAATGAAGGGAAGTATCGCTTTATTGGGATTCTACTGTCAGTAAGCTTTCTCTTAATACCAGGAACAGTGGATTTTGACAACTGGCTTGAGCTATGTAAATTCTAGAAACTTGCTTCACTTTTTGGACAGTGGAGGGATAAAGGGTCAAGAATTCACAGAAGTACCTGTTTATTTCCTGGTATCTTCATAGAGGACACCCTGAATGCAGTAAGACAGTGACTACTGTCCACAGCTACATAGAGATGTGAATACGCTGCTCGCTTCGACTTCCTTGGCATTATCCAACTATCATTGCAATGGAACAAACTTGTGAAATTACGCGAACACTTATGATTGTGATTAAACGCGATAGGTGCCATACATAACGGATTATCAAGTGTACCACGTGACAAAATGGAGCAAACCAATTGGTCTCTTCATAGCAACGACTCACTTGTGTCGGATCGACGCGATGTCTATAGACGCTCACTGGAGGAACATTTTGATGTTAGGTATCCTAGGGTAGAAATCTATGAATGCAAAGTTATGGGAAATTATATTTTTGGGAAGTTTTTGGTTTGTTGCACCGTACATGCACTGGTCCACAGTTGCCTTCCTGACTGTGCCCACTTTGCAGTGATCCTTGTTACCGCCCACGTGGGAGAATCCCAAGTACTTAGCCTTGTCTTCTCTCTTTCTACGCATATCACCTTGCCATCTTAACCTTTGGCTTTGTGATTATGGAACCCGGTAGCACATTAGTGACAATATCCCCGGTCCAGGTCCATCGCAGTCACTGTTAGTACTATATGTCACTGGCTACCTGCTGTTCCAGCCAACTCATCAGTGCTGGTAGTTTGACAGAGCAAGTAAGCCCCCGGTGTATTCCCAGCCCTTGTTCTCCCGATCTATGCAAGTGCACCTGTCGTAATTGGCAGTTGGCCAGTTCCTGGGCAGTTGCATGGATGAGCTGTGCAAATGGCTTGCTTCTGACCATTTCAAATCCACCATACTTCAGCTCTATTATCGCTACTATCTTCCGCACTACACCTCCAGGTAAATTGGAAAATGTCAGTAACCGAACAATGCTCAAATCCGACAATTGATCAATGACTCCGGGCTGTCCAATACGGGGGACTGAACACACTACTGGCTCCAAACTGTACTCTAACTGTGATTTAGTCAAGAGTTCAGCAAGTGCGCAAATGGCTCTCAATGGGAACATCATTGCAAACTGTAATTTCCTTTCAGCAGTACTGCTGCTTTCGCTAATGTTTCTCAACACTGGTTGGACGTAGTGCTCTATTTGCTGAGGAGGCACAAAGAAAAGTTGTTAAATGTTGAAATGTTGGCAGGGGTGGGTGTTTGTATGTATACATATGTGGTGTACATGGAGTTGAATTGAATGAGTAGGTGTTATTGGATTGCATTGCTGGTTCACTGCTCACCTGCTGTTCTGCACAGTTGTAGCCATGGACTCCTTTGCAGCCTCTGAAGGTTGCCTTCCATTCTCTGATTTATCTTCAAAATTCTTAGCCAAGTAACTCGTGGCCAATTGCCCCACCTCTTGGCGGGCCGGTATCACAGTCCACGTGCCTTGTGCACCAAGCAGTTGGCAATTAGTCACTCATGTGCAATGATACCTCAAACATGCATCATCGTGCATTCTCATCACCTACTTCTCCAGTCTACTATCCCTGTCAGAGCCTGTTCTCTCAATTTCAGTTCCTCTTCCCTCCCTCCATTGCTGTCTGCAGTTCTTGAAAAATTGCATAAAACATTTAATTACTGGTTTAATATAGAGCATTGAGGGAATGAGCGCAAGAAGGTTTGTGCAAGACTACTGATGTTGAGTAAACCCAAAAAGAAGATACAAAATAGCTATAATTGCACCGCAATATTGTTGGGAAAGTGTACTCATTGTATTACATACGGGTATGCAAAGAAGCTGCATGAATTTGCGGCAAGAAGGGCTTTCTTTTTACTTGAGAAAAGTCTACATTCTTGATCTCCACCAGAGCTACCAAATGTGCTTCGGTTTGTGTTTCAATTGGGCTTCAAGCCAGCACCTCAAGTATTGGTTGCTAAATCTGATAAGTGATCTTTGGCTTTCAATACAGGCAACTTGCTCCACTCTGAACTTAAAGTGCGATTTGCAAGAACACTGAGGACCACTGTGTGCACCATGCAACACCCTCCCACTGGTACGATCTTGAAGGGTCGACCTATGCGTAAAGTGTGAAAGAGTTAGAATTAGTCCCCAACTATAATATTGGAATGCTTGATACTAGTTCCCAAGGCATTCACTACCTCCATGTCATCGTAAAAAAGCTGTACCTGCAATGTGTCTGGATGTGCCTGAAAAAGGGGATTCTCCCTGATAATTCAGAGGGACTGGGAAGTGGCAGTATCTCATCCTCACAGCAATGATGAAGGAATGGTATGACCTATTTCCAAGCAAGTATTTCAAAATGTGGTAATTGACAATCTGGCAGATCTCCAAGAATGTGCAACTTTTGGAAAAAAATGTGATAATGATGGGACATCACCACCAGGTAGCAAATGTTGTAAATCATGCCACTGACATGATCTGAGTGCATTCGGGAGCAGGACATGCAGATGGTGCATATGTGGAACACAGAAATTGAAGTACACAGAGTCAGCTACGCGTGGTGGGAATGTATGCTTACTGAGAACGGCAGACAGCAATTTGCTGTTTCGCTCTTCGCTTCGCATCACAATGCACTAGCTATGCACATGCATGACTCACACTTGTCACTCGAGTCATAGGTCCAGCCACCCCATGCAGAGTGACATCTGCCACGTATAATCTAAGAGGGGTTTCCATACTCCTAAGCCGTGATACAAGATGCAGCGGCCTCCTCACGCGCCATCATGCATGGAACTTCATACCATAATTATATTTAAATGTAAAAGTTATTTAATTTGTTTATACATTATTAACAGTATTGTTACATTATAAACTTATAGTACAATTGTTTACATGTACATGGAGTCTTTACTGATTGTTTAAAGTAATTTAAAAAGTACATTAAAATAAATTACATATACAATATTTCAGTTCATGTCAAAAATCAGTAAAAATAGTTCACTCCAAGTGTGGCCAAACACTGTCATCACATGCAAAGGGCAACCAAGCCAACCAGGCTTGGCCACATAGGTGAATCGGCCGTCACACGGAGGGCAAGGCTACTCCTCGAGCACCTGAAGTCGTCCGGGACATGCAGCATGCAGGCCCAGCAGGCAACCTAGCAGATCTGATTCAGCCACATAGACGAAAAGGCCATCTCATGGAGCACGAGGCTAGTTCTGGAGTGTCAGTGTTCATCTGGGATGTACGGACGGGCATGCACAGCAGGCGACAGCAGGAGCGGCCCGTGGGGTCTAGATTCAACTCAGTGCTCGTCAGGGGGGATAGCTCTCTCAGGGGTAGTAGTAGGCCTCCAGGATGACTCGGGATGCCCATGCAATCTCCCTATAACCTCTCTCAGGCGGTAGGATGCATGCCATGGGTGGCACTTTAGGGGAAGGGGTTCCTGGTATCCGGTCACCTGCCCAGCCTTAGAGGCTCTCGTTCAAGGTCGTTTCCGTGTGTCATCATGCATGCCACAAGTGGGTCTCGGCCGAGTGTCATGCGGTAGGCAACAGGGCCCAATGTTGCTGGAACGTACGTGTCCCGTGTGCAGGTGGGGTACAAAGCCTCCCGCCGCGGCCAGAGGGAACCTGCTTATTCACAGTGCCTCACCATTTTTTCATACATCCAGGCTATCGACCAGCTTGGATGAAGCTTTGTATAACTTCCTCGAGGCCTTTTGCCCCCCCTCGTGGCAGGCCAGTATCAGAGTCACATGCCTTGTGCACCAAGTAGTTGGCAAGTGGTCACTCATGTGCCATGATACCTCAAACTTGCATCATCACACATTCTCATCACCTACTTCTCCAGTCTACTATCCCTGTGAGAGCCTTGTTTCCTCAGTTTCAGTTTCTCTTCTCTCCATCTATCCTGCATGAAGAAGCAACTCTTCAACAACTGTCTGCACTGCCTATGTTGCCAGCAAATCCACCTATATATTGTGTGATTCACACAGTGTAGTTAGAAATACTTATCACTGCTATATACAGTCTCAGCTGTGACCTTTACATAAGTAGTACTGTTGCATACCAGTGCTGGGAACTTGCTTTACAGATTAGCACCAAGCAAGTGATTCACATCTTCAGAAACTGCATGATATTTGGTATGTATTGGTGTGGCTGATTAATGTTAATCACATATTTGGTATATGTGATGCATGAATGGCAGAATTTGAATGTACCTCATCTCCCTGTCCTCGTCATGGCAAAATGGCCGGATTGAATCGTACACGTACCACTGTTGATCAGCGCTTGGCCCATGTGGTGGACTAACCAATGGTAACTTGTCTGCATCCGGCGTCCAGGGTTCCTTGAGCAGTGGGAATCTGACTTCAGTTGAGTCGCTCTGTTGACAACTTGGGCAATCAAAAGATAGCTTCCCACTTTGGTCCTTCTGTAGCTCCGTTTGAACAACCCAAAGCTCCAGTCTGGAGCAAATTTGGTGTGGCCAACAGGAAGGAACAAAAGGGTGATGGTGGTGTGCTGGTTAGTGATCGTGTGCTGTAGAAGGTACTGGATCATACAATTGTTTTTGTTTTGTCTAGTGCAGCTGTCGGCATGCAGGTACACATTGTCAAAGAAATAGTGAAAAAGACTTACCACAGCATTGACGCCTTTGCCACTGTCTCCAGCCTCATATGTCAAGTAATTGATTTGGCGAGGCAGAGCTCCACAGGCTATGCCAAGCACTGTGCACTTCTGAGGTGTAAGTAGATGGGGCCAGGTTGCAGTGGATCAGACGAATAGTGTACCTGCTGTGCATAATCAAAGGAATAATGCACTTTGATGTTCCTGGTGTTGCAGGATGTGTACAAGCAAAGGGGTGGCGGTGTTAAGGTGTCATCAGTTGCAAAGAGAGAACATCTTACACTCATCACAGATTGTTTTATAGTGCTTCCTCTCTTTCCTCACAACACGTAGATGTTCTAGTGCACTCTCAGTGGCAACTGACATGGCAGCCTGATTGAGATTGTCTGTTCTATGATGGCTGTACTGTTTGCTGGCATTGCCAGCAAAGGTCAGACTGTGGCTTCATCACAATGACAGAAGGCGTTAGCTTCCTCCACAGATGGCAAAAGGTTGTGTATGCGACTGGATGGACAGTACCATTGGCTTCAGCTGCACTGTGATACACTCGCCAGATGGCCCACTTGGTGTCACTTTGATGGAAGGAGCTGAAGGTCCGAACGACTGTACCCTGGAACTCTGCCTGGTAGAAGTAGGGTATGCTGTTCAGCATAGTTAAGGATGAAGTGTACAACACACTAACAGGGCTACATGTCTTTTGACATGCCAATACAGCTAGTATTGTGCACAGAATTGTTTCTGTGCACACCCAATGGCTGTGTCTTCCCCGGTGCTCTGCCTATGTACATGCATGAAGAGGGAACAGACACACAGTAATAGTACGTGTATCACATATCACATTCAACTGTACTGGCAATTTTGAGCCCCGTGCCCCCCCCCCCCCCCCCACACACACACACACAGGTTGGGCTAGATCTGTTACTGCATTCATTTTTTCATACATCCAGGCTATCGATCATCTTGGATGAAGCTTTGAGCACATCTGCAAACTGTAAAAATTTGATAGAGGATTATCCCCATTTGTGATATAAGTCTAAATGGGGTTGGAAAGTATGAAGTGAACATTCATTATCTGATTCATCTTCAAAGTTCTTAGCCAAGTAACTCCCTCGTGGCCTTTTGCCCCCACTCTTGGTGGGCCAATATCACAGTCACATGCCTTGTGCACCAAGCAGTTGGCAATTAGTCACTCATGTGCAATGATACCTCAAACTTGCATCATCATGCATTCTCATCACCTACGTCTTCAGTCTACTATCCCTGTGAGAGCCTTGTTTCCTCATTTCAGTTTCTCTTCTCTCCCTCTATCCTGCATGAAGAAGCAACTCTTCAAGAACTGTCTGCACTGCTCGTGTCATCCTATCTGCATGAGACAGGATGCCTGCAACTCAGAGGAATAGCATTCAGCATTGCTTTTCTGTTTTGTCCTAAGCAGCTTCACCTCCTGCCATGGGAATGGTATTGAGGTGTTGCCAGTGATGTCATATCATGAAACATGAGCAATGAGCAGTGACACCTGCTTACCGTCAACAACAGCTTGGATGTTATAAAATTGCTGCACGTAGTCAGCACTCGTCACTTGTCCATTGTCAGCCCATGCTCATTAGTATATGATTTGCCTTCTAGTTGTAGTGCTTGCTGTGTATACTGTATCACCACAGGTGCATTTTTGAAGCTGCTTGAGTGTTCCACTCAGTGTGGATGCTCTCTGGTGGCCTACACATGAGCATACTAAATAGTGTGCACATGTTGTCGATGGTTGATGATGGTAAGTAATAGTGATTGGGACAAATGAGGGCTTGCGGAATCTTCTCACTGCTGAGTGCTTCAAATAGATTCTCTGAGTGGATTCTGAGATGAAGTGTGAGTCTGCAACGTGTGGTTTCTACAAGTTCACAGCTATGCTGAACACTGCCTAATGTCTTCTTAGTGGAGGTTGTAAATCCAGTTGAAAAATATGTGGTACTAAGATCACTAGGCCAGTCATGTAGCATAGTCAATGTAGTGCACTTGGTAATGAAGTGACGCATGAATTGTTTGGAAATGTCTTGCTTGTTGGTGTGACTATCCCCCAATATGGCTATTCATGCGCTCAAACGGGAATAGCCAGAAGCCATGAGCTGGTCCTTGGTATTCATCCAGGTGGCAACTGTAGTGCATATTGGGGACACGAGCAGCTTTTCTGTATAGGGTCTTGAAGCTGTGGCAAAAAGACACCATGTGTTCTCTCCCATAATCACAAAGTGACCGTGTGATGACCTTGCTGCACAACGCTGTACAGGCTCGTGTCAAGTGGTTCCAGCAGTATCTGTGCGCTTGTAGAAGTACCTCCAGCATTGACATGGCTGAGTACAAAAACATCCACATACACTACCCATCAGCTGTCAGTGGTGAGAACCCAGAGCCCAGCTTCAAGGGGATATGTCCGATGTCCTGCAGTACTGAAATTGAATTTGTGATGGATTGTCTCTTAGTACAGTTAGAGCCCTCCAAAAGCTTGTTTTCCTTTCACATCTGAACCACAGTTTTTGCTGCTCCGAGGAAAAGATTGTGTATGGGTAAATTATGGTGTCTGTTATAGTGTTAAAATAGTCCAGTGTTTGGAGTGTGGTGTGGGGTGTACTTCACACCAGTTTGGCTACTTCCTTCCTTTCAGCTTGAGATTAAGCCATTCTTTGTTTTATTCATTGTGAGATGACGGTTTGAAGTGTTTCAGGTACCAGATTATGCTTCAGCACCCAGTCCAAGAATCTAGACAAATCTAACTACAGCTGCTTTTTGCAATTAAGAGCAATTAGAGGATTAAGGATCATAAGCTAATCTCATGAAGTTACCTTTACCTGGTGGCACAAAGCAATGGCAGCTGCTGCTGCCTAGCCCTTGCTCTGCTTGAGGGCGGCATCTCTGTCAAGGGAGAGGGGAGTGTATTTACATACAAAGAATAAATTCTCCTACCATCAGCTCGAGTTCCATGCCTATTCTATCTTAATATTACCTGTCACAAAACTGGAAGATGCTAATTTTCTACCTCATGGGCTGAGTGAAGTGACTTCTCCCTCTTCCTAGTAGAGAAACGAGAGATGAGAGACATGCAGACATGTAGTAGTAGTAGTACTAGCAGTAAATATTTAGCAGGAGTAGTAGTAGCAAGTAGATATCTAGCAAGTACCTAGCAAGTAAACATACCATAACTGCTGCAGTAAAGTCATTCCAGCCTCGTGAAGGGGTCGTCGTCATCACTCTATCATCTGCTCCAATGGACTACTGCAGATCACACAATAGGAGAGAGTTACGGTATGCAACAATGCAACCCTAAATGTGACAGACAATAAGAAAGCTATGTCATGTTCAAAAGGCCAACAGCGAGCACACAATGCTGTATCTGCAAATGAAGACGTAACCCTACCCTTCGCTCTGCAACCCAAACCCTAGTGCCACCTTTGGTAACCCCAACTGAACCCTTTGCTCACGCATGGTAACCTTAAACCCTATGCTACGCCCTTAGCCACTTTGTTGGAGAGCTCCACAAGCAAACAAAGCCTGGGCAGGAGCCCAGCATCATTCGTGAAGCGGCCAATGTCGCTTCCATCATGGATGGAAACAACATAGACTGTCCTCTGGTTGTGTGGAGCCTGTGCTGTGTAGTCAGCATTTACCACTTGAGCAGGATCAATCAGTGGCCTCTTTGCATAAAGGCACGCTTGGTCATCCATTCTGATGACTACCTGCTTTGTTACTGCTTCACCTTTCTTCCGAGATCTTGGTTGGCGCCATGCAAACTGTCTACTGCCGGCTCCAGGTAGCTCACTATCCTGGAGGGACATATGGCTATCGTTCCTCCATTCAAAAGAACAGACTGTGTAGGTGGTGCCACCTTCCACAATCATGAAGCTCCTCCTGGCATTTTCTCGGAAACGGCGATTTAAACTAGACAGGGTGATGTCAGGTGAGCAGGCCACAGCAGCGGGGAAGATTGCATGTAGGCCTGTACTGCTTGCTCTCGCTCTACCGCAATGACGAAGGAGCATCATCAAAGGGGATAGAAAGCCCTTCTCCCAGTTGCTCTTCTGGAGGTGATTTGGCCTGCCGTCTGTGAGATTTTCTGCACCAGCATGCGTTTCTGGAATGAGTCCATGTTCCCACTGATGCAGAAAAGGAGCATGTTGTACTTGGCTACTAGCTTCCTAGCAAGCCTCAGGGATTTAACACCCAAGTGCTGTACCCTTGGGCCTGTCGACTTCTTGTACACGTGGCTTAGCTCGACTGCATCATGGCATGACTCTCGGAATGCAACGACAGTCTTGCCATGATCACAGTACTTTCATCAAGGACCTGGAAGCAAATGCGATTGGTCTTTCCGAATCATCTGGCATCATGTGCGAAAGAATTGCAGTAGTGTAGTAGTGTAAAGCAAACAAAGAGCTGCAAGTTGATGTACAATATTCTTCAGCCAGTGTTCACATTCTTTTCAAACGAGAAATGCCGAGCTCCTGTACAGTGTGCAAATCGACAGCGAAGAACACGGGGAAGAAGCTGAGCTGTTATCGATTTCCCCGGGATTGCAAGATGAGACGTGTGGTGCACATCCCTTACAATTCCTGCCAACTTTGTCATCATGGAGTTTATGGAGTGTGCAACCAGCACTTCTTGTGCAGTGACAAATTGGAGAGCAACCCAATGCTTCAAGCAGATATTGGAGACTCAGGATGTACTTCAACAGATTCCAGAATGGGCTGTTGAAGTAGATCCTATGGTCGCTATTTTGCCAGCAGACATCACAACTAAATCACACCACTGCTGACTGGTAATAGCCAACTGTCTTTGTGGCCATGATTAGTTTTCAAGGACAATTCCCTTCATTCATTGTGTACAATTTAGCTTGTTTCCCCTTCAATGTCTTTGATAATTGAAGGACAACTGGTGCCCACTTTACTGCCCAGTTTCTTGCTGCCATTTGCATACATCCTTCTTACCAAGGATCAGGTCCATGCACTCTGTAATCTAATGCAGTAGTACATATTCGCAAAATAATTAGACTTTTGTATCAGCTGTATAATTTGCTGGAAGTGTACACCCACCCACACTTGGGAGTCATTAAAAACAGTGCTACATGTCTTGACATGCCAATACAGCTAGTATTGTGCACAGAATAGTTTCTGTGCACGCCCATGCATTGTCCACCGCCACGTGCCCCCCCCGGTTGGGCTAGATCTGCTACTGCATTCATTATTTCATACATCCAGGCTATCGGATCATCTTGGATGAAGCTTTGTGCACATCTGCAAACAGTGTGTAAATTTGATAGAGGATTATCCTCATTTGTGATATAAATAAGCTTAAATGTAGTTGGAAAGTAGTGAAGTGAACATCCATTATCTGATTTATCTTCAAGGTTCTTAGCCAGGTAACTTCCTCGAGGCCTTTTGCCCCCCCCTCTTGGCGGGCCGGTATCACAGTCACATGCCTTGTGCACCAAGTAGTTGGCAATTAGTCACTCATGTGCAATGATACCTCAAACTTGCATCACACATTCTCATCACCTACTTCTCCAGTCTACTATCCCTGTGAGAGCCTTGTTTACAGTTAGTGATGGCTCATTGTACTCACCCTCTGATGTACGCACTCGCTAAACTTGCGCAGACCAGCATTTGCCGCTGCAACCCCACTACTGCATAGAGTGTGTTTTGTACTGCCGTTGTCCGTCATCCTCTAGCTCGCTGCCTCCTCCCTCTCCTTGCGCGCAGCCAAAACAACACCAGGATTGAAAGCAGCTATTCGAACGGTGGAAATTAACCGTTCACCAGCAGCGAAAATCATCCGTGTGAACACAAACCGGATCTAACCCGGATGCGAATCCGGTTCTGAAATCCGGAATAATGGTTCGTGTGAAAGGGGTATTAGAATGCTGTCATCCACTATGAAGTCTACGGGTGCTATGACATCTTGACTTTGATGTGTCATCCTATCTGCATGAGACAGGATGCCTGCAACTCAGAGGAATAGCATTCAGCATTGCTTTTTCGCTTTTATCCTAAGCAGCTTCACCTCCTGCCATGGGAATAGTATTGAGGTGTTGCCAGTGACGTCATACCATGAAACATGAGCAATGAGCAGTGACGCCTGCTTACCGTCAACAACAGCTTGGATGTTATAAAATTGCTGCACATAGTCAGCACTTGTCACCTACCGTGGTGGGTGGAGTACAACTAGCTAACCACACCGTGGTGGGTGGAGTACAACTAGCTAACCACACCTTAGTACTGTAAACCTCTTCCCCACTCCGCTGCCATGGATGCATACATTCATGACTGACGTGTGAGCAGGCTGCATGAGCAGTGGTTGACAACAAAAATGCACATCTGATGAAAGTTTGCAGTCAGTTTCAGCATAATGTGTACACATACTAAATAGTTTGCGCATGTTGTTGATGGTTGATGATGGTAGGTAATCGTGATTGGGACAAATGAGGGCTTGCGGAATCTTCTCGCTGCTGAGTGCTTCAAGTAGATTCTCTGAGTGGATTCCAAGCTGAAGTGCGAGTCTGCGACGTGTGACTTCTACAAGGTCACAGCTACGCTGAACACTGCCTAATGTCTTCTTAGCGGAGGTTGTGAATCCAGTTGAAAAATATGTGGTACTAAGATCACTAGGCCAGTCATGTAGCATAGTCCATGTAGTGCACTTGGTAATGAAGTGACGCATGAATTGTTTGGAAATGTCTTGCTTGTTGGTGTGACTATCCCCCAATAAGGCCATTCATGCGCTCAAACGGGAATAGCCAGAAGCCATGAGCTGGTCCTTGGTCGCGTAGGTATTCATCCAGCTTTTCTGTATAGGATCTGGAAGCTGTGGCAAAAAGACACCATGTGTTCTCTCCCATAATCACAAAGTGACCATGTGATGACCTTGCTGCACAACGCTGCACAGGCTCGTATCAAGTGGTTCCAGCAGTGTCTGTGCGCTTGTAGAAGTACCTCCAGCATTGACATGGCCGAGTACAAAAACATCCACACACACTACCCATCAGCTGTCAGTGGTGAGAACCCGGAGCCCAGCTTCGAGGGGATATGTCTGATGTCTTGCAGTACTGAGATCGAATTTGTGATGGATTGTCTCCTAGTTTGGAGGGCTAGGCATCCTCAGAGTGGCCCAGCTTGCACCACGTTTTCTGCTGCGGGCTGCTCTGAGCTTGTCAGTCAGATCCTTCCCCCTCACCTCAGAGCCAATCCCAGCACCATACACAGGTTCATACAGTCTACACACTTTACCAGTGAGTTCGAGTGCATCTGTCCAGTCTCTTGTATCCCTCCTATCTCTGGCTCCACTTCTGAGTCTACCAAGAGAGGCTCAAAGCTGACAGTCTCAGTGGGCTGTCTGTGCTGTCCTGCCCTGCCCCTTCCCTGTCCCTGCTTCTCCTGTCCCTCACTCCACACCGACCCAGCGTCAGCTGAACTGTTCTGTCTGACTGTCAGTCTGCTAACAGACCGGCTCCTCCCTCTCCTTCCTCCTCTGATCTGGTGGTAGCAGTTCCAATATAAGGATGATCCTCAATCTTTAATCACAACAGAGGTTCCCTTTTTCCCTCCATGTGTAGGGCTGTGGTATCATATACTGTCGCACTCTTGACGGCTGCCAGGAGTTGGCTGGCCATCTGACCCAGAAGGGCATTGCCTCGAGGGCGTACCATGCTGGGCTGAAGCCTGAGATGAGGAGTGAGGTGCAATGGGAATGGATGGATGAGGAGGTTCCTGTAATTGTAGCCACTGTATTAACTTTGTAATGGGGATGGCTGCAAGATGTTGGTAGAAAAATGTATACACCTTAGCTACACTAGTCATCTTCACATAATGAGTAAACAATATTTTCCTTTACCTGAACTACTTGTAATGTATGGGGTATCCCCATAAGCAGATTTAGGCTGCCTGAGCACTTCGCTCCACATTGATACTCACTGGTGCTACACTTGCAAGCATGCTAATGAGTTTGCTGATAGCACGAATTGCTGATGTAGCTAACATGTCGCATGAATGAATAATGGTTGTTGGAATTATTGTACTGGTAAGTGCTTCATATAGGGCCAATTCTAGAATGTTACCCAGCTGCAATGGGAGTCTCGTTCATGTCGTGGCCACTATACAACAGCTATGCAGAACAGCACCTGAAAGCTTCTTGCTTGTAGTGAAGCCATCTTGGAAAAATGCTTGTCTAAGATCTGTGGATTGTTTGTGCAACAGATCGACTGTGGCACGCGGGCAAAATGGCTCATGCACAGAAATGTTGTGGTTGTTAATATAGGTGTCTTCCAATAGGCCATTCATCTGTTCAAATGGGAGCAACCAAAATGAGTGTGCTGGTCCATGGTCAAGAAGGTATTGGTCAAGGTGCCTGCTGAAATGCATATTCAGTACACACCAACATTGGTGAGCCCCTAACTCTATGATACATCCTCCGCTCATCAGAGTGCAGGTACATGAGCTTGAATGATTGGCAGAACTGTGGCTGCCATCCTGTCAGTAACCATCTGCATGTAGCCTAGAGCTGGTTTTGCCAAGGAAATGTCAGCATAATTAAGTATTGTGTTATTTAATCGACATGATTGTTTAATAATGGATGTAAGAGTAACTCAATGGCAGTGTGGTGTCTCTAGTTGAATGGCATAGTGGCTATCAGAGCATGTGTTAGGAAATGTATCTGGTACATGACTGAAGTCCACTCAGTTCTGCACAGCGAATGAGCTAATGTAGTGCAGGGATCTGTTATATATGGTAGCCTTCTGATTGCATGTCTGAGTGCATTTAGGGTGGCTGTATTCGTTGGACTGAGCTAGTGAATTTGACTACTGGACTGACGTAATCTAGGCACAGCATCATGTCATTCTTAGTCATATTTGTTTGTCTGCCATCACACGATGGGGTGCTCTCGGCTTGGAGCAATGCCCTGCACTGCACACAGCTAGTACCTACCATGTTATCAATGAACACACACAACACTGACCCCATACCAGGTCGCCTAGCTTAACCAGATTCAGTGGATGTGCAGGGATCTGTTATGGTAGCCTTCTGATTGCATGTCCCGTGCTTTCACACCATTGTCAGTGTTGTCTCCTACCAGTTTGTACCCAAGGCTGCAGGAGTGTTTTCCGTACTTCCCTTTCTGTTTGCTACCATTCATCCCTTAGAGACTTTGGTAGATTAATACCCGGGTACACTGTACCCAAGGCTGCAGGAGTGTTTTCCGTACTCCCTTTTCTGTTTGCCACCATTCATCCCTTAGAGACTTTGGTAGATTAATACCCGGGTACACTAGTTTAATTCTGATCTGAAAGGCTAGGGGGATGCCACCCTTGTCACAGTTTGTCTCCAGTTGCCGCCCAGTATTGTTCCATACTCTCCCATATATACTGTAACCTTTTCCTGAACTACTTGTAATGTATAGGGTATCCCCATAAGCACAGATTTTGGCTGCCTGAGCACTTCGCTCCACATTGATGCTCACTGGTGCTACACTTACAAGCATGCTAATGAGTTTGCGGATAGCACGAATTGCTGTGATGTAGTTAAGGACACATCACAGGAACAAATAATGGTTGTTGGAATTATTGTACTGGTAAGTGCTTCATGTAGGGCAGATTCTGGAATGTTACCCAGCTGCAATGGGAGTCTCGTTCATGTCGTGGCCACTATACAACAGCTATGCAGAACAGCATTTGAAACCTTCTTGCTTAGTAGTGAAGCCATCTTGAAAAATTGCTCGTCTAAGATCGTGGATAGCAGCATCAGCTGAACTGTTCTGTCTGACTGTCAGTCTACTAACAGACCGGCTCCTCCCTCTCCTTCCTCCTCTGATCTGGTGGTAGTAGTTCCAATATAAGGATGATCCTCAATCCATAATCACAACAAGAGGTTCCCTCCATGTGTAGGGCTGTGGTATCATATACTGTCGCACTCTTGAGGGCTGCCAGGAGTTGGCTGGCCAACTGACCCAGAAGGGCATTGCCTCGAGGACGTACCATGCTGGGCTGAAGCCTGAGTTGAGGAGGGAGGTGCAATGGGAATGGATGGATGAGGAGGTTCCTGTAATTGTAGCCACTGTATTAACTTTGTAATGGGGATGGCTGCAAGATCTTTGTAGAAAATTGTATACACCTTAGCTACACTAGTCTTCACATAATGAGTAATGATTTACGCAGATGATTTTGGAGGAACAATACACATTTCTGCACGAAAGCTTCTATATTGGGTGGAACACACACAGTGATGTAACTCTGCACAACTTGCAAATGAGTTCATTTCCATTATATAATGCATGTATTACAAGGTCTTCTCTGACACTTTTTTCAACATCATCCCATCTCATAGCATGATAATCACCTGTGTGACTGCCCCACAGAACCCATATTACTGTCCATCTGAGCTGCAACCAGTCGTAGCTAGCCATTCTCTTGCCTTTTGGTTGAGGCATAATGTACATGGAGCTAGTATCAGGGAGCCCGGACGCTGCGCTTCAACTTTAGCATCCACACACCTTTGCAAATCAATCAGCATAGGATATTGTCAATTTTAGCCAAACAGATGTTCTCTAATTGAACGTCCATACTGTAAGTGCGTACAGTGTTGTTAATATACGTTGGAAGCAATGCGAATCCACTGTCCCAATACGTGATTCATGTCATAAAGTGCAGAGCACATATCTTTATTTGCAGTAGAAATCCTGGTACACATACACATAGGCAAACAAACAGGCACTGGCGTGGCAAACTGGCAGGTCCATGTGAGAGTACAGAGAGGCAGGGATGAAATTGTGGCTCTGTCAATGAGTAAAAAGGAGGCGAGCACTGCAGGCTAAGCAGAGCACTGCAACCGTACACTGTTCAGCGGCACAAAATTAATGGCAGCGGTCTTTTGTTACCACAGCAACATGCAGTAATAATCTTAAGTGTCTTCATGTGATGCGTACCATTTTCTCCTTGGCAAAGTTGACTTCACTGAAGAGGCCTCTTATGGGCACAAGGTGAGACAATGTTGGTACACTAGGAGTGCTTATAGCAGCAGCACCTTGTTAATGTCTCATTAATTGACTGACTGATCACATACCATATGTGACATGTACAATAGATAAGGACTGCAAGCTATAGCTATGGAAATGGGAATATAATATTATTATGCATTCGTTATGCCATAGACACTTGACCCTAAACAGGCCATGGATTAATTGGAAACTCCCAAAATAATATTGATATATGTGTGGAAAGAAGGTGGGGGTGACATTGACCAAGTAGTCCTGAGCAAACTTGGTCAGCACCTCCATCTTCGTGCAGGGGATGACTGTACTACCCTGTGCTCCTCCCTCCGACCAATGAAGTGTGCAGATGCAGGAGTCACACCCACACGATGCTAAGGTGTCTTGATACCGACTGCAATTCTCCAAGGTAATGGCAGTGGCAATCGCTGCCATGATCTCATGCCGTGCCCTGGAGCTGGTGGCCAGGCTCAATGTCTCTTGCAAGAAACCGCTTACATGGTACTGCGCTAGCAGGGTGACGTGGCTGGCCAAGTGGATGAGGCAGAGGATGTGCTGAAGATGATCACTGCAGTCCCATTTTGCCAATGCGAGAAACACGCTGGAGGCACAGAATCTCATGCTTCATGTACCGCCACTCCTCAAATGCTTTTGAAAATGTGACAGCATTAATGCATCCAATCTGCACATGTATAGAATGATAAATGACTTTACATCTGTGAAGCGGAGGGTGTATCTGTGTGCAAGGAGTGAACTAACTCCCCTCTCTTCTCTGACAGTGATTCTAAACACGCCAGGAATCCGCCCTGGGACACCCCTGGCATCTGCTTTTGCAACAGATCGAACATTCGAAGAAGCAAGAAGTCAAACAGGTACTTTGACATAGGCTCTGTTGGAGTTTCTCACCTGGGGTGCACCTCTTTGAGGCAGGGGCTGTTTGGCTTTGTGTAGTCTCACATAGACCCTTTCCATCCGGTTATTGTGTGTCTCTCTGTGTCGTGCTTGGACGGAAACTGCTGAGCTGGTGTTTAAGCAAGCCTGAAGTTGACCCAGAATGGCCATGTCCAGCTCAGCATGTGAGAGCTGTGTGCACGATGCTCGCACAGATGCAGTATGTTCCTGGGAGAACTGCTGGTAACATGGCTTACCCTGAGCTTTGCTGCAGCCACATCCGGACACCATGAACTGTGTAACCAGTTGATCCTCTGTTGTGTCTGTAGAGAGGGGGGTAACTGTGATGTCACCACCAGTGGAATGCAGGCTGTCCATAGCCTCATCCACACGCTCCTCTACATTCACCAACACATCCTCTTCTTCTGTATCACCTTCATCTCCACTGTCATACAGTGTATCACCAAGCTCTGCATGGATTCGTACTCATACACTGGTGTTGTGTTGGATTTTGCTATGCATGGGTTTAAATTTTTTAAATTCTTTAGTAAACAGCTTCTCTTACCTTCTGAATGACACTGTTCGTCAGCGTCAACGTCTGTAACCTCAAGGCCTTCTTCTGTGTCCAATTCGTCGCCTTCTTGGTCACCAGGTGAGCTGAAATAATCCTGTATAACATCTAAAAGGGCCTGCTGATCATTGTTACTGAGCGCAATAAGCAAATTGACGGCCTTTGCTGTATCTGAAGCTCTTATAGACATCACAGAAAAATCTCCGTGTTACATTTCCGGTACAGTCCGTGCACGTGGATGGTGAACGCAGATGGAATATAATTCAGTCCTCGTTTCAGCTTTTGGGAAGGACTCTGGACCTGAAACTTGGTCAGAAGGTAGGGCATACACTACAGTCACATATGATGCAAAAATCGCTATTTGTGTGAAATATCACCCGCGCGTGTTTTGGCCCGTAGCTATTGTTTACATATTGCGCGAAGTGGGTTGTTTTCTCAAATCCGTTCACATTTTATTATGGTACACCTCTACTAGACGTGAGTGAAACCTAATTTCCATCTTCTGCACTTCGGCCTTTCTCTTCACATATGTCAGGATCAACTGACGGCATATTTTGCACACAAAGTTGTCCTGCCTAAACTGCTCTTGCAAGCTCACTTCGTTTCCAAAAAACTTGCTAAAGGCCATAACAAGACTGTTCAAAATCTAGAGAATCTGATCCTCTGGTAGAGTCGTCTGTCCATTTGCAGTTGCTAACAGAAGTAGCAGTTCGCCATCTCAGTCTGCGATGCTATACAGATGTGCACTCGCATCTCTGGTGTAACACCCTAATCAGCACCTCTGAATTATCATCCCACAAAGGTGTTAAGTAAACAGTGGCAGTGCATGACTGGAACAGTATCAGAAACTGTCATGGACCAAACACCCTAGTCGTCTCGATGGCCACAGGGACAAAAGAGTGACACTGGCTGCATGAGGAAATTTTATTTGGTCTTCTTCCACTCCTCTGCTGCAGCTGCTACGTCTCCTGCATGGCTAGTCCACTGGCCAGGTAGGAAGGGGCAAAGGTATTGGGGCCTGTCGCATCCCACACCAGGTGCCTACCACTGTTTCACGGTACAACTGTAACACCGTCAGGGCACTTTCTGTCAGTGCAACAAATCCCGGATGGCTCTAACCTGGATGGCACATGTGCTGCAGAGAGGGTGCAGTACAAAATGTCATTTACCTTGGCATGTCGATGGTGACGACCCTCACTCCGGACACAGCTGAGGCCATGAGTGGTTCACCTCCTCTACACAGTGGTGACAGGCATGGGGACAGCAGAGAAATAGAAGTATTCTGCAGTAGGTATAGTGCAGGACATCATAACTTAGCAATCTCTACTGCAGGTGGTGACAAGCGGTGAATTCCGAATTTGGAGCCAAATATCGCTTCAGCGTCAGTTGGGCAGAGCTCTAGAGCCCTGCCCACTATACTGACGTAACTGCTGGGTTGCCATGATGACTGCTTATTACTTCGCCAACAAAATGGCCGCTACGCAAGAAGTTATCACGCAGTGTCAGGGAATATCTACAAAAGTACAACAGTTCTTAGAAATCCTTCTTACCTTCATTAACTACATACTGAAATACTTTCTCCGAAAATTCCTTGCTCCTAAACATTTGAGATCTAGGAAGCTATCTTTGTTACTAGGATCAACTGACTTGTACGGACAGGTCCCATGGCGGCCATTATGACATCACAGGAAGTGTGTACATCATCAGGAGGCAACCTTGCGATGACGTCATTGTCTGATGACATTCCAAGGATGGGAACATGGGTATATCTGGCTGAGTCATCTTCCAGGTATACCTTGGCCACTTTTAAAGATGTTTAGGCCTATCATGGCCACTTTAAAAGTAGAATGGCAAGTTCTCTGAATGAAAAAGCACTACTATTTAGCATTAGTCTATATAGGTGGTGTTTCGGTTGTTCTTTTTGGTAGCTATTATAAACTGGCTGTTTTGAAAGCCTACTGTTTCCCAAAACGATTATCAATTTGTGGTTCCACCATCATAAAAGCATTTGTACTGTGATCTTTCACATGATTTTCTTGTTAGGCTGCGTCACTACCTCTGTATTCTGTCTACATTTAGCTGTGAATATAGCATGTATCATTATGCCTGATTAATGGCATTCTCGCTGGTAATATTTAGGATATAAGTATTACTTTAAGAGTAGGCTTTTTGATAATATGTATTGCACTGAGTGAACATCACGACTAGTGCTGTTGTAATGACAATAAAAGTTTATGAGATTTCACCACCAGAAACTTGAACAAATCTGGCTTCTCTGACACCGCCACAAATTTGGTTGAGCAATTATTCAAATCCTGACAGGCCTAGGGTCCTTGTTACAAACTATCAAGTGATCATGTGGTGAACAAAAAATACTAGTAAGTTTATCTCCATGCATACTAAACGGGGTACTGATCAGCGATGTCTTAGATGATACTGTGGAAAGCTTGGCTGGCTGTCTTGCCACGTCGTTCTCACCACATGAATTCGTCCAGGTAGCTAGGAATTATGTCTGTGGGGCACCCCCTCATTGCTTTAAAGTTGGTCTTGCTTATGTTCCAATAACTTTCGACATTCTGTGTTTGTGCCCCAGTTGTACTGTTGACAAACTCAACAGAATGTGTCATACTGTGCAACATTGGGCAAAGACACGACTCGTTGGTAAGCTTCCCATTCAGTAGAGTGGGTTATTGTCCCCAGTAGTGTGTGGGCCTGGATTATTGGAAGGAGAGTGGCAGCACTATGATCGGGGCAATTTCCATATACCCAAGAGCAGGTGTCTGGGATGTGTCAACCATCCCAAACACCCAGACCTCGTTCTGAGGTGCTCTTCCACAGTGATACTGTAAATGAGCAAAAGAATGTAAGTTTAGTAAATTTATGTAACGATTTACTTTGTCATGTGTACTATATAATTGCTTGCCTTAGGTTTGTGACGATACAGCGACTCGTCAATTTGAACTATTACCCCATGTCCCTTCCAACTTAATTGGTGCCTGCAAGAGTTGGGATGAACAGACATCCCTCAGCCACTGATAGACTTGGATTGCACTGTGCTCTGAAACTTGTTCTTCTTGGAAAGCATCGGTGACTGGATACTGCCTAGTCCACCGGTACAGGAGTATCAGGCACTTTGCAAAGTGAGCCTAGACTTTGCAGAAAAGCTCCCCTGGCAAATGCTGGTAGACTGGTAGCATTGAGGACAGTGCCATCTGTGAAGAAAAGCAAACATGACTGCATTATGTATGTAGAATTTCTTCATTAAGTATATTACTTATGTTCTATGTTAACAATATATGCATTTTGTTATCAAATTTTCCTTTATGTAAACCATGCATGCTTTTTTGGAAACAATGTTTATTAAGCCTTTCATTCTCTTGAATTTTTTTCTTACCCGGATGCAATAGGATTCAAGGTGTTGTGTGTGCACTCCTGTTGTGGGATTGACGAATTCGATGGAGTGATTCACAGAAGAGTGCGACGCAACATTAGGCAGTAATTGCACTCGACTGTACACACTCCACTGGTCACTATGGATGATGGTGCCAGGATGTACACGATCTTGGATGACTGGGAGCAGTGTTGCTGCAATCCTGCTTGGCACGACCTCCATGTAGCCCAGTGCAGGCTTCTTGCTAGTGTTCACCAACTCGAACACCCAAACACCCAAACTTCATTACTGGTGGCTCTTCCTCAGTGGTGCTGGAGCAAAGGAAATTGCAAGCTCACTCGTGTTCCTAGTAATGTGTCCCATTTTTGTGTAGTATTTTGGTGCATACTTTAGGCTCGTGCCTCATGAGAGATTCATTGATTTGTGCTATCACTCCGGTACCACCTAGCTTAATTTGAGTGTTGATCAATTTGGTGCTGCAGACCTCATGCAGCCATTGGTAAATGGCTACAGCGGAATTAATCACTTCACTGCGATTTCGTTAGCCTTATGGGGCATCTTCTCTTCGGAGGCAATTTCACAGGTTAGATGATATCGCACGTTCGGATGCATATTATTAATACGCCGGTATGTGCTAGAATGCGAGCGAAATTCCTCACTCGTACGAGTACGTTGCTCACTTGTATGAGCACTTTCCTTACTCATACTGTATCTGCGTACTGTGTGTGATTCTATAGTTAACTATTTTTAATCAGTACAGTAGGCACGAAAATGACTAACCGGAGCAAAAACACTGGTGGAGGCATGAACTGGAAAATTTCACATAGCCAGGACAGAAGTAGTTGCTAAACACTAGCTATAGATGGCACCAGCTTCCACCAGATTTAATAGAATGTGGTGTAGACAGTTGGGTGCACAGTACCATCTGCTTTGCCAATAGCCTGCAGGATGTGAAGAAGAGTGACTTAAATCAGTAGTTGCCCAATGTACTTAACAATGCATAGCCTGTGAACTTTGCATTGTGAATGTCTCTCTAGAGTTTGATTCCTTCACTGATTTCAAAAAATGGAAGGAGATGGAAGAGAGAATGTACACAGCGAACATTCGAGATGATCATGTATATCATGTGAAATCAAGTACTGATGGTAACGGATGCACCAAACAAAATAAAGTGAAGCCATGCATGCAATGTGCAGCAAGGAATGCAATGCACAAAACAATGTGTAAGTGCAAGAGCTGCTTTCATTCCAGATATTCGCAGGTACTATTATGTCTGCTGCTGGGATGGTAACTACCGTGGTCATTCAGGGCCCAGGCAAACAAGCCAGACACGCCCACATCAGAAGGCTAGCAGGAAACTTGAATAGTCAAATTAGTCATATATAGCAACTCTTCAGACTCCAGCCAAGCAACACATGCTGCTTTGTTGCACAGCTTTGGTGTGTGTAAGGTGAAGATGACAGTGGTGATGTCCCTGCACACTGTGGAAGGAAAGGCCTTAACGCTAGCAGATGCAATGCAAAGCATTAGAAATATCATGGAGAAACAAAGAGGAATTCAGTATCTTGCTCAGGTAGTAGTGCTCTATCGTATGTGCATGATAATGGCTATCTACACAATGACGTAAAAGAAAACAATGTCATACTCGGTAATACATGATCAGGAGAGATTCAAGCATACTTAACAGACTTCGGCAAATCCTGCCACCAAACCAAGGGGAAATTGTATAGCCTGACACCAAAAGAAAGAGAACAATATAAAATAAAACACCTGCACATAGCACCAGATTTACGAGATTCGTTCTAATATACATCCATGCAGTGTGATCAGTACAACTGAAATAGTATTGGTTATATAAGAATTGAGTGATTTACGAGATGGCAACACATCACAAAACATCAAAACTAATATATTCTCACTTGGTAGTTTGATTAGGAAGATGTGCAAAAGGTACGGCAAAGTAGGATAATTAAAGGACATTGCAACAGGTTGCTAATGCTAGCAAAGAGAGGCCCGACATGGTTTGAATCATTCATGCGTTACAGGCAAGACATTAATTGGTAAAGATCCCATCAAATTATACCATGTTTTCAACTTTTATTATTCAAATACAAACACTGCACACAATGAACATAGTATGGCACCCACTTTATTAGTACGCATGCAAGGTTGGCTACTGATTCCGTAGGGCCCATATGGTATGGGACTCCTGGATGACTGTGCTGATAACCTCGCTAGTTAGCAACTTCTGGGCTTTGGGGCTGGTTTGGGCGAGGGAAAAGAAATGTTGGAGGCTCCTGCTGTCAATGAAGCCTCTGCAGCCGATTTGTATGGTGGAGAGTGAGGCTTGTACTCCCCTTCCACGTCGCATGTCCTCACCTCCTGAGTAGTCAGAGGGGTCTGAATC
This sequence comes from Ianthella basta, assembly GCA_964019415.1. Taxonomy (NCBI): domain Eukaryota; kingdom Metazoa; phylum Porifera; class Demospongiae; order Verongiida; family Ianthellidae; genus Ianthella; species Ianthella basta. The sequence continues at coordinate 5,256,483 of OZ025869.1, forward strand.
GTCCAAATCACAGTAACCACTGTAGCAGGGGAAAACATAGTCACATCAACGTTACTGCCAAGTGTACCTAAATGTGTTGCCTCGCAACATTACCTGTATCCCAGTAAACAGACATGTTCGTCATTTTCCACGCCATCCTGCTAATGGACCATATCAGTGCAATTTCCTTGTCTTCCTGATTCAAACAGGGTCCTTCAGAATCCATATTATTGAAAAGTAAAAGGGTATCCATAATATTGGACTGTAGATAACTAAGGAAATGCCATCACACTGAAAGCACTGTATGTGCAAGTAATTGTACTTACCTGCAAGGAGTCTGAACTGCTCAGGCAGCACTAGGTCATCTTCAGCTAGGAAGTAGATAGCTCCACGCCCAGCTGACTGAACTACATCCTATTCTGCACATTCAAAGGATGAACTTATCTGCAGGTCGAAAAGAGTCCTACAGCCTCCACCAACTAGCTGTAAGAACTTAGTTGAAATTACTCATTCCCTCCCACAGCTTCCTTGAATATGGAGTTGACTTCAGCGAGCTCCTCATTTGCATCTATGTGCGAGTGCTAAGAAATTTTGCCGACAAGACCCTGCCTAGCCAGCTCTACCCACTTCAATTCCCTTGGCAGAGAAGTGCTCTATGCATACATCCAGTGATCTACAGTAGCGATTAAAAATACTTAGCCAGACACCATGCATGTGAATCTAGCGTAAAATCCTACTCGTGCGAGTAAAAATGGGTGACTTGTTAACCATAGGCGTTAACGAACGACTGCTCTTGAGCAAAAATCATACGTTGGGAGTGATCTTAGAGAGCGACGGGCCTTTTAACGGAAGAAAGAAGACATGTTAACCCTTTATCTGGTTATTTATGGCAGTGAAGTGTTAGTTCGTGGATGCAAGGTATCTCACGCATCGCCAGGACTCTCCCTGCAGAGAGAAGAAGCAGAAATCGAGAACCGGCCACAATGCGTCTTTCTCTTGAGGAGGCAAGAGCAGAAGAGGAAAGTGAGGAATCGTATGGAAGACATTTTAGCTATATTAAACATTATGTTGCACGTTGCGTGATGAAGATTATACGGGGATGCAAGCTAACCTGCTCTGCCGTCTTCCACTTTGTTGGCTCTTAGGAGGGTCCCAGTCTAGCAAAACAGCCACTGCGCCGAGGTATTGCTGGCACTAAACCTCACGACAACTTCTGCTCCGACACCGATCTCCGCGAGCTGTCCAATAACCTACTTCATGTTCACACGGTTTTTCTTCCCAGCGTGACTATGTACATCCTTCAATTCCTACCACTTCACTGCCATTTCGTTCGGTATACAAGACAACGTCTTCTCTTTGGATGCGATTTCACAGGTAAAGATGATTTCGTACGTTCGAATGAATATAGAATTAATGCTTAAAATGTGTTAACTTCCGAGTACATTCCTCACTCGTACGAGTATATTTCTTACTCGTACGAGTGAATTCTGTGTGCGCACAGTATCTGCGAGCTGTATGCGATTTTATGGTTAGCTATTTTTAATCGGTACAGTATGCATACATCCAGTGATCTATATGCATACATCACATGATGTATGATAGATCCACTTTTCATTGAATATTTTTACAAACGACATCCCATATTTTGACAGGTTAGGGATGTATGCAAAGGGGCTAGTCGCATTTCCTCCCCACCATTTCTCATAGAAAAGCTGAACAGGACATATTCTACGCTATCTGGGGCCCACTTCTGAGCCAATTCTCGTTGTCGCTCTTCACTGACCAATGTTAATCCCCATTTCTTCAGCCACCTAATAGGAATAGCCCTTAACTTCTGTGCTTGTACATAGAAATGCATGCGTCTGTGTGCACTGATAAAGCACATACCTTCTAAGATAAGTTTGTGCCACGGAATGCCCAGCTCAGCCTTCATGGCTAATCCTGCACCTGGCTAGATCTCATCTGGTGGCAAGCCAGCAGCCGTCAGTAGCATCTCTCTTTCAGTCTTTGCGCATCTTCGAAGTTCATCTGCCATTTGTACTACCGCTGACTCACCACCTTTGTTAACCTGCTGTCTTGTTTCCTGCAATGTTCTCATTTGATTCTGAACAGTGTGTGTGCAGGCATCCTTTGTAGCAATGCAAGGTCTTGCCAGTGCTGGAACAGCAGGGGCTGAATAAAGAAATAAATTTTAAGCATTATCTATGTTGCAATTTCTGAATTTGAAACGATCAGACGTTTTTTCCAAGACAAGATCTGTGACCCTGTATGAAAACATACCTGTCCACCTGTTGGTACTTTTATGGTACTGTGTGTACTATATTCTCTTGAGGACATCATCATCCTCTTTGTGAGGTGGCCTATTGCCCTTCTTTCAATGATGGAAGGCGTTTTGTCTACTGTTGCATCCAGGATGTCCCTTAGGGGAATCCGTGATGGAGTGCAAGACATGTGAAGTGGATTCCCAGTGCATTGGGTTGATTGTACAACCAAATTCTGCAAAGGCAAGGTTGCATTACACCTGCCGTTAGAGCATTTGTATAGCAGGAATGCCAGTGATGAAATCAGCAAATCAGATGGTTTCTTAATGGCATCCATTGTAATTTTGCCAGTGCTGGTGCAGTGTGGCTCAGGACAAATGGGGTTCACTGATTGGAATAATAAGATGCAGCATTCACTGCATAATGTGTGGCCAAGGTGAAGACAGACAGAGATACACACGCACGTGTACGTATGTACATACTTACGTACATGCTGGCTTAGCACTACATTGCGCAGACATATGGGGTGCCGAAATGGACAAAATTCATGCACATACCATTATTTATAAATAGATCCCGTTGCCATGGTAACGTGCGTCTAAACGATGTTTCTAAACGTTGTAGACACCCCGGGTGTTGTTCCGCGCCGTGGTCTATTTCGACTAGCCGTGTTCGTTCGCGCCTATGCTCTAAATAGCAATTTAGAGCATGGGCGTGGCACGCGCATCCTTCGCGCTATGCTCTAAATGCCGATTTAGAGCATGGGCGTGGCACGCGCGGCGTTCGCGCCTATGCTTTAAATAGCGATTTAGAGCATGGGCGTGGCTTGGGCCCGTGGTCTATAGCAGAGAAACTGCAGCTGCGATAACAATAGTAGCTAACTCCACAACCGTGGTCTATAGCAGAGAAACTGCAGCTGCGATAACAATAGTAGCTAACTCCACAACATACGATGCACAGTTCGCTCGGCTTACTTGTTTCGTCGACAAACAAGGTAACGCTACAATCCGGCATGCAGCGGCCTACGAACCAGAGTCGAGAAAGGAACTGGTTACGAGCTGGGAACAGGCTTAGGACACCGCTCTGGGAAACGGTGTCGCTGACGGGGCTGACAGTGTGTAAGCTTAGCTTACGCGCTGCATCCACTGCCGACCTTTAGGACGTCTGCTGCAAGATGAACAACCCAATAACCAAACGACGTTTTCTCGGCCATTGTCAGAAATTGCTAACTACTTCCGGAAGACGCGTGATGACGCAAGTACGAGTAGTTAAACTGATTCGCTGCCGCTCCTTGCCCAATCGTTGGGATCTATAACACTTAAATGCTGACCAATCGGTGTCTCTGAAGATTTCGACCACTCGGCACTCGGGCGCTTCGCGCCCTCGTGCCTCGTGCTCTAAATCTCAGAGACACCTCTTGGTCAGCATTTAACTATTACATAATGACCATTATATATATATAACAACCATTATTTATATATAATGATCATAATATATATATATAATGCCCATGATATATAAATATTGACCCTGATACTTCATACTTTTGTTCGTATTCTTGCACTACAGAACGCCAAACATCATTCCACAGCCTTTCAATTTGCTCATTGTGAGTGGAGCTACCAGAAATAACAGCAGAAGAGCTCCCGTGAACCACCTCCATAGCCCGCCACACATCTACATTCTCTCCTCCTTGATCAGTCCTCACCTTTTCTGGCAAACCGTACAGCTGAACAGCTTTCTCAAACTCTTGCAGAACAGTAGTGGCAAAATTGTTTGCTGAGCACTTCAGGAAGACAACCATTCTGGAATATCCATCCACCCCACCATGAGTAACCATTCTCCATTGTATTAGCTTGTGGTGGCCGTCAATATGCCATACAGCATTGGGACCTTTAACCATATACTGTCTTCTTTGCACGGTTTTCAAGCACCGAAGTGCAATATTGATTGGGTCCACATGGTGAATTGCCTGCCGTAACTTCGCTCTCTGGATATAAATACCACGGGAAATTAAATGTGCCTGCATCATCACTTCACCATTGTTGGGATGCTTTGCCTTAATGCCCCTCACAACCTCCTCCAATTCTGCATCTGAAATGCTAGTGTATTTGCTCAAGCCCCAATCGTGTAATCGGCGACTGAGGGTCTTTGTGCTTACTTCCAAGATTTCAGCAATATCAACTGCTTTGAAGTTCAAAGCCAAAAGGTATGTTACACTGTCCCTATCCAATTCAATCTTTGGTCTTCCAGCCATTCTGCTACGTGCACAACACATGCTACTGAGCATGCTCAGTATGCAAGTGCTAATTGAATATAAGCCCTGCCCACCAATGATTATAATATGCAAATGTCATTATTTACATATCATGGTCATTATTTATATACCATGCTGTTTCTTTATATATCATGGTCATTATTTATATATCATGGTCATTATTTATATATCATGGTCATTATATATATAAATAATGGTCGTTATTTATAAATAATGGCATTTGCATGAATTTTGTCCATTTCGGCACCCCATAAAGACACACATACTGACAAACTTACTATTAAAGCGACTATTTTTCGATGGAACACATACACACACAGAGATAATGGACTGAAGGTTTGTGAGTACTGTAGTTTGCCAGATACAATGGCTGTACACTCTTGAGTGGCTTGACCTAGTAGTAGTGATGATTTGGAGCGCTTTATGGCTGTCCTCTGGGAGAAAACAACGGCGAAAGGATAAAATGGCAGTGCGCAGCATGACGGCTGATAGCGTGCTGCCAGTGTGTCAGCAGTGATGGCCATCTTACTCAGGAGGTACAAAAATGGCTGTGTGGAGATGAGAATGGCGGCACAACTACAGAAATGCCAGCTGCAAGACCAGTCAGTCTATCAATTTTAACTTGCAACTAGTGTAACAGTGTAGCACAAGTACTATAGCATTAATGGTAATAGTAGTACTACCATTATCAGAAAGGACTGGCTAGCTGGCTAGCCATAATGGATAGCTAACTAGCTAATGAGAATAGCTAGCTAATAGTACAACTAATAACTAGCTAGCTAGTTAGTTTGCCTCGCTGATAATAAATTGTTAGTAAGAAGAAAGTTTGACCCTTGTGGGAACAAAGTAACAAAGCAGCATTGATCCTGGGTCAGCTCAGCATGTACTGCTGCTAGTACAACCAGAGTACTAGGTAGGAAGATCGGGTGTTTTCTTTGGACACAGAACATAGGTAGTAGTAATTGGGGTATTTTGGTGCGTTGGTTACTAGTGTTTGAGCTGTAAGTGCTGTTGTGAGCACATGAATAACTGCAGATAACCAGTGTGAAGAAGTTTGAATTTAAACTGTTTAGTATGACATACCTATGCTGGGATTATGCATGAAGAATATTTACCTCAAAACATGTCATGCATCTTTAGTTGATGACCTTCCACTGTCCAATCCCCATGTTGCATTGAAATGCTGAACTTGGTCAGCATCATAAATGTTAAACAGTGCAGAAGGTTCTGCAGACAACATGTACTCCGTCATGCCAACACTATCATGCCAGTCATTTACTAGCTGTAGCTCGGCGGTGACGTCTTGGCATTTAGGGGGCAGCTCTTTCCTTTTGTCATTCCATTGATGTGCTTCTGAAATACTCAATCGCTGTGCTTTTGGGCAGCTGATCAAGAATCTGTCATACAGCCCATCTTTCTCAGCCACAATCGTTGCTCAGATTTTGCTTATGAATGGATGCAATTGTATAAAACCAAAGAATGCACAGTTGGGTGTGACTAATTTGCTCACGATGCAGACTATTTCCTTGCCCTATATAGGTAGGGACAAATTGTAACTATTCAAGCTGCATATTGGGGAACTTCTATGGCACTGTAACACCATCTATATGCATATGATTTATGATGCTCAATAGAATCACTACCAGAGAGTAGTGACAAGTTATTGGCCTTGCTTGTGAGCCTCTTACATGACACCCTTCTAAGGTCCATCTCCAATTACAAGTTTGACATGATGTCTGCCATGAAGACTGGTGTGATGTAGAATACATTCATCTGGTCTTTTATACTGCTTGTAACATACTACACACACACCAATTGTTCTCTTCACGGGGCATCTGGAATTCCCATATGTTCCATTTATTCCCACTGAATTGCCTTTTTCTGGTCTTATCACTGGTCTATATCGCTGAAGCAAATATATACAAGACCAATAAAATAATATATAGCAACTGAAGATTGTGTCAAAGCACACATCACAATAATGTGACATATGAGAGAATGGATGAGTTGAATCATAGATGATGAACCGTATAATAACTAGCCCGACCAATTGATGGGTTACTAGAGCTCGTTTTTGTTGGCTTTGTGTGCTTCGGAGGGGGTTCCTCACCTGAAGAACCACTGCTTGTTCTTAGAGTATATCCTCTTGAACACCTTGCTCCACTGGCTTGGGACTGCAATGGAAGCAGCTGTGCTGTGAAGGATTTGAGTATCGTGATCTGCCAAGGAAGAAACAGTGGACACATATGCACGTGCACTAAAAGTGCACGCTCGTGTTTAAACTGCAGCTGCTTGAGAGAAACTGCGCTGTCTGCTCTTGAAGAACTTAAGTTGCTACTTCTCCTCTATGATGGAGATAAAGAATTAACTGTAGATAATACAAGACCAAAAAAATAAATAGCAACTGAAGATATTGTCAAAGCACACATCACAATAATGTGACATACGAGAGAATGGATGAGTTAAATCATAGATGAATCCTAAAATAATCACCAATAAATCTCACCTTGAGAGAGACCATCCTGCAGCTGAGCAGCAGTGATACCCACACTGTCATCCCTGCAGGTGATCTGGATGTGGACTATGGTAGAACCCCTTGAGTGGCAGCCTGTTGAAAATCAGGACTTGTGAGTCATCTTCTTGAGCTCCTTGGCTCACTAGCCTGACCAATTGATGGGTTACTAGAGCTCGTTTTTGTAGGTATTGCCCTTTTCCGTTTTGTCGACTTTGCCCTCTCTGCTTTGTGTGCTTCGGAGGGGGTTCCTCATCTGAAGAACCGCTGCTTGTTCTTAGAGTATATCCTCTTGAACGCCTTGCTCCACTGGCTTGTAATGATATGTACTCTATAAGTGATGATTGACTCCACCTTGCTCATGTTGTCATTGTCTGTGGCAAATATATCAATAGCAGGTGTGATTAATTTGTGTAGTCATTTTGCTTCATAAACAACTTTACTCTCATTTCTGTAGGAATTAGCTGAATGTAAGAGTGCTTTGGAGAGTTTGTACTTCAGTTCTTCTCAACACTGAGTGACACAAGATCCTGCTGCTAGAACTGATGTCCACTGATGAGAGTGGGGAGGAAGCCGATGAGGACGTTTTCATTGGTCACCCTCGTCCTTGGCGCTCTGCATGTGTCCAAGAGATGTTGAACTGCCTTGACAATTGCCACTGGCAAGAGCTCCTAGGCATGCTGCCAAATGAAGAAGTGGGTCACTTCCTCCACCCCCTCTGCAAGATTAAGACCCCTTTCAAATTTCCCTACCAGGGCACTAGCATGACATCTGGTACATCTTACTTATATTCTCAACTTTATAGTCCTTGATAGTGTTCCTAGCTGTGATAACATTTGTAGTTGTTTCGCTAGTACGTTAACTACATAATTATACATTAATTGCTGTTACTGTAACTTTTGTATTAGTTATATTTTATTACATTAGAACATTTCCTTTCATGAAATTTGACTTTTTAACTCGGTGACAAGTACAGGAATCATGATGGCTTCCTGCAACATGCAATTGGCAGGACATGCCATATTTGGGTAGATGTTTACCTGACACATGAGCTTTTGGTTAGTCAAGGAAATTGTACTTGACATTAGCCCTACACAAGATACAGGAAATGCTACTGAAATATAAAAATCTTGTGTAAAATTAAATGTACAGGAAATGTGAAAATTCCTGTTCATTTCAGGTATACTTAAATGCCATTTTTTCCCAGTGTGGTTGTAAGATGCACCCTGGCCTTATCAGCGGTGGAGTGGATGGCCACTAGGGCTCTAAGGAATCGGAATGTGATAAGGGATGTGCTCATTGTTGAGCTTGAGATTGGATTGTTGCATGTGGAATATGTCAGTTTTGTGTAAGGAATTATGACACATGAAAGGTGTGAATTCTTGTGTTGCCATGGATATGCAAGCATTGTCATGTGACATCTGCGAGACTAGACAGGAAGTTCTAGACGAAATCATCTTAAGAAGTAGTGTTTAGCTGCTATGTACGTACTTGAAGATGGGAGCAAGCCTAAACGTAGAGGTTTGAATGAATCATTCAAGTGGAACACTCGAGTCGCAGGAACCAACACCATATTTTCGGCCAATTTCAGAAATTGTCGCAAGAATACCATGTGACCTCATATGACCTTAACTGTTTGACAGCCAGGTGATGAGTACAACCACTAAATCGCTTACCAGACTTTTTGTATGAAGGATAATCGAGCGCTGAAAGCTAAATTGGCAAGCAAAAGGTACGATCTAGCAATCCCACATGGGGGATATTTGTACTGTGTCTCCATGTAGAGTTACAGTGCGCGCAGTGCATGAACGTGTGTGTGAAATATTCTGTTGTGCTGATGTAACTTTACAACTGGTTGGTTTACGAATATCCCCCACATGGAAAAGTTAGATAGTGTGTTTCTGCCTATGTCTTTGCTTTGCCTCTTAACCGTCTACTATTTCTCGCTTCACAGAATGAATAACAATGAATATCAGACATTCGCATAAAAAAGAAAGTTGGGGCTACGTCTTCATCCCGTTCTTGCTTTGTCCAGACTCAAGTTAAAGGAGAAAAGGAGGAAATTCGAAGGTCAAGATCGGCTGTGCGCAGCAGCCGCATTGTTTACATTAGCCATAGCTCGCATGCAGCAGGCCTTCACTGAGAAGACTTTGACCACAACACACACACTTAGGGACATTGGCCCTCATCGCCGAACAGGCCAACCAGTACTCAGTGTGCCTCATCAGGTGCTGGCACAAGGAGGGTCCATCGCCGATGAGGGAAGTGTCGTCAGCATACTGCAGCAGGTTGATCATATTGCTGACAGAGGAGAGGCTGCAGCCAAGCTGGGACAATCGCTGGGTGATGGAGTCCACCAGGGTGTTCATTGTAATATCATGGGGGTAAACAATCGTCACGAACCAAAACAACTGAACTGGGGTCTGAACGCAAACAATGAATGTCCAATAACAAGATAGTTATGAAAATGACTGCAACTGCTAGCTAGTTACATGATGGTAATCGGTGACTGCGCATGCATATCAGCCACGTGTTAAAGGTGACATGGTATAAATGATAAGATGGTGAAACGCAAGTGACACGATGGCACAAAGCACATGGTAGAGCTGACGTAAATATCGAAGTAAGCATACCCTACAGTCATAATGATATGGTAAACACTACACTCATAACCATAATAAAGAAAGTATTCACTACATTCATCACTGTGTTGAAGATGATGATAGAGAGGGGGTAACCCTGGTAGACTCCTAGCTGGAGGTGGATGGGGACTGTGGTCCATCTGTGACTTGGTGGAGATGACAGCAATGAGTCCATCATAGATGAATCTGCTCCAGGGGAGTGTGATAGTGTGTGAGAGCAAAGGTGATTAGGTCATGGTGCACGCTACCGAATGCATTGGCCAGGTCCAGCCAGCAGACACAGAGTGACTTGCATCTCCTTTGAGCTTCCTGAAGAATGGACGGCAGCTTGAGGTGGTATTCAGAGCAGCCAGGTGTTGATGAAGGCTTTCTGTTTGGCAGTATTGAGGAAGTGGTTGTTCACCATGTACAAAAAACACTTCTTCTTCATAAGGCTGGTAAACACCTTGATGTCAGGGCAATGTCTGAAATCCTGCTGCAGCAGCCACTCTACAGGCTATTACTTCGATCCTTGTGCCTTCTTCGCACACCACCCTACCACGTCGAGTTGAACTTGGCCCACAACAAAGGGGTGTTATGAAACACCTAGTCCGGCATTCCCACGGATATTATGCAACAACAGTTGAGCTAACTCCCAGACCCTTTCTCGGGCACTTACGCAATACTGGAAAGGGTCTGGCCCCGCGAGACTAGGATTTGAAGAGTCTTCGACAGCCTTCTTCTTGCCCCGCAGGTGCACAATGCCAACCTTCCAATCCTTCTAGGGACAGACTGCAGCAGTTAGACATGTACAGCAGAGTGGGCATTAAGGAGGGACACACAAGTGTAGCAATGGAGGTTAGAAATTAAGGGTTAAGTCATCTGATCGAAATTGAGATTTTGCGTGAATGTGTAGAGGACCCTAAAATGAAACTAGCTGTGTAACAAGTGCTGAAACTAAGCTCAGATGATGGTAATGAAAATGAGGGATGACTAATATACATAAAATAGAAATAGAAAGATGGGGCATGAATTCTATTATTAATAATGATTTCACGAATATCAGTCCAATGTATGCCAGCAGCTTACTTGAGTGAATAATTCTAAAGTTCAGTGTATGCACCAGGCTATGCTCCTCTCACTCTTGCAGTACAGAGGTTCAGATTGCCGTATTTAGAAAAATAGCCCAAAATGTCCTTGTGATGACACCTTGTTACACATTCACATACGCATGAACATAGAAGACAAGTAACTTTGGATTGGTGTATAAAGAAATACATATGTGTGGCGAGATTACAGGGTCAAAACTAGCAATGTAAGCAAAATGCAGGTTAGTTCAGCTGCTGATTGTACTGGTATATAGAAGTGACACACCTATTCATCCTTTCATTTCAAGAACAATCTGAAAGAGACACTGTATGTGCACAGCAGTCCCAAGTCTGAGCCAGACAATGACAAAGACATCTTCAATTTTCTGCTGTTAGATTTGCTTTGTCTTGTCAAGGCTCTGGCCACCTGAGTGAAAGCATTCAACCAAGTCACAATGTGAATATGTGACATTGTATTTGACCAAACTCATACTTATTCTTAAATGTCACCAATTGTGATGCCATCAACATACAAACTGAAAGAATACATAGTCAATGATTGTACACTGTCTCGTAACAAGGAAACACAATTTACATCTGCAGACAAATATATGCAGGACATAGACTAGCACTAATTACATATACTGAAAACAGTACTCACCATTCTGAATGAGTAATTGGCACAAGTCATAATTCGCGTGCACAGCTGCCCAGTATAAAACCTCCGCATCTGCCTGAGCTCCTACGGAGGAAGAGTAGCAGTAAGGTACACAAAATGTCAATGTACTATGTCTTTCAAGTACCACTGTACCCTGGAGTGCACAGCTGTACTCAAAATGGTCGCCAGTAAGCTACCTCAAGAGTGCATTATCAATGTGTATAAATAATTACAAGTGAGAGTCCCTAAATAGCCAGCACCAGCTGACGAAATGTATGCACATAAACAATGGCTTCAAAGAGCTAAGCACAATACTAAACATAACCTAGGCCATTGACGGGCCTTGACAATAGGTGGTTGTGGAGTGAGTTATAGAATGGCCTAGTATTCCAATGCCCAGCTTAATAAGGCATGCATGTTTAACAGAACTGACAATAGGAATCTATAGTAAGCACACTCTCCATCACTCCATGTCACAAAGGCACTCCATAATGCAGCAGTATCCACCATAGGTGTCTGCCGCCCTGATTCAGATGGGAGATGCCCCGCTCTCACTCCTCAATGTCCTGATTTTGCAGCATTCAAGCTTAACTACATATTAGATAGCTGTTTTAGAGATGAAGCAACCAGGATGTAATTAACGTGGAGCCCCAATTCCTGCACACCTTGTGTTAAGATGGTGCATGGATGCCACGAGTGAAGTTCAGTCTATCAGCATAATAGCTTGTGCAATACTAAGAACACTTTTGCCACCATTATTGAGCCGATGGCCTGCTTCTGCACTTACGCCACAATTTGGCAAATTGCTAGGTAGATCTACAAGCACAGTTCGACAACGTGAATGCACATATTGACTGCACCTCTACTTATTGCTATAGTGACAGCACCAATTGTCACACCAGCAAAATACAGACTTACACACAGTACATTGTTTACAATTGTACACAGATAGCTGGAGAAGGAATTTTACATCTTTGGAAAATTACAGGGCACAGACTAGTGTAACTTTGTAAAGTGAAGGCTAGAGCTCATAACATTTCAATCCAAGGGTCACCGTCAACTGAATTATTGAATGCATGCAAAATTACAGTGAAATAATCTCACCATTCTGAAGAAATATTTCACAGATGTGGTAGTTGTTCATAATCATAGCCTCGTATAAATACTTAACATCTGGCTGAGCTCCTACAGAGGTCGAGTAGCAGTAGAGTGGATGTAATGAACAAGAAAAGACAAATAACTTCAAAAGGGCACAGAATATAAAGAACAAGTACAGGTGATAATGATAAGGACTGCTAGCCATCAATTGGATTACTAAACATGATAATCACTAAACTCAGTAAATATGTCTTATCAAAGTAGACAAGTTTTGAGGCTTGGTCAATATGCATGCAAGCTGATGTGGATGTACATGGATTGTCAGTTTGAGTGAACACGTGATAGATTACTTTGTGCCAATTGTAAGAGCACACTTTGAAATAACATCTCACTTCACACTACTTGTGCTATGGCTAGTAAACTATTTAGAAACCTTCAATCAAACAGTCAGCCTAACATTGGAGATTGACGCACTGTGTACATATGGGTGCTGTTATCACCACATGAACTATGTACAGGTTATATAGTTTGTGTGTACATTCTGTTACAGGCTACCTTTCACATTGTAAAGACAAGATGTTGTAGAGGTCTTTACTGTGCTACGATAGCATTGACGATTTGTTTTTGAGCAGACCATGCACAGGAGAGATTTATCAAAAAAGGAAGAAACTTAGGCACAGCACAACTATCTGTAAGGAAGAGGTGATTATGAACCATACATATGTGAAACTTTGGACGGATATCACAGATTGGACAACAAAGGTCATACATAATTTAGTAGAAAGAGCAGTCCCTCCACCCACACAAGGACCTCTGTTTCCTCATTCAGCACTGCGGGCTGACTATAACTCAGTTTAAGCTGATGAAGGCCTACATGGCCAAAACAACCCTATGTTAGCTACACTCACTGCTCCTGTTATCACCTATGAGCATCTACAACAATAATGATAGTAATTAGAAAAGTGTCTTTTTATATATTCAGAATATGACACCCCACAAGGGGCTAGCTGCAAATTTGACCTATTGTCACAGCCCTAATTAATGACAAACCATGACAGAAGACGCCAAACAGTCTCTGACACCCACATTCATCATTCACATTCACGGACAAGTGACAGTGACAGGAAATAATGTATTGCTAAAAATTCATTTCCCTAAAAGAACACTATGTGCAATTCAATATATACTTAGCAGGCTGGGTAACAGCTAGTAAAGCCTGTCACAGTGCAACTCATCGATAAGGCAATGACACGGACTGATCACCACAAAACGTACATACAAGGCATCCACTCTCTTTAAATCACTCACTTTGGGACAGGAGGAACTGCACCATCGCTACTTCATTAGCCACTATAGCATGATAAAGTGGGGTCCAGTCATGGTCATCTCTGGTGTCAACATGTACTCCTACATAAACAAAAGAAAGAGTTAGCACCACAGCTATATGCAACATGTTACATTGTATATCAGTTTGGGATTCTATTAATACCAGGACGGATACAAGCATGTGGTGCTGAAGTATGTATACCTCTTTCTACATGTTGAAGTTTTCAGCTTCTGCTCCCTCCTTCGCCTTGCACTGTGGGATGAATATAGATCCTGTCTGGTTCCCTGATTGTCTCCAACCAAACCATCCTAATTACACATGTATAGGAGTTACAGTGTAAGCTATTGGTCACTGGCTGATGGCAACTGAAGGGTAGATAGATGCAGGAGGGTACAGCTGTGGGGCTATTGGTGCAGGTGCATAGTTTATAGGCCCCATTGGAAAACCAGGTGGTCCGGGCCATGGGATTGCTCCTGGTGGTGGAGGATTGGTATTGCGTGCAAGTTAGGTAGGCATGCTCCATCTGCCCACTATTGCCACAAGGGAATGGTGGGCAGCTTGGTAGCCCTGCTGGCTCAGGGGTTGTAGATGGGTGGTGGTGGTGGCAGTTGGTGTGGTAATGGGTTGTGACGTAGTGGCAGTGGTGGGTTGTGAGGTTGAGGTGGCGGGATGTGGGGTGATGGTGCGCTGGGAGCACTTGATGAATGTATGACGAATGCACAAATTGAAAGTGATAATTACAGCTTAGGCACAGCTAAACTCCAAACCAGATATGAGGGATTCCCTGAATATGAGGCATTTCTTGAATTTGCCATACTTGTCGTTGTATTTGATAGAGTTAAACATTGTTTGAATTGATTGGTACCTGTGCTGTAATATAGGTAACTACTCACCTAGAACATCACTATTTCAAAGGGGGGTAATTGTGTTGGCTTGGTCTGCATCTGCATATTGAAAGGGAGAGCACTCACTCATGAATGTTGTTGTGCTAAAATATCCACTGCGCATGAAGAAGCATCCAGACTGCACACTAGTGACCTAATTACCCTGGGTGACCTTTTCTATGATTTTCCAGTCAGTGTTTATGTGCAGTGTAATTTATTGTGTATATTGAGTTGCACATGCATGATTACTGATAACTGACTGCTTTACACTTCACCTCCTTAATATGAAGTATTCTTGTACTGGGCTTGGGTTTGGGCTTGGGGTCAACGTCACTGGTGGTCTTTGAGGCATCTGTCCCAAAATGGGCAGGCCCCTGGTGCACTGGACCCCCAACTTGCACTTCACTTTCTCCCTGTCTGGGTGGGAGAACTGGCACTGCCTTCTGTGGCAGGTTCCCTTTCTCATCCACTCCTTGCAGCAGTGCTTCTTTGCTGCTGGGGGCTTCTCTGCATCTGTACATGTCATCTCTCGCTTCCTGATGGGATTGCTGCCTTGCTTTGGCAGTTCTACCCCACACGCATATATTGTGTTGGTGCCTCCACATATCTTCATAATGCTGTCCATGTTTCTCTCTCTCTCTTTCTCTGGAATGATGATTGTGTTTGGAGGCGTTACTTTTATTCTAATTCATGGTACAATCTCTAAAAATATCTCTAATTATACATTGCCATGTCATTGGTCAGGTAAGCTGAAATTTCATTGGCTGATGGCAAACGTACAGGTTCCGGTATGTAGCTACGCCGCGGTCCACTCATCTTAGAAGTATTTGTAGCTATACTTGAACAGAGCTGATCAGTGATACTGCTTTGAGACGATCAGTCTATTTATCCCCTGGACCAATGACTTTTGGGAGAAACAGATCGGGAATGTTCGAGATTCGGAAACCCAGTAAGTATGATATTGTACGTGTGTGTGTGTGTGTGTGTGTGTGTGTGTGTGTGTGTGTGTGTGTGTGTGTGTGTGGTGTGTGTGTGTGTGTTTGTGTGGCTGTTGTGTGTG
This sequence comes from Ianthella basta, assembly GCA_964019415.1. Taxonomy (NCBI): domain Eukaryota; kingdom Metazoa; phylum Porifera; class Demospongiae; order Verongiida; family Ianthellidae; genus Ianthella; species Ianthella basta. The sequence goes on from OZ025869.1 coordinate 5,272,249, forward strand.
GTGTGTGTGTTTGTGTGCGTGCGTATGTGTGCACGCACACGCTGCACCCAGATCTACTGTGCCCTGACCCCAATGAGTACACTGCACTGATGAGCCCCAAAGAGGGCGAAACAGCCTCAGTAGCTGTCTGCAGTTCTCTCGTCACTGTGTGTGTGTGTGTGTGTGTGTGTGTGTTTTTCCTTTTTCGCACCATGGAGGAAAGCCAACAAGCCAAGATTCATGCCAAGACTCAATGCCCTTTCTGTGAAGCAAGTTTCAGATCACTAGGGAAACATCTCAAACACTGCAAGAAGAGAGATGGCAGGCCCTATGATATGTTCCTTTCTTGTAACACAACCAAGAGGCTCTCAAAACCAAGTGTCAACACAGATTGAATAGCAATGTCCTATATGTTTCAGGAAGTTCCAAAGACTTGATCTCCACCTGAGGAGAAGTGCTACCTGTTCACCTAGAGTTCAAACTGGTAAGATGAAACCAGCTCAACAGTCCCAGCAACAACAGCACAGTGGACCAGCTGAAGACACTCAGTCACTGAACCACACCACAGAATCCCTCAATACTTTCCAACTGTCTGATCTACCGGGATTTACTCCCTGCCCATAACTACAAGAAGACCCATCAAATTGCCCCAAGCTAAGGACAAGCAAGTATGGCAAGAATTGAACATACAGTTTGCAAGTGAAATAGCCCCTGCAGTCTTTGAAGCAAGAAGCCTTGATGACAAGTGTGAGGTGTTAACTGAAAGCATTTACCACCTATTTGCTGAGAGATGCAGTCTAGTTTCCCCACAGGCCAGGAAATCAGGATCACAGCATGGTGCCCACAACAGGATACTAAAGAGACTAAGGGAGAGGAAAAGAGCGTTGAAGAAAGAGTTCAAGGAGGCAAAGAAAAGAAATGCCCCAAAGGAAGTCATTGCAGACCTGGCCAAACAATACCATGTATGTGTCAGAATGCACAGCAAGTCAACACATGAAAGGCGTCAACGCGACGAAAAGAGAACTGCTAACACCATCCGGTCAGAATGCACAAGGAACTTCTGGAAATTCTCAAGCAGACTGCTAGAGGAAGAGACTGACCTCAACGATGTCCAGCCCACTTGCTCTGTGGAGGAAGCACATGCCTTCTTTACTGCAGCGTATGCCTCAGAAAACCGCACTTTCAGCCGGCCAGAATGGATGCCCCCAGCACCTGAGCCCCAACACGGCTTCCAGATGGATGAAATCCAGGAAGAGGAATTGCGGAGAGCCTTGAGGAGAGCAAGATCTGGATCATCCCCTTCACCCAAGTACCAAGTACCATACCGAGTCCTCAAGAGATGTCCAGCCATCATCACCCCACTCCTGCATATTTTCAATCTGTGCTGGTCCACTGGGAAGATCCCCCAGCAATGGAAGCAGGCCGTCATTCGACTAATCCCAAAGCCTACAGCCAAGAACAACCCACAGGACCTCTCCTGTTTCAGACTAATTGCCCTAACCTCTTGCATTGGGAAGCTCTACACCAGCATCCTAGAGCATCGCCTAATGCGGTTCATGAATAGCAACAAGTACATTGACTCAGAGACACAGAAAGCCTTTATTGGTGGTGTCCCTGGATGCACTGAACACCAGTACAAGCTGTGGCAAGCTATCCTTGATGCAAGAAGGAACCAGCGCAATATAACTGTCTGCTGGCTAGACTTGGCCAATGCCTTTGGGTCCATCCACCAAAACTTGATCACCTATGCTCTCTGGCACTACCATCTGCCAGGACACTTCATCCGGACTATCCAGTCTTTGTACTCGGGCCTGACAGCAGTGATCTCCTCAAAGGAGTGGGAGACCCGACCAGTACACCTGGCCAAAGGCCTCTTCCAAAGAGACCCGCTGTCATCTGCCATTTTTAACGTTATCAACCTCTACCTCGACACCATTGCATCAGAATGCAGCCACAATGGCTACCGTTTCAGCAGCTCACACCACCAGATGCCCATCCTACAGTATGCAGACGACACGTGCCTGACTGCAAGCAGTAAGGCAAATTGTCAGACAATGCTCTGTACCACAGAGTGATGGCTTGATTGGTCCCATCTGAAGGCAAAAGTCTCGAAATGCACTGCCATCTCCATCTGTGGCCAGACTGGCAAGACCAGCAATCCAGACCTAACCCTTTCCAATGAGAAGATTTCATACCTAGGAAACAAGTTGGTGTCTTTTCTCGGGCTACCAATCAATGCAGTCCTCTCCACTGATGACATCAAAGAACAACTCGCTCTGAAACTCCAGAAATTTCTCACTGTAACTAATCGATCCCCACTGTCATGTCAACAGAAGCTAAGAGTGTACAAAGATGCAATCTGCCCTCGCTTGTCATGGCTCCTGTCATTGGCTGACCTGCCACTATCCTGGGTAGAGCGCATGCTTGAACCACAAGTGACCAGAATCCTGAAGAAATGGTGTGGTCTCAGCCGACCTGCTGACCCCTCCCGCATCTACCTCTCCAAAGCCAATGGTGGACTCAACATCCCCACTATCACTAGCTGCTACAAGAAAGCACAGGTCTCAAGATACAGCCAGCTCATGCAGTCTAGAGACCCCACCTGTCGTTTTCCTTGCTGAGCGCCAACATGCATGGGACAAGTGGACCCACAAGCGGTTCAAACCCACAGCAGAAGTGATTGCAGTCATGACAGAACACCCTGGAGCAGCACGGAGCACACTGGCTGCAGAAGCCCGCACACAGGTTGACAAGAGTGAAGAAGAGAAGCACCTCTCCCATGCCAGTGAGCTAGCCAAGGAACGTGACCTTTTCGCCTTGAAGGAGAAGGGAGATGACCTGTGGAGCTTCACTGTAACCAAGCTCCCAGAGAACCACTTTGCTTTTGCAGTGGCTGCCTCAGTGGACTCACTCCCGCACAACTCCAACCTATGCAGATGGGGAAAGATTTCATCAGACCTCTGCACCATCTGCTGCAAGATCGGGAAGCAACACAAGCAGACCCTTGCTCACGTCCTGAGCCACTGTCCGGCAGCCATTCGGTACAGCAGATTCAACAGCCAGCACGACCGCATCCTTGAGATCCTCTACAACCACCTCAAGGAATCTCTTCCACCCGGGTCAACTGTTGTTGCTGACCTGCCTGGGCAGCCGTATGTCCTCCCATCAGCCCTGCCAACAGACCTCAGGCCTGACATCATAGTGCACTCCTCCGAACGCATCCACATGTTCGAGCTAACAGTGTGTTGGGAGACCAACTTTGAGAGTGCAAGGCAAAGAAAGGAGAGCAAGTACCTGCATCTGTGTGTAGAAGCCCACAGGAATGGGGTGCCTGCTACATTATCCACCATTCAAGTCGGCTGCAGAGGTTTCATCGACACCAGAAGCTTGCAACCCTTCTTCGCCTTGACTTCAACTGGCCTCTGTAACCAGAAAGCTCTCACATGCCAGATGATCAAGACCATCATCCAAGAGTCCCACATCATCTGGGCCCTTCGCAATCAGTAACTATACATGTTTACATACCATTACCTAAGACCCTTGCATGTTACTGTACATATATTACATTGTGTAGATAAGACATTTATGCATGTATACTGAGTCAGGAACGGTTGCGTTAATTGTACCATGTGTCTCTCAGCATGTTGGCAAGCA